>JADLZN010003835.1:0-234806 GCA_018155175.1 Sinocyclocheilus anophthalmus
CATTTTTTGTTGTTCCAACCAGACTTTTCTCTTGTTTCCTTTTAGAGTAATCAATGTCTTTTTCACACCTTCAGAATCCATGACAAATTTTCAGATAAGCCTGAGCGGCTTTGAGGAAGGACATTTTAGACAAAATATATAAACATATTTGAAAAGGACAGAGTGTGGTCCCACCGAGGGACACTGGATTTTCAACTAAACACAAAAGAAGAAATTTTGAAGAATGTATGTAACCAAACTGTTGCTGGTCCCCATTGACCTCATAGTATTTTTTCCATACTATATAAGTTAACTCTTTGGTTACCAAAACTTTTGTGCTCAACAGAAGACAGAAAGTCATACAGGTTTGGAGCAACTTTTTATTTCTGGTTGAACTATCCCTTTAATTTCGAAAGTTGTCACTAGTTGTAATTAATTTAGTTCTTCAGAAATTTGGATTTTTACATGTTTTAAGTGTTTTATCATCAATTTAAAGGCACAATATGTTATCTTTGTCACTAGAGGGCACATATTCAAAACAAACAAAGAGACAAAGGCGTAGTTTGATGACACCATGACTGAGTGTGGAATCATGGGAGTTGTGGTCTTCATCCCCACAGCCGATGCAATCCGTTGGGACTCGGGCAGAAATCATGTTCATGGATGAGCTAATGATTTATTAACGTAGTAGAATGAAGCAGGGTGAGGCTAAAAGCTGTCGAAGTGAAACGAGGCTGCTGAACGAGCGTGACACATGGCTCGAAAGCAGCGGAGCTTTTATTATGCCACAGTCGACCGCTTCCGCTCCTTCCAGTCGTGCGTATGTGGGGAAAAAGCAGCGCTGTTTTATCATACTAGATACATTTGAAAGTTCTCTTATAATGCTACTCTGTGCGGTCGTCACCGGTCTATTAAAACGCACAACATATTAAAGCTTCTTTGGTGTTTCCATGTTTTCTACAAAACAAAACCGGAAATCGAGGGGTTATGACGTCATTGGCAGGCGACACAATGACACTATGGACACGCTCCGTGTCACTAGTTAAAATTGCTTATTTCTCTGGATTTAAACATTCTTCGAAACATTTGGGATAATGTATGTACACAAGTCAGCAAAATATATAACCCTGTTCTAGTGGTTTTTGGATATTTTAATAAAAAAATCTTACATATTGCGCCTTTAAGTTATGATTTTGCTCAGTTTAAATGCATATCTATTTTATCTCTTGGTGGATAAACAGACACGTGAATCACAGATGCTTGCTGTTGCTAGCAGCTACTGTACATGATTACATCACTGTCAGGTAATTGTAATGTTAAGTTATGAAACAACATCTGAATTATGTATGAATAAATTGAAAGCTTGAATCCTTAAAATGCACAGTGAACATTATTAAATTCTAAGACTTAAATTAGACGATTTATACTGATGATTATATTAAAAAAATCGGCATGTAATCAAATATACAATTTTTAATATTATAGATATATATTTTAAAAATTGAAGCAGGCTGTGCCAAAGGATGCATATGTGTACAGTATGTGAAACAGTACCAAAAAGTACACACTATCTATATCTGTTGTCTGTCTAGAGATAGTATGTTATAATAACAGTATAATATTATGGTGTGTTTGGCTTTTTGTGTATGTGTGTTTAATAGATGTATATGTACATATATTAACATTAAATTGACAAATGCTGTAAAAACAATTGTAAATGTACAGTTGTAGTATAGTATATAGTTGTTAGTTTGTGACTTTCAAAATATTGCTTCAGGCAAAATTACACATCTCCACTTTCATTCACATACTGTACTGTGGTCTAGAGTGATACAAACATTGAAGTCCCAGTGCTGTATATTGGACTGTATATCAGCATTTTGGACCACTAATCGGCCAATCATATCCAAGGACTGGAAATTAGTATTGTGCAACATGTGTTTATCAGATTAGAAAAGTGTTAACACTACAGTGTTTCCTTGTAAACATTTGTTTATCCAGCGCTTGTTTCCCCCGTCCAGCCAGCCACATTGGGTGTTGTTGAAGACATGGTTGAATGGTTAGATGCAGGTGATGAAACGATTGACTGAAGGAGATTTCCTTGACAATGGTCCTCGGGGTAAGTGCTCATCACACCGATCGCAAGAGCATGCAGTTTTTATAACCAGAGGCAACCGGAACAACACCCCATGTACAACTCTGGGGAATCCTCACGACACCTTAGACATGATATAAGAGCGGGAAACGCCTCTGAATTTGAAACATATACTCCTTCAGACATCAGAACTAGAAATTAAAACATGATGTGTTTGTAATTATCTTGACCATAAAAGATTAACCACGGTTTTTTTACAACTTTCACATTGGAGGAAAAATTTGCCTTTAAACGAAAAATTTGACATTTATCGTGATAAATATCGATCTCGGCTGATATGAAAACATTTTTTAATCATTTTTGGGCCATATCGCCCAGGCCTACATACTACTGTTTGTTTTTACTGTTGAAAACTGCTTTACATTAGAGATGTTAATTTCGGTTATTTTTCCTAACCGACGCTCTTTAACCTATTGTTAACAGACAAGATTATTTTAAATTAGAATTGAATTAAATTAGAAGGGATAAGTGTCTGACCCATTAAAAATACTAAAATTTGTTTTGCGGGGATTAATTTTACATGCGCAAAAGCAGCAAACAACAGAACATGAGGATCACATGGTCTTCATATTAACACAACACCACACTTGCAGCGCTTTCTGACGATAAAAACTAATAAGCTAGGCTCTATATATATATAGTGGGTACGGAGAGTATTCAGACCCCTTAAATTTTTCACTCTTGGGGGGTGGGTGGGGGGGGGGGGGGGGGGGGGGGGTGGGTATATTGCAGGCCTTTGCTAAAATCATTTACGTTAATTTTTTTTACTCATTAATGTACACACAGCACCCCATATTACAGAAAAACACAGAATTGTTGACATGTTTGCAGATTTATTAAAAAAGAAAAATTTTAATATCACATGGTCCTAAGTATTCAGTCCCTTTGCTGTGACACTCATATATTTTTCTCAGGTGCTGTCCATTTCTTCTGATATTCTTTGAGATGGTTCTACACCTTCATTTTTGTCCAGCTGTGTTTGATTATACTGATGGACTTGATTAGGAAAGCCACACACCTGTCTATATAAGAGCTTACAGCTCACAGTGCATGTCAGAGCAAATGAGAATCTTGAGGTCAAAGGAACTGCCTGAAGAGCTCAAGACAGAATTGTGCCAGGCACAGATCTGGCCAAGGTTCCAAAAAATTTCTGCTGCACTTAAGGTTCCTAGAGCACAGTGGCCTCCATAATCCTTAAATGGAAGACGTTTGGGACGACCAGAACCCTTCCTAGAGCTGTCCGGCCAAACTGAGCTATCGGGAGAAGAGCCTTGGTGAGAGAGGTAAAGAAGAACCCAAAGATCACTGTGGCTGAGCTCCAGAGATGCAGTCGGGAGATGGGAGAAAGTTGTAGAAAGTCAACCATCACTGCAGCCCTCCACCAGTCGGGCTTTATGGCAGAGAGTGGCCCGTCGGAAGCCTCTCTTCAGTGCAAGACACATGAAAGCCTGCCTGGAGTTTGCTAAAAAACACCTGAAGGACTCATGGTGAGAAATAAGATTCTCTGGTCTGATGAGACCAAGATAGAACTTTTTGGCCTTAATTCTAAGCGGTATGTGTGGAGAAAACCAGGCACTGCTCATCACCTGTCCAATACAGTCCCAACAGTGAAGCATGGTGGTGGCAGCATCATGCTGTGGGGGTGTTTTTCAGCTGCAGTGACAGGACGACTGGTTGCAATCGAGGGAAAGTTGAATGCGGCCAAGTACAGGGATATCTAGTACCAAGTACTTTCTCCAGAGTGCTCAGGACCTCAGGTTGGGCCGAAGGTTTACCTTCCAACAATACAATTACCCTAAGCACACAGCTAAAATAACGAAGTGGCTTCACAACAACTCTGTGACTGTTCTTTGTTCTTGAATGGCCCAGCCAGAGCCTGACTTAAACCCAATTGAGCATCTACTGGAGAGACCTCAAATAGGCTGTCCACCACGTTCATCGCACCTGACAGACTGGGAAAAAAAAAAAAAAAAAGGAGGGGATCTGCAAGAGGAAGGGCAGAGGATCCCCAATCCCGGTGTTAAAAACTTGTTCATCTTTCCAAAGACTCACGGCGTATTAGATCAAGGTGCTTCTACACATACTGAGGCAAAGGTCTGAATACTTAGACCATGTTATATGGGCCGTTTGTCCCTTTGTTAAAAACGCCAAAGGCAACAATTCGTGTGTTTTTCTGTCAATATGGGTGCTGTGTGTACATTAATGAGGAAAAAAAATTAACTTAAATGATTTTAGCAAATGGCTGCAATATAACAAAGAGTGAAAAATTTAAGGGGGTCTGAATACTTTCCGTACCCACTATATATACATATATATATATATATATTTATATAACATATATAATAGCCTAGACACGAAACATATTTTTACTTATATTATAAATTAAGAAAATGAAAGAAAAACAAGTAGCCTAGAATGCAGAGTTTCGGTTTATTTTTGTGCTGCGCGAAAGGAAACGGATGGCAGAAAGCAGCATCCTATTTTTTTTTTAGGCTTGTTTTACAAAAGCACAAAGATTTGTTTTATTGTGAATGTACACAAATAAAAGCAAAACTTTTACAATTACGATTATCTTTAGGACTAAAAAGAGTAGTTTCTTCCACTGTTAGAAGGGAAAAAATTCAAGTGATTGTGCCGGATGCACGCACACAGTTAAGCATTGCTACCTTGACAATGCACTGTTCATTATCATAATAAAATCAGTCAGTCAATATATGTTGTAAAAAAATATGTAGTAAAATCTGTTAAGCCGTTAAGGTTAAGTGTTATCACTGTACCGCCGTGATATGCATAACATTTTGTTTTACGTGGATATTGGAACGTGAGTGAAGTACATTATAAATAATATTTTGGCATTCAAATACAATCGCGAATATGGAAACATTTGATTTTGTGTTGAATGAGAGACCCAACGTTGGTTTCAATTTCGTTTTAGCCAAAATTAATTCATTTTGGCTTGTCGTTAATATTGCTATAGCTTCTTATATTTTTAAATCTTTAATTATTTTCTAAATACTGTTAATTAAAAGGATTTGTTGTGGAGTGAGAGGAACTAAAATAGCCTAGCTATGTTTACAGTGTTTATTATAATGTTTGTAAACATTTTCGTGTCGGCATTAGGCCTATTTCTGAATTAAATAATAAAATGCGACTTATACGCAATTTATGTTTTTCCCCCCTAAAAATATTTTTTTTATACGCATAGCGTATTTTAACCATGCAACAATTTTTTTTTAATATTTTGATAAATTACTTTAAAAAATAATAATTAAATGACTTTTTAAACCGTTTAACTGAAATTAATCGGTCAAAATTCTTGTCGTCGTTTACCCGGTTAAAATGAACATCCCTACTTTACATAGTATACTTGCAGCCAGCAAGTACACAGCACATACTGCATAGTGTGCTGCACACTAGTGAGGACAAGTGACAACGCAGTATGTAACTAGTATGTACAGTATACACTGAATAGTGTGCAAAACACAAGTGGTCAAAGAAGCAGTGACGACTGTTCGTAACGTCTACTGTTGAACACTGTTTCACATACTGTTTTTAGAAAATTGCAGGTACGCTAGTGTGGTCAAATGACAATGTAGCGTACTACGTTTGTAATATTTACCATAGCAGAACATTTCACATGGTATTTTTATATAAAATAGTAGGCAGAACAGTACATACTACACAGTATTTCACACACTAGTTTCCCATTCTAAAAGTAGCCTGTTTTCGCAGCCCTGAACCTTGGTCAACTTTGGCGTGGTATTTCCCAGAGAAACATTGTCAATCTATGCGCGACTCTGATTGAGATGCAGCATGGGTAGCTCTGAGGTCCCACCGGTTCGAGAGTAAACACAGACATGCGGCCAGATACAGCAGGTGCTAAACATGAGGGAGGCAGGAGTAGGGATCATCCCTTTTCTTTCGCTCCCTGTTTAATGACCCACATCACGGAGCCAGACTCGTGCAAGTCCTCGTTTACACACTCAGCTGTCTAGTGCCAACGTCCCACCCTCTCCGTGCTGGGAGCCGAGCCAAAATGCATAGCAACATACAAGTTCGGAAGCACCTTGGAGTCTCGAGTCCCAACGGGGATCCAGATTTCTCCCTCCACCATCGGGCTGAAGCTCATTATAGTGGCTCCGGCAACGGACTATAAATAGTCTCTACGCGCGGCAGCAAACCACAGCTGTCGCTCACAGCGTCTGAAAGATAGTGGGCCGTCTGAGCTGGGACAGGTGCGCCTTGCATGGGATTTCACTCGGATGGGGAGGAGAGCAATGGATACATGCAAACCAAGACTTTTAGCTCAGCTATCCATCTCTGTCGCTCCATAAATCCCACATTTCAATCTTAAAATAATAATACTCAAGCGTTTACACCATGGGATGTTAAAGGGACAGTTCATTCAAAAATGAAAATTCTTTCATAATTTTCTTTGCTCGCAAATTATTCTAATTCTGATTCCATTCTGTTTTTTTGGGCATTTCTCATTATAATATCGTTTATACTATAATTCTCACCTGATATTTGTATTCATCAGGCTGCTTAAATTATTAAAAGTTGACAGTTCCAAGACTTATAATGTAACAAATATTTCTATTCAAAAATGCGTCTTTTACATTCTGGAGACAAAAAAATGTATCATGGTTTTGTCCCAAAAATCTAAAGGAGCACCATCTGTTTTAAACATTGATATTAATAAGAAATGTATCTTGAGCAGCAGATCAGTGTATTAGAATGATTTCTGAACTCATGAACACTTAAACTCTGCAGTGCTGTGGTGAAATGTGGTTTAGGAAACACTGGCATAGAATTTAAATTTTAAAAACCGATACCAAGAAGTTCAAATTAAGATGATAAAATCAATCTACTTTATGCCCAACTTTATGTCCTAAGAACAGCAGAACAACAAAGCATGAACCAGGATTTGAAGATACAGATTATATATCCTTATAACTCCTTCTCGGGTTTAGGAGTGTTTGCACACCAAAGACGAGCATGTGCCGGCTTTGAGCAGCAGACCGGGTTCAGGTTTCACAAGGCTGTTTAGGCCAGACCTGCTGCTGAAAGACAGCAGTGCAGTGAAAAGAGAGACGAAGGGAACCACGGTGGAAGGTTAACACAGGGCTGGTTTGGTCACATGGCTTACCACTAAAAGTTTTTATTGGGCTGAATCCCATCTTGTAAAAGTGTCATGTTTCCTGCTTTCATCCCAGTTCACAAACACGGCATTGTCTCTAAATCCCTGCTTTGGTTTTAGCGATGCTTTTTACTAACAACTTTCTTTAGGTCACTTGATTTAGCTAGTAGCAGAACATTTCAGAGATAAAAATGCTTAGTTTTCAAATAAAATAGAAAATACAAAAAAATTAGCATGCATGTCAAGCAAGATTTCCTAATTTGTTTTGTTTAAAGGGTCATATGATGCTGCTAAAAGGAACATTATTTGGAGTATTTGGTGTAATGAAATGTGTTTAGCAGTTTAAGGTAAAAAAAAAAACATGATTTTCCACATACTGTACATTATTGTTTCTCCTCTATGCCCCGCCTTTCTGAAACGTGTCTATTTTTACAAAGCTCATCGTTCTACAAAAGCGAGGTGTGCTGTGATTGGCCAGCTATCCAGTGCGTTGTGATTGGCCAAACACCTCAAGCGTGTGACGGAAATGTTAAGGCCCCCCTCACTAACAACACCGACTGACTGAAACATTAAAACCCCATTATAAACGAGGCATTTGTTGCAACCGGTTGCGTTGCATCGCGCTGCGTAAACATAAAACCGTCTGCATTTGTGATCGGAGAAACGACAAACACCAAGCGCTACTCTACACTGCTCAAAACACATTTGAATCGTCAGTGGCAAATTCTTTAAATATAAAAAACGTACTTACAGGCTGTGAGTCAGAAGTGCCAGACTGTCCTTGCAAAGTTGGAACTGCCCCACTTTATAGAACAGCCTTTGAGCACAGACCCATTGTATGCTACTCTGCAGGTTCAGGAAACAGTCTTCCATAAAATACGTCACACAGCTTCACACACGGCGGGCTTGAGTGAGCACATATTGGCCCGCGGATCGACGAAGGCGCGTGAAAAGAAAACAAAAAAAAAAAAAAAGAGGTGACCTGTCCGGCGTGGCATTGCGCCAACCACATGTGCGACCCCGTGCTTGCTCTGCTTCGTCCACGTGAAAGGCCAAGCCGGCGATCCACAGTGCGAGTTGATGTATTTCCTCAGCAACCAGCAAGGATCAGCTCTAGGCATGACGGAGCTGATATCGTCCTCTTTTGGAAGACCAAACAAAGTAGTTTCGCTTTCCACAACTAAAACCACAGCATCTCCACAACATTCTCCTGCGGCAGCAACAACTACAAGCGAGATTAAAGTTTATGCCTTCTTTTTTTAGCGTGCAACATTTGGCCGCGTTTATGCAAATCTTCCACACGTGACGTAGCTTGGGGGTGTTTACACACGAGCCGTTTTATGAGGCGTGGACAAAAGTCTTGACTTTATAAAGAATATCTCTTTGGATTTGAAACTTTAGTCTTTGCAACTTTACAGATCTTCTTTATGTACCAAGAGCTTGTAACACTCCAAAGAGAAAGGAAACATATAAACCGCATCATATGACCCCTTTAAATGGTGCATAACTAATTCTTATGATTTTTAGCTTTAGGAGGTATTATTTTAAAAAATCCAAGAAAATTCAATTAAAGCAAGTTTTCAGATGATTTTATCATGCAGATGGCATGTTACGCTTTAGCAGTAACTGTTGGGATACTAACACCCTCTCTGAGAAGTTCTCAAAATCAATTCCCATTAGCAAGTTGACCTTCAGCAAACTTCAAGAAAATGAAATTTTACAGACTTCAATTCAAAGCCCTTTGGTTTATGAAGGCTCTCAAACTTTTGCACAATAAAAAGTATTATATTCATAGTTTTATTAGTGGACTTGACCATGAACTTGTCTAACTGTATTATAGAAATGTCTTAATTCTTGACCAAGTTTCTAAATTCTATAGTTTCTAAGAAGATAGAAGGAGGTTTCTGGAACACGGCTCCTGAAAAGCAACTAGCCAACTAGTACTCCAAACAACCAACCCAAAATATGTAAGGTTTCATGTAACAAATACAGAAATATGACAAAATCTCTCTGTGGTCTTAGTAGTCACACAAAAAAATCCATGCTGTCCTTGGCTTGGTTGGCTTCTGAGTGTGTATTCTCTAAAGACAGTGGATTTAATTTGGTCTGACTGTCCTGTGATGTGTTATCACCACTGAGATGCTCCAGATCTGTGCTTTCAGACTAAAACACCACTAAATGACCCCACACAACTGGTGTACCATGCCAGAATTACTCTAGTAAAATATCTCCAGCCCTCTTGATTCTGCTTGACTTCTGTTAACACATCAGTTTGGACGGCTGATGGGTTTTAAAGAGCTTTCATTTAAGAAAAGGAACATTCTAGTCCATCTGTCACCCAGGAAGGGACTGTCACACCTCGGTCATCAAAAACACACAAAAAGCCTATAACAGACCAGAATGGCATGTTGAGCTTCAAACGACAGCCATTTGAGAAACGAATTTCAGCCATCTCGTTAGAACAAAGTCCAAATGGAATCGACACACTTTTTCCACATTTTCTGAAATGATTGTAGGGAAAATCTGTCAAATTTAACTTGCGATGCTACAGTTAGCCAGAAAGTCGCCACCAAATCCATAAATGAAGATGCAAAGATGGGGAATACGTCAGGCTCTGTGCAGGCCTAGTTAATAACCTTGCAAAACTATAGATGCGTTCACATTCACGTACATACACACTATTCCATGCCACTTTGTAGAGAGTTTGAGTAGTGTTCACAGTGAAAATTCCAAAAAGAAAAGGATATTTCATGCACTCAAATGTCACATATTACCTTACATAGGGGCTAGCAGATTCTGATGTTGGATGACAAAGTAATCTTACTGAATTCATGCACTAGACAGTTTAGTACATATTGCATAGTATAAGTACACCGTATACTGTATAGCGAGTCATTTTTGACTAGGATTGCAAAGGGGTGGAATAGTTTTGGAAACTTTCCAAAAAAATCCTTTAAAGTTTCTACAAATTCTGGACTATTTCCAGAAAATTACCAGAAATTTTCCGCCTCTTTGCAACCCTACTTTTGACAACTTATAATACATTCAAAAAGTTAATATTAACAATTGGAACAACTGAAAAAATGCTTAGATAACCGATAAATATTCAATAATTACACTAAACAACTGTGAACTTTTATTGCCCAAAACTGTAATAGTGACCACAAAAAATATGCATTAATTTAACATAATAAAGGGAACACTGCTCAAAGACATGAAGTATGACAGTAAGTGTCTTGAAATGTATTAGGTCAGTGATTTTGTTACAAAGCAAGGATGAATTTAGAGAAACAACTTTTCAAAGAGGGCTAACTTAAAGCTGAAATAAGCTATGCAACTTTTGCCGAGATTTTTGCCTTGATTTTGCGGTCTGGACGCTAGTTGCCGAAAGTCAGAGCCAGAACCTTTAATTCTGGTAGTGTGTGATCCTTATTCATTCAGTATATGACACACTTTTTCCTTTTTAGTAATTTAGTCACTTTAACCATTTGAACCATTTGCCTATTATTTCTGTGATGCAGAATATGTGAACAGAATCATGAAACCGTTATAAAAAAATATATATATAGAATTTACTGTATAACTGTCACAGTTATGTTCTGTTTCGGTCTCCACATTTCCCTGAGTTCCCTTGTCTATTAGTTTCCATGGTTCTTGATTAATTAGCTCCACACCTGTTTTAGTTCTCCCTAATTACCTTTTCTAGTATTTAAGCCCTGTGTTTTGCCCACTGTTTTGTGTCAAGTATTTACTTATGTCTTTGCCCGCAGATGTGCCTGCCTATAAATCAGCCTAATTTGCAGCACAATCAGCCGATGCCGATTAATTAAAAAATGCCAAAAAAATCGGCGATTAATGGCCAGTCGATCAATCGGTAGGACCTCTAGTTTTAAACCATGTTAGTTTAGATTTGAGATTAGTTTTCTGAGCGCACACGGACAGAAAGCGGCTGTCACAGCATGTGAGTAACGTTACTAAACTAAGTTCTCATTCACACACAAGTTTACGTTAAAAACACACACGAGTTACAAAAACAGTCGGTTGTGTCTGTGAAGGTAAACAGCTGAGAAATAAATTGCATGTTTATTTTAGATCTGTGTTGCAGCAGCAATATACAGTAAATAAATCAATAAATCCATGGCATTCTTGTCTCCTCTGAGGCTGGGACTCTAAATAATCTGTGCAGCCAAAGACAGAACGGTTAGCAAGCTTTGCTCGAACTTTCGCCATGGCATTAGAACTGGTACACCGTTGTCGCCTGTGAAATCAAAATGATGGCGTCGTGGGTGGAAGCTTACAGATTAAGGGGCGGTAATATTATAATGAGATCCCTTTGCAACGTCACTAGGGGAGTGAAATCAGACGTGCTCATTTTTTTAGACGCCTGCAGGAAAAGGCTTACCAAAACAAAGTTTTGAAGTGAATTTTCCTACAGATTTTTACAATGCAAACAGGTAAAACACAGGATGCTAAGTGAATGGTCGCCAATAAAAATACCAAAAAAAAAGACCAAGTCAATCTCACTAATTGTCTACCTGGCTGTTGAATGACTAGTAGGGCTGCACGATATATCGAAATATCGCAAATGTAAATATCGCAATATGCATATCGCAAGGGCGTGCGATATCTGAATCATTTTAATAATAGGCTACTTAAATCAAAACGTTGCAAAAGGTCAAAGTTTTAGTTCGATGCAGAGAATTGCTTGATGTTAAAAAGAGTTGTGCAATAAGTTGCAGAAAACGACTCTTTGCCGTCTCGTCTTGCTGTCTGACTCCCACCTGAAGCACGAGCCGCATCTCACACAGCGTCTCTTCAGTTCTGCCGCACACATGCAAAGCGCACACACACAGAGAGAGAGAGATGCGTTTCAGACCGAGTTGATTCGTCTTTCACATCTCCTCCTCCTCATGTTTGAACAGACACGTACACACAGAATTATGTCAATAGTACCCGTCTTGACGATCATTCTAGTAAACGTCGGTTATGTTTAAATGACTGTAAACAGCTGAGAAAGAATAGATGTGTATCATTATACGGATCAGTGCAGGCAGATTTAAAGGACGCAGCCTGTAAATACGATGCTATGAATGTCACTTAATATTAATCAAACAACAAAACACAGCTTTGACAAATATTAATCTATATTTAATTTATACAGTTAACACTATGCAGTTTTATTTTACACTTAATTAAATTTCTGTATCTGAATACTACGGTTTATTTTATCTATGCTTGTAAATCGTGTATTTATTTTTCTTCTTTTTACTGACTGTTCACTTGCCTTTAATCATGTTTGAACTTTCTCAGACTATAGTTTTGCTGTGGTATATGAAGTAGTACTTAAAATGTGTGGAAAGCAAAGTTACAATGATACAAAATTAGTGTCATTCATTTTTTGTTTGTATGTTCACACTGATGTTAAAATGACATTACTTTTTATGTACTGCTAAAACACTGCTGGTCACTTTCAGAAGTTGTAGTGTTTATATTTTTCTTTCTTCGAGAAGAATGTGAAAACAATTGGTTATATAATTTCATTTTAAATATTTAACAATAATTGAAATTGATTTGTACACACTGTAGCAATATCGCATATCGATATCGCATTTTTCTTCAATATCGCACAGCCCTAATGGATAGGCCAGTGATATCTGCTGTATTTTTTCTGTTGATGTCCAAGAAAAACTTACCAATAATCACTTTGTATTTATATAAGTCTAGTATAAATGACAGTAAGAGTATTAATAGTAAATTCTTTAATGCAAAATAAAAAATAATTGTGCAGAAAATTGTGGAAATAAGATGAGAAAAAAATTCCTGCTGCAAACTGCCACAAATAATGTGCCAATTGTTTGAATTTGCAACAACTTTTGCGATCTCAAACTTTTTTAAAGTTCTTTTCTAAACCCTTATTAGAACCTTTTCCAACATCGACCCAAATTTTGGTAAATGGATTAGAATATATGTTACCTAGAATATATGTTATCTGTTCGTACTCGTATTGAAAAGCCAACTGAACCAAATTAAATTTCGATCAGATTGGTAGAGCCGTTGTAGATCTGAAATTATCTTGTCAACTAGAAAAATATTATCCAGTTGTAAAGCATGTAAACTTGTGAATATGACTGTCTTCGAACATGCATATGTTTATTATTGCTTTATGAGCGAGTCTGTGGAGAACTGAAGTTACTAAATATTTGCACTAAAAAAGCTCTTCTGACATATTTATCAAGTCAACATGGCAAAAACAACAATTATACTCACGATAGCTTCAGCAACATTATCAGCAAAGCTTTCTTCCAGTTTTGAACGAGGTGACTGAGCACTGAATTTTTTTTTTTTATCAAAATACATTAGTGTATGAAAATGAAAATGGGAGCCAGAGTGCACAGTTTAGGGCTGCTATAAACAGAACTTTCAGAAGAAGAAAAAATCCATAAACTTGCAAATATATATAATACGATATATATAAATACGAAATATTAACTGCATAATATGATGAGTTTTCAAGAGTTGGTGTGCGGAAAAATACTTCACTATTCTAGAAAACAATGATCACGTCACAAGAGGCGTTGTATACGCACTGCTCAAGTCCAAGCGCAACTGGAATCGTTTGGCTTGATGGTGGAAAAACACTTCCTGAAACAAATTACACACTTCACCTGTCAAAGTATTCATATCATGAAGAAATATAGTCTGAACGCACGTAGGCAAGATGGATGCTGACGCGTGTGATGGTCCAACAAGCACTAGGCTACTTTGTGAATGAACAGCACAGAAGCCAGAGAAACAGGTCTCTACAGGTGCAACAAGACTTCTCGGCTTTTAAACCGAGAGCTCAAGTTTACATACAAACACACTAGCTGCCTGCAGGCATAGATAATCAGATGCATTACATGCTGATTAGCATAAACGAGGGGATGCTGAATTTATGCAGCCTGTATGTGCAGTTTAACACATTAGAGCGCTAGTCATCGCACACATGATGCTAATCTAGGCCTATAGCATGCACACTGCGAAGGCCACTACAGCCATTTATGTGTTTAATGACAACTGAGGTGACGTTTCAAACGGGCCTAAAAGTAACAGGTTTGCAAGCTAATACAACAAAGTACTCTTCTAACTGGGCAACACAGGTTAACAAGTCGAAGCACACAATTATCAACTATTTAGACAAGCAAGCTCACAAACAACACATTGGCATGTCTCTGAACTCGGCCTGGATTGTGTTTATGTTCATAATTTGAGCAAAATTCATCCCACTGAACAAAGCAGGGGTGCTTGCCACGTTTAAAGGGGTCATATGATGCTTTTTTTAAAGATCATTATTTGGTGTATTTGGTGTAACAGAATATGTTGACATGCTTTAATGTTCAAAAAACACATTTTTCAAATACTGTACATTATTGTAGGTCCTCTATGCCCCGCCTCTCTCAAATGCTTCGTTTTCTACAAAGTCCCTCCTTCGACAAGCACAGTCTGCTCTGATTGGCCAGCTGACCCAGTGCATTGTGATTGGCCGACCACCACAAGCACACGTCGGAAATGTAAAGCCCATTACCATAATCGCAGCTTCAGCTTTCAAAATAAATATCAAGACAGAGCCCGAAAGGGGAACAAATTCGCGTGACAGACACAGTGATGAAGCAGGTATGTGTTTGCAGTACACAAGCCACGGTTAAGACAGCTGACTCCACTGTGATGTGACCCTGTCTCTCTCTCTCTCTCTCTCGCTCTCTCTCTCTCTCTCTCTCTCTATCACAAACACAAGAAGCGCCAAAAACTATGCAGTTGAACAGTCAATAGCAAAACTTAAACTAATAATAACAAAACATACTTACAGTAGCTGATTCAGAAGCACCAGATTGTTATAGCAAGTCAGAATTACCTCCTCTCCTAGGATCACGAAACGGTCGTCCATAAAATGCATGCTGTTCTGTTGTAAGTAATCTTAAAGGTTCCTAAATGCATCTACTTTTCGGAAGGCCAAATAAAGTGCTTTTGCTTTTGCACTGAAACACACAGCGTCTCTCTGACATGGCTGCTTCAACACTAACTGCGGTTACTGAAACCACGCATTCCTTCTTTGCGTGCACATTTGAGCACATTATGCAAATGTTTCCACATAGTGAGGTAGACATGTGCGGGCGTGTTAGAACGAGCCGTTTTAAGGGGGCATGGCAGAGTCTTAACTTTGATAAAGAATATCTCTGGGTTTGAGACTTTAGTCTTTGCAACTTCAGGGGTCGTATCTATGCACAATCAGCTTGTAACCACATCCAAAGGAGAAAGGAAAACTTGAATTGCATCATATGACCCCTTTAAGGCAAACTGAGAGACACTCACAAAGCACTAGTTTGGCTTTTCAAGCGGCCAGCCATGGGGGTTTAATATTTTAAAGTATCAAAAGTGCACTCAGTAAGTTTTTGCCTTGTCAAGTTTAGATAAACATCCACCTTTATGTTCTGTAAAGCGACACGGTTGGTCATGTGACCTCAATAGCGGCGCCCATGAAAGGCGACCCGCTCCATGTGAAACAAAATCGCTTTTTCTGGAAAACTGATATGAATATATGCTTTGTGAAAGATTCATAATTTTGAAAACTTTAAGAAGCGCTTTCTACAAAATCAACGTCAAACGCATGATAAAACATGTTATTTTTGTTGTCGTTTTAATAAAAGGTCTAAATGCAAATGGTGAACCTTAGTAACGCGTGATAGTAACCTTCTAAGTAAGCAATAATAACCGTGCACATTTATGACTGTTTCATAGCGACCAAAAACTTTCACTTTCAAGAAACTGTCCTGGGACATTCTCATGGATCTGTCGCCGTCCTTCACGCACTTTCAGCTGGAGCTCTTTCCACGCGCTGCTGATCTGAAAGAACGCTGAAGGATGAGTGTGATGATGGACAGACTGATGCAACGCTAGAAACATGTCACATGGGCCTATTAGATGGACAGCACTTGGATGTTTAAATGCACAAAAGTTTGAACGATAACTATTCGGCTACTTGATTCCCTAAACTTTAGATGCATTATTCTCGCCATGCTAGTTTCATTAGTAACTCAAGTCTATTCAAAGTCATTATTTATTCACCCTCACAATGTCAGTCACCACTGACTTTCAGTGTATGTAAAGACATGCAGTGAAAGCTCGTTTCTCCTTTAAACGAGTTTTGAACAGGTGACCAGATGATTTCATTTAGAGGAGAAGCGTAATGGTCTGTTTCTGGGCTCGTTTGACAGCTGGCGCGTGAATAAGTGTGTTGTAGTGCTTCACAAGAGTCGACCAGAAGAGTATTTAGCAGGTTTGGGATCAGGCCTGCTGGACTGTTACCTGAAGCGTCCGGAGCAGGTGCCGTCAGCTTCGCCCGCTTCGCGCTCGGAGGGCCACCTTCCAGCACATTTTCAGCCATTGCGATTAAAATGAGCTTCTGGCCGAATGTTGTGTGTGGGGTGGGAAGTCAAAGCGAAGGATCCTTTCGTCAGAAAAACAGGTTACCTTACTTTTGAAAGACGTGGGGAGTGTGGAGCGGCTCGGCGGAGGATTTTCTCAAAAAAGCAGCAACAGCGCCCCGCGTCGCCACCACCATTCACCCCATGATAATCCAACACCCAACACCCACATTATCATCGTTATATTACCGAGAGAAAACGCCTCCTTTCCGCGAATTCAACGTTAAATCCCAAATAAAATATCCACAGGAGTGCTCGCGCGCGAGTGTCGTTAATTTTGCAACGGCACGCGATCCATTTTCTGACGTCAAATCTTTCCGTGCAAAAATCGTCTGGCTCCGTGTAAAAATGCACGGTTGCATAAAAACGAGATATTTTTGCAAAACGGTCCTCTCGTCGCTGTCTGTCCTCCAAAAGCGTCCGGTAAACAATAACCGCTCGGAGCGAAACACGGACGCAAGCGCCGCTCTGAAGGGGAAATCAGATATACGAGGGTTTTGTGGCCGACGATCGCCGATTAAATCCAGGATTTTTCGCCAAAAATTCCTTCGCGGCGATATAAAGGTGTCATCTTCCGCTGAACGGTGTCGTCAAACCTCGATTCGGATGCTCCGTGTCCAAAAATAAAAAATAGTGCTCTATCGAAATCCTGATTCCGAGCCGAGACAAGATGGCGGCTGTTGATTCCTTCGATACAAAAAGTTTTTTTTTCTTTTTCCAGATAGACGGAGCCGAGGGGGAGGGAGCGCGAGCGCAATCACGCCCTACATCAAACCTGCGGTCAGCGCGCGACGCGGCCGCTGGAGGCGCTAGACGACCACAGATCTGCACTCAAGCGGCACTCACGCAGCAATGATCTAGACGAAATCGTATTCTTTATTTTCTACAGTCTATGATTGGGACAAGAATTTGAAATCGATAAGCAGTTTTACATTAAGCCGGTAATTTGCAATAAAACACGTTGTTGAGAAGCAGTGCAAATTATATTAATTTTAAAATATAAAACTTAAATGATAACAAAATACATTTTGCATTTTACCTTTTTGGGGGGGGGGGGGGGGAGAGACAGAATTTGAAATCGTTTTACATTTAGCCAGTATTATAGTTTGCGTTAAAACAAGTTGTTGAGAAGCAGTGCAAATTACATTCATTTTAAATAATATAAAACTTACATTTTTATATTCTGATAGTTTATGCCTATTGATTTTTTTTTTCTTGTCCTAAATTATATTACCAAACATACACATCTCTTCTGATATTAATAAAAGTATCAATTTACAACATTAATAAGTAATGGTTAATCGTGATTTAAAGAGTCATTATAAAAATACAAATAAAACATTTCTTCCACACATAAAACAGACACACACCCCTTCTGGTATCTTTTCATTGTTTCTCTACTCTCGAAATCTGGCACATGCACATGTATTAGCAATTTTGAAACATAAAATCAAATAAAACAATACATGATATGTACATACAAAGTGAGTGCACTGTGCAAATGTATACAAATTATGCTTTTTGCCTGAATATAATGGCTAATAAATCAATACCCGCTGTATCTCATGTGCATAAGAACAAATTAATGAAGTGCTGGGGAAAAAAATTATCAACAATAACATCTTGCCCACAGCTCTGTCTTGCAGCTTCTGCCCACACTAATAAAATTCTTTGGTATATTCCCATATATGGCACAAAAATAATTAATACACAGTTAAAAGCATGTGAAGTCAAATTTAAGGGCACATTTTTAACACTCTTGAGCACCAAAACAAATTGGTTTTAGATTTGCACTCAAATATACGTCTCTTGACCAATTAAGATTTGTTCAATTCTATACAAAACAAAACTGTAAAGCAGTGAAAGCCATGTGACAATGGCAAAAAAAATTGAAAATAAAAACATGATTCTCCAAACTGAAATCAATCCTCGATTTTCCAAATTAAATGCAGAAAACCTACAAGAATGTGGGCAGTGGTGAAAAAGTGGGAACAATCGCACATAGAACAAGATTAAATCCACACTTTTCCATTTTAGTTCATTTTTTAAATATAAAACTTTAGTAGAATTGAATCTGAGGCACTTTTCAAGAGTTAGGCCTTCTTAGGTGCTTGTTACGTTAGGTGGAAAAAAAAGATTTCTCATTGCTTTAAGTGGCTTCCTTTCATAAATATGCCCTTTTGAGATATTTTGAGCTCCGTGGCTGCACACTGATTCAAGCACAGCCCCAATAAATACAAATGCATTTAATACAAAACCACATACATTATGCACAATTAATTGTAATTCAATACTGTCAGCACTGGGCTTCTTTAGCCAATGGAGTGATACAATAACTCAAAGGTGAATGTGTTGGCTGGAAAGCAGTGCACCATAAAACAATTAACAGCAAAATCAAATCCCTTTTCCATCCCGAAAAGTTCCATTTAAAGATACACAGTGTACTTTTTTTTTTTTTTAAAGGCTGGAATTATAATTCACATCAAAGAGGAAATAATAATATGATACAATAACATAATATTGCAGATGTTCTGAAAGCTGTGGCATCAAAAGTCACCCTGATATTTTGACTCTGAAGCAACCTGGTGTTACAATTGAGGGGGAAAAGAGTTCTTTAGGATTTTTTCCATTTTTGAGAACAAACTAGTGCTGTGTAAACAGAAATAAAGAAATCTGTCCTCCTCAAACCTCAGCCAAGCTTATTCATTATACGTGATGGCAGAAGATAACAGGTCCTAATAAAGGACTTGCTTTGCTTTGAGAAACAAAAATTGCTTTGCATGATGATTGAAATGTAAGACGCATCGCATGAGATACTGCAGATTATACTCTAGTGTTCTGAATGCATCAGAGACAAAAAATCAGGAAACGAAAAGCAAAGAAAATCAGATCTCTGCACAACTGTCGAAATTTTTTTTGAAGAACTGCTGTCAATCTCAACAGAATTGACACTCAAATAAAAAAAGCTATCAGATATTCTAAAAAAGTAGGCAGAAATAAACATTATAACAAAATTGCAAGCTGCTCGCCAAATTATGGCAGCACAAGAACCTTCTTCCACAAGGCCATGGAGTGAACTAGTATCACAAGTGCACGGTGATCAATAAAAACTATGGCGAATTGGCGATACCAACTCAGGCTCGATCTCAGATCTCGATACCTACCAGAACTCGCTGGCACGATCACAGTGAAAAACAACTGATTCTGATATGAAAATCTGAGGCACTGAATTAAATGAATTAAAATGCACTGATAAACAATTCAGCTACAAAATCTGTTCAACTGACCACTTCATTGAAGGCTTCGTTGGCTGGAGTTTACTGGTTATATATTTAGGGAAAAACACAGTGGCGCTCGTTCTGCTGTGTTAAGATCCTTAAATATTGTAAGTGCCATGCTAAAAAATTTGATTTATTCATTTAATTTTTAATCCTGTAGGATGTTCCCTCAGGCAATGAGAAATGTTCAATTGTGGGGCTAAATTTTATGCAAAAAAAAATGCACTGAACCTCCAAACACAGCATCTTTTCAACAAACATTATACTCTGAATTTCCGAATGCATTACAATCACCGGCCCTTGTGTCCTCTAATGAAGGGGAGAGAGCGCACAGCATGGTTTCTGCCATCTTTCTTGATTGCGATTCAAACAAATAAAGCTGATTGTGCTGTTTTTCCTCATTTCATGAGTTGCTATTTTGCGTGAGCCACTTTTACCTTCCCTTTGATAAAAGCTACATTGTTTGCTGCCAGATATACTGGATATTAATATGGGTATTGTGGAAAGAAGTGCTGGAAGCCCATCTTTATCTATCCGCCCTTGTCTTCCTTGGTTTTATTTTAATGAGATATAGGTGACCGCCCACGTAGTAGAGCGGTGAAACTAATACACTGACTGTATATTCATTATAATAACTTAAAAACATTAGCCTGTAATCCTGATTCTAATTAGCAACTGGCTCGTTTTCGATCATTTTGTCTCAAAGAGAGAGGAAAAGAAAATACTGAAATAAATGAACAAACTAATATGGCATTAGAGGTGGAATACGTTACAAAAACCCCCCAGCATTTTTCACTGTCCACGTCTCTTCAAAAAGCCATGCTGATATATTTGTTCAAACGGCTCTTTCATTTGTTCATTTAACTGATCTTACATATCGTGAAGGCACTTTATAAACGAAAAAAAAAAACAAATTAGAGAACATCAGAAATATTAACTCCATCCATTTCCCCCCTCTGTGCTACACTGTGATCCACACAGCAGATGCTTAGCGCACCCATTTTTCTATTTAGGTCACGTTATCAACACATATGCCCTATACAGGCTAATGCTACTCATTGGAACTCCACCAGTTGTGGTCGGAAAAGCCCCTTGAAGGAAGTAGAGCCTGAAAATTATCTGCGGATTGGCTCTTGAAGAAGGTCAGCCGAGGTGAGGAGGAAATCTGAATCACTCCACTGCCCTGAGCTTTGTACACTCATCTACATCATCTTCCTCTCCTTGTAAAGGTGTCTCTGGTCTGGCTAACGGTGCATACAGTTGTGTTATTGAGGGAGGTTGTGTACCACTTAGCGATAGTGCTTGATAAGGACTCTTGTAATCCTTTTCTTTGAGCTTGGGGACAGGAGAATTGTCCTTAGTGTCTTGGTGCAACTCCTCTGTAATCTGAGACGGGCCTAATAAACGGCCCTGAGGCACACCGTGGCCACTGATAGAGGCAACATTGGGAGAGGTGCAGGGAGGGTTTAGTGGTGCAGCAGATGTTGTATTGGCAAGTGTGTTGGGCTGTAAATGCCCAACGGCACTGTCCAACTGGCCTTGTTCCAGGCTTTGAGTGGACCCCGATCTGCCTTCGTTCATTTGGGGATACAAGTAAGTCCTCATCTGCCCTTTCCCTTTCACGTTTACAGTGCCACGATAATCAAAGGCATAGTTCATTCTGCTGAGCACACAGTGGCTCTCTTCGCTAACCTGTATGCGGCACTCCACTCCCGTGCTGTCCATGCGGCTAGCAATGTTGACCGTGTCGCCCCATATGTCGTAAAGCAGCTTGGTAGTGCCGATGACGCCCGCAGTCAGGGGCCCGTGGTTGAAGCCAATTCTCAGCTTGAACTTGAAACCCAACATGTTCTTGTTAAAATCGTCCATCACATGCATCATTTCAAGGGCGAAGTCAAAGAGGGCACGTAGGTGGGCGTGCGGATGTGGCTGTTCTTGGCACTGCTGCCCATTTAATCCAGACGCCGCCATGTAGGTGGCACCAATGGTTTTAATCTTCTCTACATTTGAGAATGCAGGCTTGCGCAACAGTTCGTCGAAGTCTCCGATGAGTTCGTTAAGTACTCGGTAGCACTCTTTCCCGCCCTCGTAGCTCTCTTCGTAGAATTCGCTGAAGTTGACAATACTTGCAAAGATGACCCCAACATTGTCATGATTTTTAGAGTAACTCTGGTTCACCTTTAGCTGCTCGGCAACATGGATGGGGATGATGTTACGCAGCAGCCAGTCCGCTTGATCTCGCATGGTCTGGATCTTGATGCGATGCTTGTCAGCTTCCACATTTCCGTGGTAATGCAGACGGTAGCTGACCTCGAATTCCCGGTTGAGAAACCAAACCAGCAGCAGCAGGAGGAAGAAGGAGAGCACGGTCTCTAGGACGAGCAGGTCGAGCGCTGTGGGCGCAGAGTCCAACTCACTTGCCTGATCTACTTCAGCACTCTGGTTACTCATGTTCCTGGAGCCAAGAGAAAGAGATTTCAGATTTGAGTGGTGTTCTACAGAATAATAACACCAACAGTAGAAGGTGCTCAAAAACACCCTTTCAGTTTTAAGATGTTTTAAGTCTTAAACTATGGATGGTGCTAGGGGTGCGTGGACTTGTCACCTTGTCTTTATCACATGGCAGTTTAAATGCCATAGACTTTTAAAACCTTCTGACATTTAAGCATGCATTGACCTGTGATTAAAGGCTGGAATATGCTACATGACCTTTGCACCAATTTTTGCCTCGATTTGCATTCTGGATGAGATGGCACTAGTTACCGAAATTCAGAGCCAGTCTGCAGATTTTCAGGAATACACATGGTGTATGATGGGCACAGACCATCATTTTTTAGCTTCAGACTATGAAACCATTTAATGGAAGGATTTTAATCATGTTTGATATTTTGAGCTGATTTCAGAACACATATCGTTGTCATTTGTCACATATCTCCTGTGTGAGTTTGTTGTGTTTGGGACGACTTGAAAGTCAGGTAGTGTAGAATTAGAAAATAATGTACAATAGAAATTAGATATGGTGAATATTGATTTCATGTCGACTTACAGTTAATGGGCCCCTTTTAATTTTTATAATTTTAATAATGTCAATATGGGCCCCTTTTAGTTTTAGTTCAAGTAACATTAATAATGTCAATAAAATGACTTCCTGCATGTTTCATGATTTATTAAGGGCATCATATTTTTACATTCAAACAGTAAAATCTCAACCATCTTACAAATGTCATCTCAAATCAGAGTCGGCAATAGGAATAGTTTTCATGACATAAGTTTAAAAAAAACACTCACCAAGATGCTGGAAATCTGTCAGTGGCGCTGCAAAAAGAAAACAGTTACATTATATTCATAAATAAAGAGTACTCAACAGCAACCATACATGTCCACCGGAGATGAGCAGGCATTTTCAATTCACTCTACAGAAGCTGAGTGGCAGGTTTATGTGGGGGATTGTGGGATTTATTGCTTCCAATATTAAATTATTTTATTGAATGACTTTTACAGACACACTTCTGTTGTTTTGGGAGGTATTGGATGGAATTCTTAAGCACCGGTGGACATGTACCATCATGAACAGCCAACAAATCACAAAAATGTACAATGTTCTAAAACTATAATGAATGCAGTTTTTATTTTAAGTAATAGTTCACCCAAAAGTGAAAAATTGCTGAAAATGTACTCTCAGGACATCCAAGATTTAGTTGAGTTTATTTCTTCATTAGAAGAAATTCTGAGAAATTTACTCCATTTACAATCACATGCTTACCAGCAGATCCTCTGCAGTGAGTGGGTGCCATCAAAACATCACAATATTTGTTTACATCTGTTTTGGATCATTGGATCATTGAGTGCTTGATCTGTAAATATTTCTCTCCTGAATTCAGATGAGACAACTTTTTCACTGGAGAAAGCAACATTTTAGCCAGAAGCAATGGTTTAATTTAAAATGACAGATCTGTTTCCTACAAACATGCAGCTTTTCACTTCACAAGACATTAATTGATGGATTGGAGTCATGTGGATTATTGTGATGTTTTATCATCTGTTTGGACTCTCATTCTGATGGCACCCATTCACTGCAGAGGATCCACTGGTGAAGAAATAAAGTATTGTTAAATTTCTCCAAATCTGTTATGAAGAAACTCAACTACATCTTGGATGGCCTGAGAGCAAGTAAATCTTCAGCTAATCTTAATTTCCTCTAATTAATACACCAAGTTTATAATGGTAAAGTTTGTTGGTACTTTGCTAGCTGAACAGGCTGAGGATGTCTGACCTGGGCCTGGTGGTGGCGCTGTAGAGCAGGATGAGTAAAGACAAACCAGCTACAGTGGCCAGAGCAGAGCGCATCCAGAAACTCAGCTGGCAGAAGTTACAGTACTGGATAATAGCAATAATGAGAGCACAGCACAGGAACATGGTCACCTACAGAAGCAGAGAAAGAAAGAGCGCACATTTAAACAATCATCAGTCACTGGCTTCTGAGATACTCAGTACAGTTCTGCATGTCATATTTTAGTTTGATCCTGTAGAGTACATTATTATTAGAGTAACATCTTCGACGCTTTAAACTCTTCCTCCAATTACCAGGTTTTCAAAGACACATTTTGATCTAACAGACTTCAAGAAACTGGGGGAAAATTAACAATCTTGAAGATGAAGATATCTTGTAGAGATGGAGATGTCTGAAGTACATTTCTGACATTTCAAACATTTATCAATGTTGAAAACGGTTGTGCCGCATAACATTTTAGTGAAAACCGTGTTGTTGTTTTTTCAGGATTCTTTAATGAATAGAAAGTTCGTTACATAAATGTCTTTATCACTTTAATATGTCTTTGCTGAATAAAAGGATTAATTTCCCCAAACTTTTGAGCAGCAGTTAAAGGAGGTCACCTTCCTTTTCTCCTGCTCACCTGGATGGGCAGCTGCACACTGTAAGCCAGGTGGGAGAAGACGGACACAGCAGGAAGTGAAACGAGCACAGCCCCGATCACATGACGCGGGAGCCAGCCAGACACCAGCTTCAACAGAGACAGAGTGCAATTCTGTACATCATCCAGACAAAACACCATACTGCAGGAGAAAGATGGAGATCTCATTAAAGTTAGAAAAAACCCAACTAATAAACTGAACATTATATCCATTTTATGACTGATAGATAGACCACTAACATTACAGTTAGACACTATTTTGTTTACGTCATTTTTAATTCTGCAAGTGACTTTTTAATGTAAAAAGCATCATAACATTTTAATGTCAAGTATGAAAAAAGGATACTGATTTTGAGATTTGCTAAAGATTACATTTCATATAAATCATTATATATAAATTATTTAAATGAACAGTGTTTTTGAAGATTCACATTAATTTAGCACAAGATGACTGTAAAAATAATTGTAAAAATAAAATGTAAAACTAGGGAAACTGACTAATATGAATAATTAAATATCCAAAATCAACCATTAATGAATATGGTACATGTTAACAAACATATTACAATACGGACAAGCTGTCATATGTTAAACATTTTATTTCCGTTAACGTTTCTTTCAACTAATGAAAATGTTTCGTTTGTTTTACTTTTAGTTAATAAATAACCAATAAACCACCAGTATATTACAGTTCTACACAATTTTTTGAACATAAATGAAAGAAAACAATAAAAATGTATGGCCTGGTTTCACAGACAGGGCTTAGACTAAACCAGGATTAGGCCATAGTTAAATTAGGACATTTAAGTCATTTTTATAAACGTGCCTTAGAAAAAAAAAGCATTACTGGTGTCCCTCTTGAGACAAAACAAAGGCACTGATATATTTTAAGATCAATCAGTGCAAGTTTCATTCAGTTGAAACAGCTCAGACTTACATTTTAGTCTGGGACTAGGCTTAAGCCTCGTCTGTGAAACCGGGGGAATATTTATTAAATGCTCTAAGTGGATTTAGGCATTTATGTACAGTATGAAAAATGAATACTAATTCTGAGATTTGCAGACATTTCACTGTTGAATTATTCTATATAAATTATTCATTTCAATAATTTAAATATGATTTTAATTATTCGTTTAATTTTAATAAATAATACGTATCAAAATTATGAGTCACTTTACGTGAGTACTAGATGACTGCAAAAGTAATTCGATTTATTTAATCTAAATATAACAGTACAGAGGACATGACAACGTCCAGCTCACCGAATGGACAAAACGAGAGAAACCAGTTCCAGCAGAGCGGCTGTGATCGCCAGACCGAGTGTGGTTGCAAGGGGCATCGCCATGGTAACAAGGGGATACAGGAAGCAGGCAATGGTCAGGGCGAGAAAAACGGCACAAGACAGCAAAACATCGAGCAGCGAGCTGAAGACTGGACTGGCAAACGTCTGCACCGGCACCTGATTCACCACCTGGAGGAAACAGAGATGAGGATACTCAAGTGTACACGCGCTGACGTGATGAGGCTGCACTTCTGTGAATAACCAGAAGAGGTCCATGCGTGATTGTGTGAAGATCCATATACTCTGACAGGAGTGTGTGTGTGTGTGTGTGTCTGGTGGTGGGGTGTGTGTTTACAGTGTTTATACTTCCTGAATACTTTCTATGTTAATAATATGATACAAATTACAGTTATAGAGAAATTATATATATATATATGCCACCACAGTGGGTACGGAAAGTATTCAGACCCCCTTAATTTTTCACTCTGTGTTATATTGCAGCCATTTGCTAAAATCATTTAAGTTAATTTTTTTCCCCTCAATGTACACACAGCACCCCATATTGACAGAAAAACACAGAATTGTTGACATTTTTGCAGATTTATTAAAAAAGAAAAACTGAAATATCACATGGTCCTAATATCACATTCAGACCCTTTGCTCAGTATTTAGAATAAGCACCCTTTTGATCTAATACAGCCAATACGAGTCTTTTTGGCAAAGATGCAACAAGTTTTTCACACCTGGATTTGGGGATCTTCTGCCATTCCTCCTTGCAGATCCTCTTTAGTTCTGTCAGGTTGGATGGTAAACTTTGGTGGTCAGCCATTTTTAGGTCTCTCCAGAGATGCTCAATTGGGTTTAAGTCAGGGCTCTGGCTGGGCCATTCAAGAACAGTCACAGAGTTGTTGTGAAGCCACTCCTTCGTTATTTTAGCTGTGTGCTTAGGGTCATTGTCTTGTTGGAAGGTAAACCTTCGGCCCAGTCTGAGGTCCTGAGCACTCTGGAGAAGGTTTTCGTCCAGGATTTCTGTACTTGGCCGCATTCATCTTTCCTTTGATTGCAACCAGTCGTCCTGTCCCTTCAGCTGAAAAACACCCCCCCAGCATGATGCTGCCACCACCCTGCTTCACCGTTGGGACTGTATTGGACAGGTAATGAGCAGTGCCTGTTTTTCTCCACACATACCGCTTAGAATTAAGGCCAAAAAGTTCTATCTTGGTCTCATCAGACCAGAGAATCTTATTTCTCACAATCTTGGAGTCCTTCATGTGTTTTTTTAGCAAACTCCATGCGGCTTTCATGTGTCTTGCACTGAGGAGAGGCTTTCGTCGGGTCACTCTGCCATAAAGCCCTGACTGGTGGAGGGTTGCAGTGATGGTTAACTTTCTACAACTTTCTCCCATCTCCCCGACTGCATCTCTGGAGCTCAGCCAAAGCGATCTTTGGGTTCTTCTTTACCTCTCCCCAAGGCTCTTCTCCCCCGATAGCTCAGTTTGGCCAGATGGCTAGCTCTAGGAAGTGTTCTGGTCGTCCCAAACGTCTTCCATTTAAAGGATTATGGAGGCCACTGTGCTCTCTCTTAGGAACCTTAAGTGCAGCAGATTTTTTTTTTTGTAACCTTGGCCAGATCTTTGCCTTGCCACAATTCTGTCTCTGAGCTTTTCAGGCAGTTCCTTTGACCTCATGATCTCATTTGCTCTGACATGCACTGTGAGCTGTAAGGTCTTATATAGACAGGTGTGTGGCTTTCCTATCAAGTCCAATCAGTATAATCAAACAGCTGGATTCAAATGAAGGTGTAGAACCATCTCAAGTTTGATCAGAAGAAATGGACAGCACCTGTGTTAAATATATGAGTGTCACAGCAAATTGTCTGAATACTTAGGACCATGTGATTATTTCAGTTTTCTTTTTTAATAAATCTGCAAAAAATGTCAACAATTCTGTGTTTTAATTCTGTCAATATGGGGTGCTGTGTGTAAATTGAGGAAAAAAATTAACTTAAATGATTTTAGCAAATGATTGCAATATAACAAGAGTGAAAAAGTAAGGGTCTGAAGACTTGCCGTACCCACTGTATGGCAATTTTTGCACAAACTGATTTTAATGCCACAGTTAGTTAAAACGCATCTCATTCTTGTTTCGAACCACTATAGATGACGTACGGCAAATGAATGTTTTAATGAGCGGTTATTACTTCACATTTTATTCAAATGGGCTGATTCATTCACAGGCAGGCCAAGTGACTACGCCTCCTATGATGGTTCTGAATCATTGACTCACTTGAGTCGTTAAAACGACTGATTCATTCAGATCGCAACACCGCTGTTTGCTGAAACACAAAAAAGTTCTGCTGTGGCTTTGATTGAAACTTTCGTCAGCGAACTTGACCAAAACATTCATAATATTACAAATGCGAACTTTCGTGTCTGTTAACTCACACTTGAAGAACTTCCCGCTGACGCCATGTTTACAATCGGATGGAGCGTAAGTGTGCCATCAAACGGACCGCTTGTGAGATGGAGTTGTGTTGATTTGAAGCAGCGCGCCGACAAATCTAACATCAAAGTACGCGAGAACTTAACCACAAACGAGAGCTACATTCACACAAAACTTAATGTTAGGTGGGATTAATCGTGATTGATTTCTGAAAAAGTGTGATTAATTAGTAAATTTTTTTTATAGATTGACAGCACTAATAGTCGTGGTCAGAATTATTGGCACCCTTGGTAAATATGATCAAAGAAGGCTGTGAAAATAAATCTGCATTGTTAATCATTTTGATCTTTTATTACATAAATCTAACATTTCATTGGAGAATAAGAATTTAAAAAGGGGGGGAAATATCATTATGACATAAAAGTTTTTCTCTAATACACATTGGACACAGTTAACGGCACCCTTTTATTCAATGCTTTTTTGAAACCTCCATTTGGCATAATAGCAGCTCTGAATTTTCTCCTATAATGCAACCTCCTGATGAGGTTAGAGAGCACCTGACAAGAGATCAGAGACAATTCCTTCATCCAGAATCTCTCCAGACCCTTCAGATTCCCAGCTCCATGATGGTGCTTCTCCTCTTCAGTTCATTTTCTATAGGGTTCAGGTCAGAGGACTGGAATGGCCATAGCAGAAGCTTGGTTTTGTGCCAAGTGACCCCATTTTTGTGTTGTTTTTAAGGTTTGTTTTTGGATTATTGTCCATTTTGTGTTTTTTTTATTGTCCGTTTGAAGATCCAAACATGGCCCATTATAAGATTTCTAACAGAGTCAGTCACTTTTTGATTTTTTTTTATCTGTTGGTATTTGATAGAATCAAAGATGCCATGTGTCTAAACAAGTTGTCCAGGACCTCCAGCAGAAATATAGGCCCACAACATTAAAAATACAGCAGTATATTTCATTGTACACATGGGGTACTTTTTATCCCTGTGTGCACCAAACCCATCTTGAGTGTTTGTTGCTAAAAGTAAATTTTTTTTAGTTACAACTGACCATAGAATCCAGTCCCATTTGAAGTTCCAGTCGTGTCGGACAACAGAATATGCTGGGGATTGTTTTTGGATAAGAGCATTTTCTTTTCTTGATTTTTTTCTTGAAACCCTCCCAAACAACATGTAGTGTAGGTGCTATTTGATTTTTATTTTTTTTAAAGGTTTTCTGACCCTGAGACTCAACTATTTTCTGCAATTCTCCAGCTGTGGTCCTTGGAGGGTCTTTAGCCACTCAAACTCTCCCCCTCACCGTGCATTAGGACGTATAGACCACACGTTCTCTTCAGGCTTTCGTATCATTTTTCTTTTGATTTGAAATTCTTAATTATTGCCCTGATGGTGGAAATGGGAATTTTCCTGCTCTAGCGTCGCTCTTACAGTCCTTTCTAATTGTTGTGAAGCCAATATCTTTTGCCGCTGGCACTCAGAAATATCTTCTTTAGTTTTGCTCATTGGTGATAGGAGATTCAGGGACTTTGGTCCATTTGTTTTCTCCTATTTTATATCCTGTGAAACAGGAAGCCATGGGCTTGATATTTCATTCCTACTGGTATCTCAAATTGTAAATATGAATTGGAATATAACTTCACAGATATTTTAATCATCCGAATTTCTAGGGGTACCAATAATTGTGTCCAATGTGTATTTGAGGAAAATATTTGTGTCATAATGATATTTCCCCCCATTTTAAATTCTCCAATGAAAGGTAAAATTTATGTAAATTTTTTAAATAAAAGATCACAATGATTAATGCAGATTTATTTTCACAGCCTTCTTTGATCATATTTACCAAGGGTGCCAATAATTCTGACCACGACTGTATATACACGTGTTGTCATTTACAATACATGTCTATATAGTTTTTATTAATTTTTATTTCAGTTTTTGTTTTTGTTACTGGACTAATTGTGTAACCAAATAGATTTGCCTTGCCAATTAGCCGAAAGAAAAAAGGTTTTATATGTACGTTTTATTTTATTTCAAGTGTGTACCTGCTCATGGTAGCTGGTACGGTAAGCTGACTCCAGAGATTTCTCCAGGAAGTTCAGACTCAGCTTGTTAATGGGCGGCTTGAAGAAGTAATCCTTCATCAGACTAAAACAAAGACAATATGGAGAAAACAAGGTGAAAATGAATGACTGAATTACAAAACTACTATTCAAACGAATCTTCTCTCACTCACCTTTCTTCCCTTATCACCTCCACAAAGTGCACGTCGCTTTTCTCCCGAAAGTATTTGGAGCGCAGTGGGAGGATGGCTGAGTGGTCCATGCCGCTGGCGCTGCCTCCTTCTGCGGCCAGACTTCCCACCCAGCTCCTGTCCTTCTCCTGGAGTTTGTCGCACAGAGACGACTGGCTGACTCCCACCCGCTCCTCACACAGAGGACTCAACAGACCATTCAGGGTTTTAGGGCTACGACCTGCAGCAAACTGCGCAAAAGAAACAGAATTCTCTCAAAGAGTCCTGTTTTGTTTGGGTATTCATACTACACTGAAATCAGTTTCAAAAATTAATTTGTTCAGAATTGACAAACTGGTTGTGCTATGAGTTTTCAGCTTAAAAAAAAAAAAAAAACTGGTTCTAATGCAGATCACTAAAAGATCTACTTCATTTAGGAATCGGACAACACTTGTTGTAACGTAGGTTTAGGATTTCAATTTCTCAAAAAGAACCAGTTCAAAACAGCCATTCATCCAGAAATAAGTTATAATGCTGATCACCAAAAAGAACTAGTTCAAAAGAGTAATTCGTAGGAATCTGACTACACTGGCCACACTGTGTGATTTCGATTCACTAAACCGGTTCAAAAGTAGGGGTGTAAATCAGATGGTTCATCACAATACGATACGATATCGATTCTCATACCCAGCAATACAATATTTGCCGATACTTCAAAAAATTATATGATACGATTCGATACAGGAGTATATCGATTGATTTATCGATATTATATTATATATCTATTTTAAATAACCATCTACATTTTTATTAACTCACAAATGCAACCAAAACATATAACATGAACATTTAGCTGAATTTTCACACCCTGTATGTCAATGGGGACATCACAAGCAAAAAAAAGATAGGCCTACTTTTTTTTTTTTTTTTTTTTTTTAATACTAATAAAGAAAAATACTCATTGGAAAAAAAATTAAAAAATCAAGTCACACATAAGATCAGTACATGACAACAGTCAAGAACGTCTTTTAGGTCTCAGTGTGTGAAACAGTGTAAATCCTCATTAGGAAACAACAAAAACAAGGTTCCAGTTGTTGAAAAATACATTAATGTAGAAAAATAAATAAACAAAATACAAAAATAAAGCTGTTAAAACTTTATTTGACTTTTTTTGGCTGCTACTATAGGCTCAGCGCTAAAACCTTTTCTACAGAACAAATTATAACAATACGGAAAAAAATACAATAGACAAAGAACAAAGATTTCAGTAGGCCTATAAGAGCTTGATTATCTGGTTCAGGTGTGTTTAATTGGGGTTGTAGCTAAACTCTGCAGGACCGAGTTTGGGCAGCCCTGGTCTTCACCGTATAAATTAAATATAGATTAATCAATTTTTATGTTACAAATGTTATTTAGTCAGGAGCAGTGAGCACTACTTGTATTTTTGTTTGACAGCATTAGGTTTATTATTAGTTTGCTTTCACTTTAAGAACGAAAGCGCAGATCCAATATACTGATACACATCAGTTTTCTTTCTCAACTGTTTACGTTAAGACATAGGTCTAACCGACTGTGTTTATTTGTTCATCCATGCACAAAAAAGTGGAAGAGAGTTCAATTTATTATTCGTGACCTGTCGACACGGCTGTCTGTGTGCGTGCGCTTCAAATGTGTGTCTGGCACATGAAACATTTCACACAGCACTAGACAGCTCCGTTAATGTCGCCGAGCGTCTTTCATGCTCGCCTGTGCTTCGTGCCTCCTAATATCCGTTGCCCATACGTCCGTTGAACGAGAATGCATAGACGGACATTACGTGAAAATGTGAACAGTGCCAAAATAAAGGTGCCTACAGATATTGATATTTTACACGTGGCATCGATACATCATATCGTCAGACATTTGATCGATGTATCGATCCATATCGATGGATCGTTACACCCCTATTCAAAAGAATAATGCGTTTAGGAATTGGACTACCCTGGTCATGCTGTAGGTTCTTTTATCAAAAATAACTGACAGCACTGTACATTCGATTCACTAAAAAGAGTCTGCTCAAAAGACTTATTCGTCGAGGAATCAGTTCTAATGCGGATTACTTAAAAGAACTGGCTCAAAAGAGTCATTTGTTTGGGAATCTGACTACACTGTCTAGACTGTACGTTTTTGATTAACTAGCAAGAACCGATTCAAAAGATTCATTTGTTCAGGAATCAGACTAAACTGGCTGCACTGTATGTTTTTGATTCGGAAAAAAAAATGTTCGAAAAGATTCAATGATTCAAAAGATTCACTTTTTCATGGACTGGACTACACTGGTTGTGCTATAGGCTGTGTTTAATTCACCAAAAATAACCATTTGTCCAGTAAGACTTTTTTAGTCAAAAACGTTGACTAATTAAAAGAACTTTAATTGAACAGTATTTAGTATGGCAAAGAGCAGCGTTTTGGCAAAGTCACATCAAGTCTGCCATCTCCTACTCTTTACTTAGGACTAAAGGTATATGAAAAACTTTAGCTGAAGTGTTGTACTCCCACTAATTACACCAACATTTCATAATATATTTAAACAAACAGCCACTAATGACAGCATTTCAGTATCTGCTGAAATTGAGTACACTGGGTTCTTGTGTTAAGGTGTGTGCTTCTATTGTGCAATTACTGAGGCTTCTTTAGTCGGTGTTCATCATTGTTAGTTTTGTACCTTGCAGCTGTTGGCTCGGTGTTCATCCTGGCAGCCATTTCGAGTTGCTTCATCTGCTATCGGATTGTCAGTGACATCTACGGAGATGCTACAGGATGTGCACACAGGCTGCGGAGAGAAAGATGAAAAACGCACTGAAAAGGGTGAGTAAATAACTGACAGAATTGTAATTTTTAATTTAAAACGCGTGTAACAAACACAGCATTTGTGTGTGTGTGTGGAGGGCCGTACCTTGCCGTGTGAGAGCGGTTCAGCGACGGCGCAGTGTGTGAGATCTGGAGTGTGTGTGTTTGAGGACAGACTCAAACTGAGCTGGGAACAGCCACACTGAGAGCCCATCTTCCGTCCCGAGATCAGATACGTCTTTAAACCTATACAAACAAAAGACACGCATACAAAAGGTATTGAAATCATTCAGGTCTTTTTCATGCTGCTATTTCCCAGCAGTCCTTAGAAAGCTTTTCTACAAATATATAGCTATTTGTTTACATATTACATATAACATACGTTGAACATTTGTTTTTTACTGTTAAAAATGATAGCTGTGGCAAAAAAGTATTTTAGTCATTTCCGATCAGTCGTTTAGAAAGGAAAATGAAAAAGAAACATCAAATTTGGTATTTTTTTGTGTTGTTGTTCAACTGAAAGTAAAAACTTTAACAGGCATAAAATGTTTTTTTTTTTGTTCATTTTATTTTGTTGGTTTATGGGGAAAAAAACTGAATTATATAATTGGGCATTATTGTTCAAAGGTCAAATTTTTTCCTTCTTTCTTTTTGTTGTTCAACTGAAGGTAAAAACTTTAACAGGCATCCAATTAATGAATTAGGCCCCTAATTAATTAATTAATCCATTTCATTTTGCTTGAGTTCATGGGAAAAATAGATATAATTTTTCTGTGGGTGCCAATTCCAAAAATCCTGAGCATGTTTTTTATTTATTTATTTTTACGTTATTGTTCAAAGGTTTGGGGTCGGGAAGATTTTTCATGTTTTTGAAAACCAAGGCTACATTTCTTTGATAAATAATACAATAAAACAGTAATATTGTGAAATATTATTACATTTAAAAACAACCGTTTTCTATTTTAATGTATTTTAAACTGTAATATGCTCCTGTGATGCAAAGCTGAATTTTCAGCATCATTACTCCAGTCTTCAGTGTCACATGATCCTTCAGAAATCATTCTAATATGCACAGTTATGAATTTCTTATCAACATTGATTCAACAATTGTACTGCTTAATATTTTTGTGGAAACGACAAACTTTTTTTTAATTTCAGGATTCTTTGATGAATAGAATTTTAAACATTTGAATTAGAAATCTTTTAAAATAGTATAGGTGTTTTTAAGACACTTTTGATAAGTGTAATGTATGGAAGCCTGTTTCCACCACTGAATAAAAAATAAAAAAAGGTAATTGTGACTTCTCGCAATTCTGACTTTTTTTCTCTCAGAAATGTGAGATATAAACTCACAATTCTACTTTTTTTCTTGCACTTGCGAATTTGTTTACAATTCTGAGAAAAAAGACAGAATTGCGGGATGTGGACTTAAACTTGAAAAATGGTGTGTTCTGCAGTTGACATAAAATACCTTCTGATGATTATTTATGTTTATTTCGTGCTTTAAGTGAATATGAAAGACGATCGGTTCACGTGTTTGAACTGAGGCAATAGTGATCTGTCACGACACATTAAAGAGCCACAAAACGGTATTTATTGTTTGAATTTCTTTAAAACTGACACAATCTGAAAGCCGAGAGTCCTGAGACCTTATCCATAGCCCAAAGTACCTGCTCTGTATTGTCTGTCGGTGTGTTGTCAGTTTCCTCTTTGCTCTGCGATGTTTTTTTCACTGCGTGAGAACATGATGTGTGTAAGTGTGAGAGCGCTATTGTTTGTCGGGGATAGCTACAGTAACTGAGGAGGGTGGGTCAATTGTGAGAAGAAAAAAAAAGTCAGAAGTGTGAGATAAAATTACCTTTTTAAAAAAAAAAATTTATTCAGTAAAACGGGTTTCTATAGTAATGTATACTTGCTAAATAAAAATTGTATTTCTTTAAAAATAGAATTAAAATCTGAAGCAACAACCATCAGGATGAATAAGAAATCTGCCATTGACTTGCATAGTTTGAACATTCAGGTTAAAAAATTCTCTAACATGATCTCATTAAAATATGTAACTAGTGCATTGCAATTGTTCGGCATAAAGCATGCAGCTTTTAAGCTACACAATTAATGATTTATAACTGTAAAGTGAACTGTAATTGGATAATCTTGTTTCCGCAAATCTACTTTCCCTGTGAGGGCAAACAAGGTCTGATCCAGCACTGATACTACACAGACACACAACAAGAGCTTGAAAGCACCTGAGCAGGTTCGTTTCAGCACTGATGTTTACATTAAACAACCCTTAAGCACGAGGATGAGCGCTTCTGTTGTACCAACACACACACACACACACACTTTTGAGTGTCCGGTGGAGAGGCTCTGTTGTACCAATAGAGGCTAAAACAAACAGAAAGCGATTACAGCAGGCCAGTATCAGCCTGTTCAAACATACGACTCACAAGCTAACCGTGTTACGCTCATATGTAATAATCTCCTCAAACACACTCAGGCTAAGTGTGAGCGCTAACACTGCTGTGGGGAAATGCCTGTGCATATTTGTACATAAACTACATTGTATAGCCTGCGGGAACACTTTCTCAAAGGCTCCGGCGAGTTCCTTGACGGCTTCTGTGAGATGCGTCTGAGAATAAACAGAGCCGTACTCTCGGTCGTAACTCACCGGAGTAACAAACCCTCACAAAGATCAGCTCTGCTGTTTCTCTCACACACAAACACAATGTAGCACAACTGTGTGATACTCATGCAGTTATTTGATATGTTCACATTATTGTGATAACCGTTATTGTGCACTTTAAACGCTAGTCACATGCTGCAAGCCAAAAAAAGTAAATTAGGTGAATATATTTTAAATATTAACAACATTTACAAATAAGCAAATGTCAATGTTGATAACAGTGTTATTATTATTATTATTTAGGAGAAGAGGAGGGAAGAAAGGAAAACATTTAAAATTATATTTACATTTATACTATTGTTTATTACTAAACTAAAATCATCTTAATAACAAATATATAATATAAATAATAAATAATTCGAATATCGAATAATATACACATAAACCATGGTAAATTATTATTATTAATATACCTATAAACAACTTGGATTACAGTTATTATTATTACTACTACTACTAATAATAATAATATAATTTTTACATTTTACAATATTACTATTGTTCTTATCACTATTGTTTTCGTCACCGTTATTATCAATACTAATATTTAACATTAAAAAAAATTGTTAAATCATTTATATTAACATACAGACATCCACACACACACACACCACAACAAACGTATCACACCACTGTTTTGCCCATTTTTCTAAGGTTAATGTGGTCTGCGGTTGTGAGATGGTTGGATGTACTGCCAAATTCTCTGGAATGCCTTTGGAGACGGCTTATGGTAGAGATATGAACATTCAATTCACGGGCAACAGTTGTGGTGGACATTCCTGCTGTCAGCATGCCAATTGCACGCTTCCTCAAAACTTGTGACATCTGTGGCATTATGCTGTGTGATAAAACTGCAAATTTTAGAATGGCCTTTTATTGTGGCCAACCTTAGGCACACCTGTGCAATAATCATGCTGCTTAATCAGCATCTTGATATGCCACACCAATAAGGTGGATGGATTATCTCGGCAAAAGAGAAGTGCTCACTAACACAGATTTATACAGATTTGTGAACAATATTTGAGAGAAATAGGCCTTTGTGTACATAGAAAAAGTCTTAGATCTTTGAGTTCAGCTCCTGAAAAATGGGGGCAAAAACAAAAGTGGTGCGTTCATAATTTTGTTAAATTTAATAATAATATATATATATATATATATATATATCATATATATATAATAATAGTTTAGATATATATAGATATATATATAGATTATATCTCACCTTTATTTTATTATGAAATATAATTATTATTACTAGTAATGCTACCAGCAACCACCAAAGTATACCATATAAACCACAATTCTTATTATTATAAAAAAGGTACTAAAATAAAAACACTTATTGTTCATATGATTATTATTATTATTAATGATATTAAGAGCTATATTCATCATAATAACACAATAGTGTTTGATGTATCGTTATTATTAGTGGTAATACAATTAAAAATTTCTTATATGCTTCTTTTTTTTATAATACATATATATTATATATAATATATAGTATAGATATATAATATATATATACTATTAGGGGTGTAACGATATATCGCAGTACGATATTTCGCGATGCAAAAATGTTACGATATGTATCGTAGACTGGTGGCGATACTTTTTCGGGCAACATGAGTTTGGCTGAAATTGAAGATGCCCCGTCTTATAAGTCCGACGTCTGGCAGCATTTTGGTTTTCCAGTCACGCGACAGGACGACGGTAAAAAAATTACAGACAAAACACAAACTGTTTGTAAACACTGTAAAACAAGGCTGCCATACACAACGTCAAACACTTCGAATATGATGTGCCACTTAAAACGGCATCACAACAGCAAACTCCTGCAAACTCCTGCCACAAAAAGGGTGAAAGGAGGCCAAACATCTTTACAACGCAGTTTTGCTGCAACATGGTGTCAGTCAAGTGTGAAAGCTCAAGAAATAACCAGATGCATCGGAGTTTTTGTTGCAAGAGACATGAGACCATTTTCTGTGGTCGAGAATGTTGGATTTCGCGAATTGGTTAGCTTAATGGAGCCCAGATACCATATTCCGTCACGCCCGCACTTCAGTCAAGAGGTAGTTCCAGCCCTGTACTGCGAAGCTAAAGCAAAGGTGGTCGACGGTCTGAAAAAATCAGAGAATGTGGCAATAATGACTGATGGGTGGACTTCGCGGGCTTGTCAGAGCGGGAAATTAAAAGTTTCGTGCTTCAGACTCGCCCGCTTTTTGAGTCACACACTGGAACTAACATAGCTGGAGTTTGAAAAGCGGCTATACAAGAGTGGGAGCTTGAAAGGGCTCCTCATAGTACTGCTGTTGTTAGTGACAACGCACGCAACATGGAGGTGGCAGTGAGAGAAGCTGGTTTGTCACGCATATTAAGTGTTTCGCGCACACATTGAATCTTGCATCGCAAGCAGGTTTAAATGTTTCTCGCGTCAGTCGCTTGCTTGGTCGCGTGAGAAAAGTCGTGGCTTTTTTTCACCGCAGTGCCACAGCAACAGCTGTGCTCGCGGAAAAGCAAAAGATGCTTGAGATCACATCACAAAAGCTTATCATGGATGTGGTAACACGATGGAACAGCTCCATTTTAAATTTTGTTCAAAATATCGTGATATATATCGTATCGTGAACCCAGTATCGAGATACGTACCGTATCGTGACCTGAGCATATCGTTACACCCCTAATATATATATATAAATATATATATAAACATATAAAATGTATTTCCATCTGTCAACTAATATTATTCTTTCTGTAATAGACCGCAAATATTATTTATAAAAACAAAAGAACAAAAAAAGTGTCAACTTAAAGGAAAAAAATACATCCTAATGTAATTATTTTTAACTAGATGCTAATGTTTGATGTGCAAATTCAAACAGTACATTAACAAAGGAGTCTGTGGTATTAAGATGCGACTTCAGGATGTGGCGATTTTTCCCTCTCGAAATGATGTACGTACTTTCCCATCACCAGCACATACTTTCAGTGCAGAGCGCGAGTATGCAAACTGATATTGAGCCACTGTTTCATGCTCAGCCACAATGAACCACAAACACAGGGCCACTTCAGAACAAGCTCAGAGCCAAAGTACATACAGATCCGTACACATAAATTTGACAGTCGTCCAAACACAATAAGACCGTGGAGGCCACATCAATGAGCCATTCACGAACATCAAGTCCCTTTTTGCCTCTTTGTGCCTAGAGACACAGATTAATAAAGACCTGAGCCACAGAGCTAATAAGCTTCTGGGTCAGAACCTGTCTGAGCTGGATGGCCATGTGGACCTGCTCCTCCAAAGAGATCCGGACTCATGGAAGTCATAAATAGTCCTTTGACCTCTTAAACATGGGAACTGAAAGCAATCTGGGATCAGGGGACATTCTTGCAGTACACACAACCCCGGAGGCACAGCAGTCTTACAGGGAACTGCTATAAAGTAATTCAACATAGCTGGGAATCCCAGCCTGGGATTTAACCATCAGGATCCCCGGACTAGAATTTCCATTCAAGCGCATTAGCATACGTAACCACAAAGAAACGGATTCGTGCAAACATTCGAGAAGGTGCGTCTATAGTTTATCCTACAAAGGTCTTGTAAAAACACAATGAACTTTTATCATAATAGAAGTAATTTCATATAGAAATCAAGATACAGTACACAATGTAGTACATTTAATTTTGAAAATCAGTGGGAGGGTGAGAACCTAGCAACCTATTTTTTTGTGCATGAAACACTGACTAACATCAGTGGCATTCAAAGGGAAAAGCAAGCGGAAGGTGCTTTGCTCTGATGCCATTTCCATTTCCATTTAGTCATTTAGCAGACGCTTTTATCCAAAGCGACTTACAATTGGGGGATACATAAAGCGATTTCTTCAAAGAGGCAACAAGAACTAGTGGTTGTAATACAAAGTGCTTAGCAGGGTTCAAATAAGTACAAGCTAGAAAAGAGAAGGAAAAAATAAAGAGAAATTTTTTTTTTTTCTGATGAAGTCAATTGCTTCGCAAAGAGATGAGTTTTCAGCTGTCGTTTGAAAATTGTCAGGGATTCTGCATTCTGGATAGGGGTGGGAAGATCATTCCAGTAGCCAGGAACGTTGAACGAGAATGTTCTGGAAAGTGATTGTGAGCCTCTCTGTGATGGTACCACGAGGTGTCGCTCACTAGCGGATCTCAGACTTATGAAGGGGATGTAAATTCGTAGTAGTTAGTGGAAGTAGGCGGGTGCTGAGCCTATGGCTGTTCTACTGTATATGCAAGCATCAATGTCTTGAACATGATTCGGGCCGCAACCGGTAGCCAGTGCAAGGAGATAAAGAGAGGTGTAACATGGGCTCTTTTGGGCTCGTTGAAGACCAGTCGTACCGCTGCATTCTGAATCATTTGTAGAGGTTGGATTGTGCTTGATGGGAGTCCAGCCAAAAGAGCATTGCAGTAGTCCAGACTAGAGATGACAAGGGCCTGGACAAGAAGTTGTGCAGCATGCTCCGTTAGAAAGGGACTGATCTTTCTGATGTTGTGCAATGCAAAAACCTGCAAGATCAAGCAGTCTTTGCAATCTGGTCTTTGAAGGTCAGCTGGTCATCAAAAATTACACAAGATTTCTGACCGAAGTTGATGGGGTAATTGTAGAAGAAACTAGCTGGATGGAAAAATCATACTGTAAAGTTGGGGTGGCAGGGAAGACAAGAAGCTCAGTATTTGCCAGGTTGAGTTTCTGTATCACAGTTAAACCTTTTGGGTTTACTGTGCGTTCAGTTGGGGAAACCTGTGAAAGTAGCATCACAAGTGACATTAAGTATCATAATCAGACACACATACAAAGCAGTGGGATTTCCCGTGTAATACAAAGCATAAATTTAAAAGATTTAAATGACAAGCATTGGTCCCTTACGCAGTTTCTGTAATGCAGCACACAACACAAAACAACCATGGTGACAGAAGTAGTCAAGACTTTAAATATTACTAATACCTGTGGGGAGACGTGCTGAAATGGCGTTTGGTCTCTTACTGTATTGCGTACCTTGTCAGTGTTGTGTGCTTTGCTTGGCCATTTGTTGTTGGGATAAACCGTGGGAACCGTGTGTCCAGCTGATATTTCAATTGGAGTTTGGTAAACCGAAATGCATTAAAAAGATAGCCTTAGTTACACGCGGAACGCCCGTCGCGGCTACGGTCGTGTGAGACCGACACGATGTAAAGGACACATCGACTCTACGTGTAGACTACACCGGGCACGAGCCACGGACAAAGCGTAAGTATCGCTTTTTATTCTATCCTCTCCACTTCCGTTCAGTTTTTTATCATCTGTTCTTTACTATGTGGGCCGTTGAAAGGGTGGTGATTTTAGCATGTGTCGTTGCCTCAGTTTATTTTTTTAGGAGTATGAGAACTAATGTACGTTGATTTGTATAGTTATATGTTTGTTTCTAGCTACAGTTGAGTTACATGTGCTCATTTTATTGTTTTTATTATGTCTATATCAGGCTTTTTATAAGTTTTTTTATTTATTTGGAGTTTTTCAGTACTTCAACTACAAAATGGAATGTAAATAATATATAGATATATATAATATATACACAATGTATGTATAGACTAGTACATTGTATATGCATATGTGTGTGGTTGTACATACACATATGTTGTTGTTTTTTTGGTGTTTGGCTTCGTGTTATGTTAGAATCATTATTATACTTTTATACATTTTGTTCTTTAATATTTTGAAATGTTTTTAGCTTTATTTTTTTGTTTTCATTTAAATGTTTTAGTTTTGAAATATTGTATGCATTTGTCATTTTTATTTAATATCTTTTATTTTCTTAAAAGCTTTTAGCTTTAATTTCTTTTTCTTATTTGTGTATGTTTTAATTGTTTTTAGCTTTATTTTTTTGTTTCATTTAAATGTTTAGTTTTGAAATGTTGTTGTATGAATTGCCATTTTTATTTATTTATTCTCTTTCTTAAATGTGTTGGGTGTACTATCTATATATACGATCATATCTATATATAGTATTATAGAGTTTTAGCTTTTTGTTTATGACTTTTCTTATTTGTTAGTCGCTTTGGATAAAAGCATCTGCTAACTGACTAAATGTAAATGTAATGTAAATATAAAGGAAAGTTCAATCAAAAACAAAAATTTTGTCATCATTTACTCATCCTCATGTTGTCCCAAACCTGTAAGACCTTCGTTCATCTTCGGAACACAATTAAGATATTTTTGATGGAATCCCGAGAGCTTTCTGACCCTACCATAGACAGCAAGGATCCTAACACGATCAAGGTCCAGAAACGTAGCAAGGAGAGGGGGGGTACCGAACACCGGACCTATGTAACCGGTATGTACTAGAACTGAATCAGAACGCAGATTTCGGTGCCATGCTTGAGTGATTGATTGAAATATTTGTCCTCTGGTTCTTCGAAACGGACGTAAGAAGCATCATCACCATCACTGCACATGAAAAATAATTTCCCGACTGAGAAAAAATGCACGTGAACTCAAGTCGGAAAGCTCTAATAATACAAATTCAACAAATCTTTGTAGTAACGAGAGTGTCCATGTTGTTTTCACATTCCGACTTAAAAGCACAATGAGAGCATCCGAGGAGCGCGTGAATGCAGTAATTACACTTGCTCTGATGGCAGCAGTTAGCCTTCCGTTAACTAAGCTAAACATCCTTAAATTAAAATGCCTAAAGCTAAACTTTCCTTGTATTCATATTCTCTAAACCTGGTGTCCAACAAAAGAGATCATTATAACATGTTTTACTCCATAACATCAGTCAAATGCTTCCTTTTGTGATCTAATGTGGCTTCTTATCACAGAATGAGGCAGAAAATATGTTCCATAGGCTACTTTAAAAAGAATACATCGATTAGCAAGGGATTATAAATATACTTAATTATTATGAAAATACCAGAGATGGCTTGAATAACACAGAAAAACTATATTGTCGCAGTCGAGTGTTTATTGTCTTTGTTTTATCATTCAAAAACGTTTATATGTTCGGTTTACTCAGTTACAGCTATAATAAAGGCTGACGTTGTCATATACGCGCCAATTTCCTGAGGGTCATGAGCTCCGCTACTTCTGATTTTTTTCTTTTTTTTTTTTTTCTCCACCACCTTTCCCTTTTTTTTTTTTCTCTCATAGTTCCAGAACGGAACTGCTTCGGTTTACAACAGTGAGTGCAAGCTAGATTAAAGTGATTATTATTCGTTTTGAATATGGATATTTTCTTACAAAAAAAATGCATGCATTCACTACAGAAGGCCTTTATTCACACCCCAGAGCCGTGTGAGACACTTTTTTTTGTTTTATGGATGGGTGCTTTTTATTTAAGTTCTTTTGGACTGATGCGTGCAACACCTGCTGAGTGGCATTAAAAAGCTTGAAAGATCAAAAACAATTTTTAATATAACCCCGACTGGATTCATCTGAAAGAAGAAAATCATACTGGGTGACTTGAGGGTGGGTAATTTATGGGCTAATTTTCATTTTTTGGTGAACTAACACTTTAATAGTGAGATCTGTACTGTTAAACGACTGCAGCGAGCTTGCCCTGCATTCACTTTCTGTCACATGACCTTTGACCCAAGCAACTGTGGTCTTTGCCCTGCTGGGTCACATGCCCCTACTGAACTCCAAAAGAGACAACTTTACGCATCTAGAGTGCCTGGGTTTACCCCAAAACATATCTTTTGGCTGACGAAAATACCCAGTGGATATTTAACAAGCTAATTAGTGCAATGCGATGACAACCTGTCTCTTACTCTCAATGGGCCTCTTCCTCTGAAAGACGGTAGTAACTTACTCCCACTCTCTCTCTCTTCCTCTCCTGGCTAACCACAATGTTTCCACTCGTTCTGTCAACCTCCGTAGTGCAGACAAAAACAGAGGGAAGGGGATCAGAGAGGAACAAAAGATGCAGAGTTGATAAAGTGGTAAAATCGAACAGACTAGGTCAGCGTGTTAAGCATTAAATTGCTTTCTGTTGGTAATTTTTTTGGGGTGCAATCGGTTGGGGTTCGTCTCGCAAAACCTGATAACGTCACGTTCTGAGCTGAATAAAAGGTTGCTCGTCTGCTCTGGGCCAGATGTTTTCACGCAGTTTCCTGTTTGCTCATCTTTGTTTTCTCTTTATGAATGTGCCTCAGACTTTTCCACTCGTCCATTAGCGCCATTCTTTCTTCTTTCTGCTTCCTGTCTCCGGCTCTCTTTCCGCATGTGTGTCCTCTGTGAACTGTGTCCTTGCTGTTCTGCTGATAATTCGGTTTCCATTTCTCTCGCTTTCTCAGAGATGGGCGGGGAATGACAAGACGAGTAGAAGAGGACGGAGAAAAATAAGAGAGTGTGTGTCCAGTGAGGTTTCTGATGACACCATATTAGGACACAGTGATGAGCCTAAGGATACTGCTCAAATCTTACCCTCCCCACTCGCTTAAAACTTTATTGGAATGACAAATTTGTACTGTATGCCAAAGCAATGACATAAAAAAAACAAAAACAAGATTAAGCTATGAAATATTAAAGTAAGTACAAGCCACAATAATAAATGTGCTGTGCAAATGAACAATTTACTAAATGTAGGACGGTCATTTATGTAATGACAGATGTAATGCCTTATGTGATTAGACTCTGAAGTAAACACCCACTGCTATGATTGACTAATAGTTGTGTGTGTTTGACAGCCTACATGCTTCATAGGAAATGGACGCTGCTGGGATTTAGGTTAAAAATGCATAAATACTCTGTACTTCTCAAGCGATCTGTAACAAAGAAACATAGTAGCAAATATGATAAGATAAGAAAAAGTTACTGACACGTGTGTGGCGACCATGACTGTCAGATCCCATATGTCGGCACCAAAAAGCATCGTCTTTTCGTTTCACTCTTCTGAAAAGCTGCATTGAATTGTGCCTTGGTTGTAAATGAATTCGTGATAAAATTAAATGAAAAATCGGGAACGAGTTCATGAAATCAAGTTTATCGTTTGGTTTCTACATAGACCTGTGTTCGCCTCTCTTGTTATTTACACTACATACGTGCATGAATCGGTGGGTGGGGCTAAGCAGGCGACCCGCCACAATATCAAAACTGACTGCCTCAATTAGATTTTCCAAAGGGAAAACAAAACAAATACAAATACACCATGCTATAGGGCAGGCTATGCCTATAAAATAACAAATAATTTACATCAAGTTTAAATATGTATACAAAACTGGAAATAGGCTAAGTGGGTAAACGATGTAGTTGATACGACTATGTAGAAGCAAATAAATAAGTAGAACGTTTATTAGCAAAACGAGTAATAAAGCTTGGAGGCACGGCATACACCTGATGTCAAATAAAATAAATAAATGACGCAAAGTTTAAAAGTAAAAATCAGCAAACAATGTGGAAACAATCAAACAAGAAACGAATGTTTAAAAAAACTTCAAAAATCACCTTAGATAAACAGCAAAATCAACAGGATTTACAAAATCCAAAATATTGCCAAACAGGAGCTTTTGCATCTCATTTCGTACTACCAATCATGCACCTAGAACGAATAGTTCTTGTCTGTCTCAATACTCTTTTGTCAGTCAGCTCGATCAATTCCCTCACTGGAGAAAGAAATATTGATCTGTGATGCAACTGTCGTTCGCGGCACAGTAATTGAGCCACCGCGTTCAGTTTTTAAATTGTGTGTCGGTTCTTTACGAAACTAAATATTTTTATTACACGATAAAAATCTAACGACAGTGGGGGTCGGGGCTACGCGGTGGGCACGTGACGTAGAACCGTTGGTGTTGTCGGATACCACGGTTCACCGTCAACACCTGGAAACTGAAGGACACGACTGTCTTTAGAAAATGTCCAATTCCATCTTGCATGTAATGCCTGGTAAGAGGCGTTTGTGAGCGGAGCATGCTTGGAGTACAGTCGTTTTACCGGGGACACCCTTCTCTCTGCGCTCCAAAAGTACTCCTGTTGGCAGAAAATGATTTATTTTCAAGTAAGCTCTGTCTAATTTACGCAGGCAAACATTTTTTGGTGTATCAAGGTGAATAATTACTTTGAGGGACGCGGTGCTGTTGGTAGTGATTCTTTGGTTATTGATAGTTCGGGCCACAAAAGCGCACATACGCAGTAACGTTTGGTTATGTTGTTGCCGTTGAAAACGTCTATATAAGCGGTTTTTAGACTAACGAGAAAGTTTGAGTTCTGAAACTTACAGGATGTTTTTATAGCACAATGATCTCTTATATGTCAAAAGATCAAGTGAATTTTGATTTCTCAGTTCATGACCCCCTTTAGAAAGTAAGTGGCAGGACAAAGACATCCAAAGAAGTTCTGCTTTAAAGGTAATGAATTTAAAGTTTAGCCTACTTTTTTTGAATTTTTAAGTTGTTTGACACCGTCTACTCTCAATACAATGCCAGAAACATGATTTTGTTGTTGTTGTTTGTTTATTTATAGGTACAGAAGCTGTTGTGGTTGAATGTTTGCAGGTATCTCTTGCTCTTTCTCCCTCCATTAAAACTCTGTTGTTTTGGTTACAACTAGGGGTGTGCGATATATCGTAGGACGAGATGAGTGACATTATTGAGTATTTTGCAAAAACCATTCAAAACACGCCTACAGAGCGCATGCATACATTACGTGAAGTATAGACTAGTGCGTGTGCGCATTTAGTGTTTTCTTTCACTGAATGATTCAGTCAATTAAAATGCATTTAGAATGATCGCAAATTCAAGACATGATGGCAGAAAATTTATATATTTATACCACATCATATAGTTAATCAATTTCACATGAAAAGTGCCTTTTTCTCCAACCACTACCAATGATTACAACTGTGCCATGAAATACAATAACACATATCCGGCACTTAAGCGGAAGTTTACCCACCACTGACAATGTCTGGTATTGCTTCCACTCCCGGGTACCACGCCGGATGTTGGGACTTTGATTCTTCAAGTCGCACAATTGAGATGATTTTTAGTCCACTCGTTTGTGAGGGGGCACAATCAGTCTTAAATGAATGGCAATGTTAGACAAAGTGATATTAAGCGTAAAAGGTAACATGCACAGACAAATCCAAAGTTAAACCCCTGTGGGACTCGGTGCCGGGACACTTGATTGTCCTTAAGACACGCGAGAAATGGAACGTGTTACGACGGTGTTGCCAGAAATTGGAAGAAGTGTTTCTAAAATTTTTTACCTCTGATACACCACTATGTCCAACTGCTTTGAGAACGCGCACGACTTCCGGTGCGTGAGGCATGTACACGCTCTGGCGTAGTTCACGTTAATGGGTGTGTAGCGCGGCAGGGAAGCAAACGCCAGACAGGTTATTAACAGAAAAAAACAGTGTCCAGAAAAAGGGCATCAAGTGTGCACAAAATAAACTTAGGGGGGGAGATGCTGGTGTGTCTCATGTAGGGAGTCAGTGGGGTTCGTGCAGGACCGGGCAGCAGTGGTGCAGGAAAGAAACAGGAAGGGGGGGTCCAGGTAAGGGGCGAGCCATGCGGACCGCAAGGCTCCCCGTCTTGTTACGGGCCATTCGAGAGGCGGCGGCTCTGCAGCAGCTTCGTCCTTCCGCTGACCATGGCGCTGGAGGGCTAGCCGGCCGCATCTGCCCGCACGTACCGTGTACGGGGTGAGTTCTCGTCCGGGATGCGGTGTCCCGGCAGTCACGACCCTCAGGCGGCGTCTCGGGAGCTTACGAATCCATCTGGACGCCCTGCGCTGCACGGGAACCCATCGTGCATGCAGGAGGGGTAGAAGACGGGGTCTCCTGAGGAAAGAGGCAGGACTTGGCATTAAAGCAGATAGGTTGGTGATGGCAAGGCTCCATATGGGACTCGAGGTTTTGTGACCGACATCAATCACAACAGCGTGGCGATTCAGGGTGCCCCTTCCTCTCTAACCACACCTCTATGTCGGGCTAGCCTGGCGAAGGGCGGCGAGTTTAAGGGACGGGGGTGATGCTGAGACTAGGGGGAGGCAGCCGACTCGCAAAGTGGCGGTGGATATCCAGGTGAAGAGCAATCAACCATAACTTCAGGAGAGCAGGCTAAGAAGTCGGTTTGAACAATCTGGATATGTGCAAGTAAGTACCATTTTGATTAGCCTTCGTACCTACAATGACTGTGCACTGTTTAAAAAATGAGTGACGTATACGTGCGAGAGATCACGTCCGGCGCTTGCGTAAAATACGCCAGAGCGCGTACACACCTCACAAACCGGATGCCGTGCGCGGTGCCAAAGGCAGTTTGGACATCGTTGGGGGATAGAGGTAAAAAAATCTATAAATCTGTGGGGGTTTCTGGCACAACCCGATAGTTTCGTTGTTCTTAGGACACATGGTCGGTCAGGGAGAAGCAGGGTTTAATTTGGATGGGCTGTGTCAGTTTTTTTCACTCGTAAATTTGTTACATTGCCTGCATAATAAGACTTGATGGATCAACGGTTTGGATTAAAAAATATAAAAGGGTGTTCTACTGAAGAAAACAAAGCCCTACATCTTGGATCCCCGGTGGGGGTAAGCAGAATAGAATATCAAATGTTTCATTTTTGGAGTGAGACTATCCCTTAAGAGGAACTTACGGTTTAGAACACCCAGGCTTGTTTTTTGGTCGATTTCGCCAAACAAAACAATCATTCGAATACAGCCACAGCGCTGTTGTGTTTCTATGAGCAGACTGACGGTGTTTCGTTTCTTTAAGAATCAACCATTGAAATTGATTCGGTCAGATCGCAATGACTCACGTGTATTAACAGGATTGCTGCCACTGCTAGCGGTTTTAATTGCAATGTCGGCTTTCTTTTGATTTTTTTCATGTTTTAAATCATTTAAAATATCAGTATTCAAAGTTTTATGTTTAAAATATCAAAACATAATTTATGCATTTGTAATTGCAGGTTAAAATGGGAAATTTAGGTCTTGCATTTATACAGATCACAATTACATGTGTGTAAATGGCATTAAAGCCACTTCAGATGCAGCTTGTGTTTGATTGCGATTTGTTTGGTAACCGCCCCAAATGTCTTATTATTGTTTATTGATTAAATGTAAGAATTTGACTCAATAGATGATGCACACTTTTAGAAAAATAAAAGGCTTTATGAATGTAAAAATGCCCATAAAATGTAAAAAATCAGTTTAAACTTACTGGAAAACATTAATTTTTATAAGTATGAACTGACCACCACACAGAATGACGAATATTAAAAACATTGAGTCAGCTGTCTTCGGCAGTCCTTAAAGTACCAGCACAATAACACACTCAGCAAAATATAGGTGAACGTACGTTATTGATAAAATCCCAGAAAATATCGAGATTTTTTTTTGTCAATATCGCACACCCCTAGTTACAACACTGAAATGATGCCAGGGAGTGCAAAGGGGGTCCCTCTCTCTTTTCCATCTCACTCAATCACGCTCACTCATTCTCCCTGGTGTCAAGCACACAGCATGACGCACAGGGTGAGCGAGCTGCGTCATACTGACACACACGGACCTACAGCAATGTCCCTCAGAAGAACAGTGACCAAAATGTATGACACATACTTTTCTCCATTTCTCTCCCTTGGACAAGCACACAACGGCACAACAGTTTGCTGAATCATTGATACATTAAACTGTATCCTGTCCCAAGAGCACATTATCATCCAATAGCATGATTGGGCATTCTACCTCACGGTCTCATTTCTCTCTCACACACACATTATATCTGATAAACACCCCAAGAAGCCACTCTGAAAGCGAGAGTTGAAACTGCAGAAGTGCAACACCTATGTTTCACAAACTTGTGCATATCTCTCACCCCATGTTCATTGATTAAATATTTAGGGACATTTACATTTACATATTAGGCAGACGCTTTTATCCAAAGTGACTTATATTGCATTCAAATCTCAGTACTCTCAGCTCTTTTTAACACATTCTAAATGTAGATTTATTTTGCAGTATACCAAAAAATCTGGACCGTGCAAAACAAACATATAATTTATATTCAAAAATCATGAAGCGCATCATAAACTTTTACTGTTTTCATATAAAGAAATTATAATTACTAGACTAACCAACACCATACCAAATAAAATAAAAAATTCATTTAAATTTAAAATCATCAGTAAATGCATTAACAAAAAAATTTACAAATCTAAATAAATTGCTTAAATTGGTAAATTAAATCAATAATTAATTAATGGTTAACGTAGTTCCCTACTATATCAATGAAAAACTGTATTGGCGTACAGGTAATTTTACGGTTAATACAAAGTTTTTGGAAGTTGGAAAAAGAACATTACAGTGGGGCAAAAAAAAGGATTAGTCAGACAAAATTGTGCAAGTTCTCCGACTTAAAAAGATGAGAGAGGCATGTAATTTTAATCATAGGTATACCTCAATTATGAGAGAAAAAATGAGAAAAAAAAAATCCAGAAAATCACATTTAGGATTTGTAAAGAATTAATTGGTAAATTCCTCGGAAAAATAAGTATTTGGTCACCTACAAACAACAAGATTTCTGGCTCTCACAGACCTGAAACAAATTCTTTAAGAGGCTCCTCTGTCCTCCACTCGTTACCTGTATTAATGGCATCTGTTTGAACTTGTTATCAGTATAAAAGACACCTGTCCACAACCTCAAACAGTCACACTCCAAACTCCACCATGGCCAAGACCAAAGAGCTGTCAAAGGACACCAGAAACAAAATTGTAGACCTGCACCAGGCTGGGAAGAATGAATCTGCAATAGGTAAGCAGCTTGGTTTGAAGAAATCAACTGTGGGAGCAATTATTCGAAATGGAAGAGATACAAGACCACTGATAATCTCCCTCGCTCTGGGGCTCCACGCAAGATCTCACCCCGTAGGGTCAAAATTATCACAAGAACTGTGAGCAAAAATCCCAGAACCACACGGGGGGACCTAGTGAATGACCTGCAGAGAGCTGGGACCAAAGTAACAAAGGCTACCATCAGTAACACACTGCACCGCCAGGGACTCAAATCCTGCAGTGCCAGACGTGTCCCCCTGCTTAAGCCAGTACATGTCCAGGCCGTCTGAAGTTTGCTAGAGAGCATTGGATGATCCAGAAGAGGATTGGGAGAATGTCATATGGGCAGATGAAACCAAAATATAACTTTTTAGTAAAAACTCAACTTGTCGTGTTTGGAGGAGAAAGGATGCTGAGTTGCATCCAAAGAACACCATACCTTCTGGGAAGCATGGGGGTGGAAACATCATGCTATGGGGCTGTTTTTCTGCAAAGGGACCAGGACGACTGATCCGTGTAAACGAAAGAATGAATGGGGCCATGTATCGTGAGATTTTGAGTGAAAACCTCCTTCCATCAGCAAGGGCATTGAAGATGAAACGTGGCTGGGTCTTTCAGCATGACAATGATCCCAAACACACCGCCCGGGCAACGAAGGAATCGCTTCGTAAGAAGCATTTCAAGGTCCAGGAGTGGCCTAGCCAGTCTCCAGATCTCAACCCATAGAAAATCTTTGGAGGGAGTTGAAAAATCCGTGTTGCCCAGCGACAGCCCAAAAAACATTACTGCTCTAGAGGAGATCTGCATGAAGGAATGGGCCAAAATACCAGCAACAGTTTGTGAAAACCTTGTGAAGACTTACAGAACACGTTTGACCTCTGTCATTGCCAACAAAAAGTATATAACAAAGTATTGAGATGAAAATAAGTATTTGGTCAATAACAAAATACTTATTTTCCACCATAATTTGCAAAAAAATTCTTTTAAAATCCTACAATGTGATTTTCTGGATTTTTTTTTCTCATTTGTCTCTCATAGTTGAGGTATACCAAATGATGAAAATTACAGGCCTCTCTCAACTTTTTAAGTGGGAGAACTTGCACAATTGCAAGTGGCTGACTAAATACTTTTTTTCCCCCCAAGGTAATTTAACAGTAGTGAGCCATGAATTGCGGCAAACTGAAATGATTCAGCACGAAAATAGCAAAAAAAGATTCGGTAGTTCGGCACTGAAATAAGCCCCCCGAAAAGAATAAATTGTACCGAACAATGACGTGACTTGATCAAATAGAGGCGCGACATGATGGCAGTGTGGAAACATTTAAAGCTGTCGGAGAAAGACACAAAAATCATAACAAGCACCGTCAGCGAGAGACTGTTTAGTATTGCATCTCATGTCTCCGATGAGAAGTGTAAAGGGTGGTTGTTTCTTGTTACTGTATGATGACTGAAATCGCAAAAAGGGCTTAAACAATTAGTAAATAAACTGCAAAATGTTATGTTTTCTAATACACGCAGGAATTGCACGTGTTCAAACAGCGCTGCACGAGCTCACGACGGTAGGGTTCAAAGTTCAAAGCACGAGGGAAATCTGCGCTGAAACTGTTACTCATCAGTTGCTCAGACACAAAGCATGTGACAATGTGATACGTGCAACAAACGTCTTCCCAAATTCGTAATGAGAATCATTTGTCAACAAAAAGAAGCACTGAGGTCTTCCTGCGGGTTTCTGCCAAAATAACAGTTGAGAAAATGCAAGAACTCAATCAACATTAATACATGTTATTGTAATTTTACTGTTGTTCTGTAAAAAAATTTAAATTAAATAATGAAAATAATAATTACAACAGCTCATTTATTGTAACATTTACACACAGTGTTCAGACTAGGATCTATAATATTTTCTAATGTTTTAAAAGAAGTCTCTTCTGCTCAGCAAGGCTGCGTTTATTTGGAAGGCAAAAAAATACATGCCTGATTCAAGAAGGGAGTCTAACAAATGGCCAAAAAAAATATTATTTTACTAACTTATACATTTTAAGTTAAATTGTGCTTTGTTGGTTTAGTGTCTGCTAGAATGTTAAAATGTTCAGTGTTAAATATTTTTAAATTATTTTTAGCCATTTAATTTATGCAATGGTGAAAAAATTTGCAAAATGGGGGGGAAAATTTTGAAAAACAGTGTTGGGTATTCGGCCTTCGGCCCAGTTTTTAATTTTGTTCGGTTTCGGCTTCGACCAAGAATTTTCATTTCGGTGCATCCCTAAAATAAAGTGAATAACCGTAAAGTGGAAATTCCCAAACCCTGCCGTACATGTCAAATTGATGTTTTTCATTGAACTAACTATGTTTATCTTGTTTACAGGGTGTACATAGGGTGTTATTTGTGGTTCATGTTACCGTGATGGTGGTTAGTGTTTGTGTGAATGACACTGGGCACCTTCTATATATGTTATTATTTAAAAGCTGCTTGTGATGGGCTTTGATTCATCGTGTGACTTTCTCATCACCATTAGGGTTGGGTATCGATTGGGTTTTTTACGATACCGGTGCCAAATCAATACTTTTAAAAATGGTTCCGGTGCCTGAACGGTTGCCTGAACACGATATTAAAAAAAATAAATATAAAGAGCACAAAAAAAAAAAACATATGGATAACATTAAAAATAAATATACATAGCATTCACATGCTCCTCGGATGCTCTCACTTCCCGAGTTGTGCTTCCCTTAGTCTAAGGCTAATAAATGTATTTCACGATCTGAGTCATTATTTAATACAAAACAATATTTAATACAAAACCACATATAATGTTTCTACTGTATCTCTGTCAATCACTCTGATATTTAGTTAAAATGAGTGAATTGACTGAGTGCTGTCTGTCACTGTCTTTAATCAGTTCTGTGAATGACTGTACGGTATGCCACATGCACTGTAATATGATTTATATAAAATTTTCAAATGAAAAATAGGAAAACATGATCGGTGATATAGTATGAGTTCATATGTGTTAAGGGTTGATTTTCGCTGAGGGAACGCGGCGAAAACTTTACAGGAGATGGGAAACCGGTTGCTCCCTCGTGACCTATTGTAAACTGTATTTATGACAAAGAACTGCACAGATACAGATATTATAACAATCTATCGATAAACACACACCTTGTGTCCTCTGTTTCTGTTTGAGTCCGCTCGCGCTGCACCGCCGCGGTCTGCGGATTGAAGAGCACGCTGAAAGACGGGGAGGGAGGACGAAGTAGAAGCTGTTTTCTTGAAGTTGTTTAAAGCGGGGGACGATCGGAGTCGATCACGGGGAATTTGTGTACGGAGTTAATCGTATAGCCCCGCTAAAAATGGATAGCGACGCCATGCTTTCTTACGGTCAATTGAGAAACCAGGAAAAATTTTCAATCGATAGCTCAGTTATTTAAGGACAAAATGTAAATATATACAAAAAAAAGAAAAATTAAACTAAAATACAAATAAAATTATTAACAATGGTATTCTAAAAGGGGTTAGTTCAAATACAGCAAAATAAAATGGATAATAACTAAATACACAAATGTAAATATATAGAAATAAAGTAAAATAAAAAACATAAAATAACAAAGAATGACAAAATGGTATTCTAAAAGGGTTAGTAAACTACACGCAAATAAAAGGTAATAAATAACTAAGCAACATCAATAAAAATAAAGTAAGTACAACAAAATTGTAATGTGAAAAAGGTTTAAAGAAACAAAAATAAATAATATGAAATATAAAAATATGGAATTAACCAAATGTAATTCCAAAAGGGCTTTTATATAAAAAATAAAAAAAATAAATACAACTATACTACTACTATACACACTATATAATCATAATACTAATAATAATAATAATAATATATAATAAAACAAAACATTAAATTAGAATTAAAACCATTAATTCATGCAATAAAGTTATTGATTTTTATTGAATTTAGTAGATTTATATTTAGAAACACACATGCATATATCCGTAAAATAAGATATATATATATACACCACACACACACACACACACACCAATAAGTAAGTATTAATTGTTTTTTTTGTAAGACACTAATATTTCTTCAACAGGCATAAATGTGAGCGCTAGAGCACTATGTACTGCAACAAACCCCATTCTGTCTTGAATTTATCATTTAAAAGGATAATTTAAGAATACGACTCGCTCACAGTGCATGCTCCGTACAACACACACTTTCACAGGCACACACACAACATGACTCTGACCTCTGGCTACAGGAAGGTGTCTTATCAAAGTAATTCCCTGACCTGTTCACAAGCAACGCAAGGCCAAAGCCTGGCGAGCACAAAACCAACCAGCTGTGTCAACACACACTCGCAGTGCTGCGGTGATGTAAAAGCTGAGCGCTAGAGAAACAGAGAAAAAGAAAGAAAAACTAAAACGTCTGGAGCTGAAATATGCAGTCAGTTTCGGAGCAAGAGTTCGCGGACATGCCAGGGCATGAATCTCCAGAAAAAGAGGAAGATTTTTTAGATTAGTCAAGAACAGGTCATGACATCACCTGACAAGACTGTTACTCGAAATCACAGTCAAGAGCTTTAGCTCAAGGCAGATGGGAATCTTAAAACATGAGAGGTGTGTGTGTGACTCAAAGTTTGCCGGCGAAAGAAGATGACAGAAGTTTACTCTGAGCTGAATTTACAGCGATGGTGAAATGCCTCCCAGCCAGGAGTTTGGAGAGCTTTCTACAGAAGACAGGATAGAGGGAAAAATGTGAAATCGTTTGGGGATGGCGCTTGTTTTGCGGGCGAGATAGTCGAGCTGTGGCAAAAAAGGTCCATTGTCTGTTGTCAATAGTGTATCGATATGTAAAGTACAGCTCACACAGAAGTCACTTTTAAATCACGCAGCTCATAATGTTTTAAATATGGATATTTTTCTTACACAAATGCATTGATTTGCTTCAAAAGGTCTTTATTATACTTTTTTATAATGGATGGATGCACTTTTTTGCACTTCAAAATCTCAACCCCAAAAAATTAACTGCCATTATAAAGCTTAGAAGAGCCAGGACATTTTTTAGTATAACTCGGATTGTATTCGTCTGAAAGAAGAAAGTCATATACATCTAGGATGGCTTGAAGGTGAGTAAATCATGGGGTAATTTTCATTTTTGGGTGAACTATCCCATTAACTACAACAAATCTGCAAAACATAAAAGACATGAGGAGGTTGATAGAAGAATAATAAACAATGAAACAATTTTAAAAATTAACTGTGTAAAACTTCTGGTAAAACTTATGAGTGATTTTTTTTTATTGATTCATTGAAAAAGTGCCAAATGAACAGATTCGCTATACATTAAACAACACTAGAATGTTTTTTTTTTTAGTATGTAGCATGCATACTTGGTGTCTAATGTAAGCTTTCAGCTTAGTACCTTCATTAGCAGAGATGTGCTTTTTTTCTAGCAGAGAATACAGAAGAATACTGTATCCCATAATGCAGCGGGATCTTGACCTTACTTGTCCAGATGACTGAACAATTGGATTGACATTATTTAATTAAAATTGAAAAAAAAAAAAACTAGCACTGGCTGCTATTTTTAACCAAAAAATAAACTATTAATCTTTTTTCTTGAAAATCTGAAATAAAATACGTAACTATTAAATAATTAAGACGGTTTCTGGGAATAGGTTAAATAAAACAATGACGTGTTCAATGTGTTCTACTGAAGAAACAAAGTCCCCTACATCTTGGATGCCCTGGGGGTAAGCAGATAAACATCAAATTTTCATTTTTGGGTGAACTATCGCTTTAATAGAAATACAGGTGCATCTCAATAATTTAGAATGTCGTGGAAAAGTTAATTTTTTTCAGTAATTCAACTCAAATTGTGATACTCGTGATTAAATAAATTCAATGCACACAGATGAAGTAGTTTAAGTCTTTGGTTCTTATAATTGTGATGATTTTGGCTCACATTTAACAAAACCCATCAATTCACTATTTCAACAAATTAGAATACTTCATAAGACAATAAAAAAAAAACATTTTTAGTGAAATGTTGGACTTCTGGAAAGTATGTTAATTTACTCTACATGTACTCAATACTTGGTAAGGGTCCTTTTGCTTTAATTACTGCCTCAATTCGGCGTGGCATGGAGGTGATCAGTTTGTGGCACTGCTGAGGTGGTATGGATGCCCAGTTTTCTTTGACAGTGGCCTTCAGCTCATCTCATTTTTTGGTCTCTTGTTTCTTATTGTCCTCTTGACAATACCCCATAGATTCTGTGAGTTTGCTGGCCAGTCAAGCACAGTAACACTGTGGTCATTTAACCAACTTTTGGTGATATTGGCAGTGTGGGCAGGTGCCAAATCCTGATGGAAAATGAAACCAGCATCTTCAAAAAACTGGTCAGCACAAGGAAGCATGAAGTGCTACAACATTTCTTGGTAAACGGGTGCAGTTACGTTGGTTTCCAAAAAACACAATGGACCAACACCAGCAGATGACATTGCACCCCAAATCATCACAGACTGTGGAAATGTAACACTGGACTTCAAGCAACTTGGACCTTCCTCCAGACTCTAGTACCTTGGTTTCCAAATTAAATACAAAAATTGCTCTCATCTGAAAAAAGGACTTTGGACCACTCGGCAACAGTCCAGTTCTTCTTCTCCTCAGCCCAGGTAAGAAGCCTCTGACGTTGTCTGTGGTTCAGGATTGGCTTAACAAGAGGAATATGGCAACTGTAGACAAATTCCTTGACACGTTTGTGTGTGGTGGTTCTTGATGCCTTGACCCTAGCCTCAGTCCGTTCCTTGTGAAGTTGTGAAGTTTACTCAAATTCTTGAAACGATTTTGCTTGACAATCCTCATAAGGCTGCGGTTCTCTCGGTGGGTTGTGCATCTCTTTCTTCCACACTATTTCCTTCCACTAAACTTTCTGTTAACAAGCTTGGATACAGCACTCTGTGAACAGACAGCTTCTTTGGCAATGAATATTTGTGGCTTACCCTCCTTGTGAAGGGGTTCAATGATTGTCTTCTGGACAACTGTCAGATCAGCAGTCTTCTTCATGATTGTGTAGCCTAGTGAACCAACTGAGAGACCATTTTGAAGGCTAAGGAAATTTTTGCAGGTGTTTTGAGTTGATTAGCTTTATTGGCATGTCACCATATTCTAATTGTTGAGATAGTGAATTGGTGGGTTTTTGATGTGAGCCAAAATCATCACAATTAAAATAACCAAAGACTTCAACTACTTCAGTCCGTGTGCATTGAATTTAATACACGAGTTTCACAATTTCAGTTGAATTACTGAAATAAATGAACTTTCCACGACATTCTAATTTATTAAGAGGCATGTATATACAAAAAAACTACACTGAACTGAAAAAGCAAATAAAATTGGTAAAACTTGATCAAATGAAAACTGAAAAATATAAAAAGTAAATTCAAAAATATTAATAAAATATTATAAACCAGTACATAAAATCTAAATACTAAGAAGCTGGTGCTAGAAATTTGGCTGATTTTTGAACAAAATGGATTGAAAATGTAATATTACATTTTAGGACTGGAAATAATAATTCAATATCAAAATGCATCGCGATACATTTTTACAATAAGGGGATATGATTTTTAAAACCATTGCCGATACGAGTACATTAACAGTTTCCCCATTACATTGATTATTGTGCCGTTCGACTTCGGTGAATAAACATGAGCACGGCACTCCCCAAAATAAAACGGCGGCGGGTGTTTATATAATTTATCTCTGAAGAACAACTGACTGTCTCAGAAAGTTTCGATGCATTTTCATTGATTGATAAATAGCGTCATGAGCGGAGTGCTATGATTACAGCACCATTAATGGGGAAACCGCTAGTTTTCTCACTCTAAAGCGCCTCATGCTGGCTGAGAATGAGTTTTCATTTTAAATAAGTCTGTCTCCAGCAACATTTCCAGTTTTTGCTGTAAAATGTTTTGGTTTTCTGCAGCGACTCGGAGCAATTTTCATACCCTTTTTTCTGGCTGAAGAACATTTGTTTCAATACATAAGAATAATCAGCCTACACTACCAGTTTTTTTTTTTTTTTAAAGAAGTCTCTTATTCTCACCAAGTCTGCATTTTATTTGATCCAAAGTACAGCAAAAACAGTAAAATGTTGAAATATTTTACTATTTAAAATAACTGTTTTGTATTTTAATTTATTTTAAAATGTAATGTATTCCTGTATCTTACATAGGACAGGGTCAGCATCATTTCTCCAGTCTTCGTGTCACCTGATCTTCAGAAATCATTTGCTCGCTGCTACGAATAGCTGATTTGCGTGCTGCATCAATATTTAAAACAGTTGAGAATTTTTTTTTCAGGATTCTTTGATGGATAGAAAGATTCCAGCATCGCCAGTCTGAAATAAAAAGCTTTTGTAACATTACACACTATTCCATTCAGTATAATTTTTATTATTTTTGGGGGAAAGAAATTATAGAAATTAACACTTATTTAGCAAGGATGCTTAAAATTGATCAAAAGTAATGATAAAGGCATTTATAATGTTACAAAAGATTTCTATTTCAGATAAATAGAGATATGTATCGTGATTACTATCGATATCGACTGATATGAAAAAAATTATCGTGATAATTTTTTTTTGGCCATATCGCCCAGCCCTAATTACATTACATTTATGTATTTGGCAGACGCTTTGATCCAAAGAGACTTAGTGTCAAGGTACACATTTTTATCAATTCCTGCTTGCCCTGAGAATCGAACCAATGACCTTGGTGTTGCTTGCATCGTGGTCTATTGTTTGCGCTACAGGATTGATCACATGGGGATGCAATGTAATAAAGTAATGTAGTAAAAAGAAAAGTTAAATTTTAGGCCCAGCTCTACATCCCGGTCCAGTTGCCTTCTCTCCTCTCTCATGATTTTCTTGTCTGCCCTCCTACTGTCCTGTCTAAATAAAGGCAAAAAAGCCTAAAAATATATTAAAAAACAGTCAGCAATATATAGCAAGCTGGTTTTCCATTCCAACCAGCTTCTATACATAGAGCAAACTCATTTTGGGAAAGATGAGCCAGCTGTGCGTTTCCTTGCTCGCTTCTTAAGTGATTTCAAAAACGTCTTTTACACCTCGTAAATTTCAACCAAGACATAATGGATGTCTTAATGGATGGATGTGTGTATCTGCAACCACATACATGTGTTTTGTGGCTGAAGTTTCTCGACCGACTGGACAAATCTGTCCATCTCAACCAGACTCACCTCAGATTAACAGTGCGGCACGAGAAAGAAAGGAATGAGGACAGACAACACAGAGTCTCCATGACATTAGCATTCAATGACTCCAGCTTGAACTCTATGCCCTCAGTGTATACACAGAGTAAATGACACAAAACAACGCAAAAATATGACTGTTTACACATGTCTATACAACTAAATGAAGGAAGGGAATTTCTTTCCCATATAAAGAGCTCGTCGTCTATATCTCCTGGCACGAGTGTGTCCATGTGTGCGAGCAGGGTTGGGCTCCTTATCTGCAAGAACACACTCCCATCTGCTCCACCAACACAACTTACACTGGGAGTATGGCTGGCTCATATAGCTTTACAAAAAACATATACACACTGCAATATGGGCCATTCAAGATAACTACACATTTTAAAATTGAAATCTTTTTAACCTTTTTTTTTTTTTTTAATCGGAGAAACCACAATTTTGATTAAACAACCAAGTAAAATGCTGTAAATTATCTTGTCACACTAAACATACCATAACCAGCTATATTTATTTACTATACACACATATATATGGGAGATGTCCCATTTTGGTGTCCGCACCGCATCAAAATTAAATTTATGAAAGTGATTTTATATACATAGAAAGCATATTAAATGCACGTAAAGTGTCCACTCGAATGTTTCAAATAGGCTAACTTTTGTGAAAGTCAAAAATAAGGGTGAAATGACGTTCCATTATCATTCAGCGTTATAGATACATTTATGTAATGAAAAAGCATACTTATTTTTACCTGTATTTGTTAAAATATATAAAAGAATAAGCGATCATACAAAATTATTATATTTTAAATTAAAATATTGCTAAAACTTGCTGATAAATGGGTAAACAAATGGGTTTGAACTTGAAGGAATAGTGGCTGGCAAAGATTGCCAAGAATTTTAAAAATACAATTAATAGGTTGTTTGCAATCACGTGATTCTGATGATACGCGAAATGCAGCTGGAGGGCAGGAAATGATTTTTTCCCTTTTTCTCCATAGGAATCACTAGCAGAAACTCAAAATGGCTGTGTTTTGCGTTGTTTATGGATGCTCAAATCGGACAAACCGAGAAACCACAAGGAGCTTTTATCGTGTATGAAAATGTGTTGCTCATAAGGGGGGAAAATTCAAGAATTTGACCGAAAAAAAAAATGAAAAAGTGGCTTGTAAATCTGCGTCTGCGGTCGGGAGGAGCGAAGCCGGACAATGCTTGTGTGTGCAAATGGTTAATATAAGATATAATAATATATTAAATATATAAATAGATACAGGGTGACACTATCAGAATTTACTGAATGCTAAACGCCACACATAGACACGATGTAAATAAGATATTGTTTGCAGTTCACGGAATCGTGAGATTGCAATAAATTGAAGTGAGTGAGCTTTTTAGTGATTAACGTTAGATGAAAGCGCTATTTGCTCGCTTTCTATACAGGCTATAATCAATTCAGGATTTAAATAAAAGTTTTGTTTTATGTGCTGCTAACAGGACCAACAGCCACATAACCTGTACATGCAGCAAAGTTTCAGGAGTGAAATATAACCCGCATCCCTCATATAAATACATGATTCGAAATAGCTTGTTTACAATCAGGGTTAGTTGCTTAATTAGTCTATATCCATCGCCTTAATGGCAGGCAAGTATTTCAATTTAGTTTAAAAATCGCTCCTCTTTATAAAATAAGGACCACGTCCAACATGTGATTATCAATACCTTTCTCTTGTAATAGCGTGGTGGTTGAAGAGAGATCCCCTCATATGATTGTAAGGCACGTTGGGTGTGCAGCAATTCAATGAAAGCTATATATATTTCCTGTATCTCATCCGTTCTTTTTCAGTCACTCCTGAAACTGTGCTGCATGTACAGGGTTTGTGGCTGTTGGTCCTGTTAGCAGCACGTAAAACAAACTTTTATTCAAATTCTGAATTGATTATAGCCTGCCTAGAAAGCGAGCAAATAGCGCTTCCATATAATCACTAAAAAGCTGTCACTCACTTCAATTGATCACAATCTCATGATGTTCCTTTATAATCAGTGAAGCTCTCTGAACTGCAAATATCTTATTTAACGTACGTGTCTATGTGGCGTTTAGCACTGAGTGAATTCTGACTGTCACAATGCGTGCGTGAGGTGGCAGCCCAATCTATTTATATCTTTATAAATATCTTAATATATTATTATATCTAATTTTAACCATTTGCACACACACGAGCATTATACGGCTCCGCTCCTCCCGACCGCAGACTCAGGTTTACAAGCCACTTTTTCCTGCGTTTTTCAATCAATTTCTTGACTTTTCCCCCCTTATGAGCAACACATTTTTGTACACGATAAAAGCTCCTTGTGGTTTCTTGGTTTGGCCAATTTAAGCATCCATGAACAACGCAAAACACTGGCATTTTGAGTTTCTGCAAGTGATTTCTTTGGAGAAAAATCACTTCCTGCCCTCCATCTGCATTTTGCACGTCATCAGTGACATCATGTGCAAACAACCTAGTATTTTGGAGACTGCATTGTGTCCTTAAAGTGATAGTTTCACCCCTAAAAATGAGAAATACGTTGAGGGATAGCCATTGACTTGCATAGAGTTTTTTCATACTATGTAAGTCATGGCTAACCCGCCAATGTCTGGTTTACAATTTTTTCAAACCATCAACTCCAACATTCTTCAAAATATCTTATTTAGTGTTCAACAGAAGAAAGAAACTCAAAACAGGTTTGGAACAACTTGAGGGTAATAATTGGTAATTTTTGTATGGACTATCCTATAGGCATATCCGCGTTCATAATCGGAATGCGATTCGATTAGGAACCGAATTGCCTTGCTTGTTCCAGTGACACTGTCTTGGTGTATTTAAATGCCGCTCCATCTGAAGCAGGTCAGGCGATTTACTACATCCCGGAACGCGGCTTTACTGAGAGATCGCATGACAACACCTGCGATTAATTGGCACGGCCTAACTATCCCTTTAAATTCCCTACATGCCCATCTAATAATTCTTATTCTAATACGGTCCGCAAAAGATATTTTGATATACAAACTTCAATATGACTTCATGTATTAATGATAGCACATTTTCTAAGGCTCTAAATTATCAACGACCAACAACATGTGAAAAACCTGTTGTCCCCACAATCTACTTCATGCCTTATGTACACCTGATTGATAATTTATACTTTTTAGCCCTTAACTATATGACTATTAAGTTCATACACCATACTTTACAGAGTGAAATTTTTATGTCCATCCTAACTTTCAAACTGCGAGACAACACGACAGTCAATTTATAAGATTTTGTATTTCTTAACTAATGGCCCAAATAAAACAAAAAGCCCTTTAAAGGGATAGTTAACACAATTAAAATTGTGTCATTAATTACTCACCCTCATGTCATTTCAAACCCGTAAGACCTTAGTTCATCTTTGGAGCACAAATTAAGATATTTTGGATGGAATCTGAGAGCTGTCTGGCCCTGCATAGACAGCAACGCAACTGAAATGTTCCCAAGTCCAGAGACGTAGCAAGAGATCTGTAAAATAATCCATGTGACAACAGCTGTTCATCCCAATTAGAACGAATTGTCCCAACAAGGCCCCTGGAACATGTTTTGGACCTAGCTTTCTTTTCTGGCGCCGCCACACTTACAGAGGTAAATTTGGTAGACTAACATAAGACAACTTAAAAAAAAAAAGAAGAAGTACTCTGGGGCTGGGTACTACTGTTGACTGCAGGATCACATATAAAAAAAGTGAAACGGGCACCAATGTAATTGGCTTGTAATTAAACTCAATGTTCCGCAGTGATAATTTACCAGCTCTGTTTGTTTCACAGAGTGGCAGCACAGCGGTAGAACAGATTATAACTGAATTACGCACATGCCAATATGAAAGCGCACCTGCACACAAATGCACACCCAAGCATACACTACAATTCAAAAGCTCGAGGTCAGTAATTTTTTTTATTAAGAAATTAATACTTTATTCATAAGGATGCATTAAATTGATCAAAATTAAAGGGGTCATATGATGTTGCTAAAATGAATATTATTTTGTGTATTTGGTGTAGTGAAATATGTTTATGTGGTTTAAGGTTTAAATAACATTATTTTCCACATTCTGTACATTATTGTTTCTCTTCTATGACCAGCCTTTCTGAAACACGTCGATTTTTACAAAGCTCATCAGTCTTAAAAGCAAGGTGTGCTCTGATTGGCCAGCTATCCAGTGCATTGTGATTGGTCGAATACCTCAAGCGTGTGACGGAAATGTTACGCCCCTTACCATATTGTGATGCCTTGTCCCGGCCGGAACAACGAGACAAAAACATTAATACTCATTATAAACTAGGCATTTGTTGCATTCAGTGGTGACATAATTACAGATTATAATGACTTAGACTGTCTTTTTACACATTGCATCGCGCAGCGTAAACATAAAACCACGTCTGCATTTATGATCGGAGAAATGACAAACAACAAGTGCTACTCTACACTGCTCAAAACACACGTTTGAATCGTCAGTGGCAAATTTCTTTTATAATAAAAAAAACGACTTACAGACTGTGGAATCAAACACCGGCATTTGTATGATCAGGAAACAGTCCTCCATAAATGTGCTGCACACATCTGAATATTTGGTTTGAACTGTTCTGGAACGGTGTTGTAATACAACTTAACCACTGATTTCTAGTCGTGTCCTCTTTTGGAAAGACCAAACAAAGTAGTTTTCGCTTTCACAACGAAACACACAACGGGCTAGAGTGAGCGTAGTCCTGTGGGCTTGAGAACGGCGAGGCCGGTGGATTCGACGAAGGAGCGGCCGGTGGTCTTGCGGCAACCACATGTGACGACCCCCGGCTGGACTCCGCTTCTAACTGTTCTCAAACCTGATTTTTATAATAAATGTAATCAACAAAGCAAATCATCATATTAGAATTATTTCTGAAGGATCATGTGAAACTGAAGACTGGGTTAATGATGCTGAAAATTCAGCTTTTTTAAATTACATTTTAAAATATATTCAACATAGAAAATAGTTTTTTAATTGTAATTATATTTCACAATATTAAAGTTTTTTTAACTGTATTTTTGACCAGATAAATGCAGCCTTGATGAACATAAGATACTTTCAAAAAACATAAATAGATAACTTACTAACCCCAAAACTGACACTACCATAAAGTACATAACATTCTCAAAAATAATCTTGAATGTTATTCAATTTTGAGCCAGAGTCACACAGAACAGCAAATTGCGCCAAAAGGCTGGAATTTATTCATTCTCAATGACAGTTTGGAAATTTTGACAAGCTGAGTACTTGTGACAAAAATAAAAAAGGCAACAACACAACACAGCAATATTATTAATAAGAATGCTGATTATGATGATGATGATGATAATAATAATTATTATTATTAATTGTTATTATTAAATTATTATTATTGGTATCATGGGCCTCTAACCATAGAACATACTAAAAATACTTTCATAGCTTGTGTTTAGTCTGTCTGAAAACCGAAAACACACATTAAGGGTGTACAGCGGGGTCAGACCACAGCCAGGTGCCGTCCGGGTAAAATGCTCGAAATAGAAACGCTCGCAGTGAGATAAACAGTGAAGCATCTCTCACACATCTGGGCTACTAGCGTGTCATAGTTCGCACCCACCGGAATCAGACGGTCACTTGGGGTGACGAGACTGTCACCGGGGCAAAGGGCTATTTGCGAGACTGCCCCGTCCATCACTTCAACACAAACGCCAGCTTTACTTCATTACAACTTTATGGTACAGAATACGGCTGGACGATATGTCCAAAATTTATATCACAATATATTTATTAATTTCGGTTGATACGATATAATTTCCGATATCGATATGAACACTATTAAAAAAAGCCTCGTAAAAACTGCCAAGAACGCCCACAACAGATGTCTGTGCATACAAACTTATGAAAAATGAATTTGCCATGTCTATGAAACCTCCTCCTGTAAAACTGTATAATATTTTAGAAATAAAAACGATGCAAATTAATTTGTTAACTTTTTATTTGTATTTAGCCTTCATACAAACAAGAAATCACTGTCAAATAATCATCTCAGACTCACCTAATTAATATGAATATCTTTAACCATGCCTAATTGCCATTATTCGATCACTATAGCCGCCTGAAGTGATATATATCTGATAAAGAGGGAGGAGATCCAGAGAGGTTCAGTTACGGAGCAAAATCAGGGTTCAGATTAAGGACATGGGCAGGAGAGAGGCCCGAGAGAAGGACAAGGAGAAAGAGAAAATAGAGACCTCTGCTTGTATCTGTCACTACGACTTTAAATCAACAGCTCTGCTGGATGCAGCCGTTCATACAGCCAATGATGCTAGTGAGAAAGACGAGCGTGAATGCGGGGGGACGAGGCTGGTTCGAGTTCGATACTTTTTAGGCACCCACCGAATTGCCGACGCTACCATCGAGTATCGAAATCCGTCTTGTCGTTCGGAGTCACCTCTAAGGGTTAACTTCTCATCAGCGCTCATGTCCCACTAAGCCCTGGCAGCACTAGCCGGTGTGTTTCACTAAAAGTCTCGCGCAGATCGATCTTCCCACCGAGAGCGGCTCGAAAGCCCGCACCCTGTGAGCAGTCCTGCCTCCTCTTCATACTCTCGTGGTCCTGATCCACCAGTATAAGTAGCACGGGAGCTGTGGAGAGTTTTCGATCCCAAATGCATATGGTCCCCGCTCCCATACTAACGGTACACGACTTGAAAGGCCGCGTGTTATTGACAATTCATCAAACGTACATCAGCTACACAAGACAATAAATAGATTTAGGATTCCCTTTTACTCAACTCCTACTTTAACCCCATCGAATGTTTGTACCAATTCCGATTGTCCGCTAAACGGGCCGGATTTACGCTTGCTCGTAGACATTGAGCAAATAAATATAATAAACAATAGGGTAAAAAATGACAAACTATTTCCATGTCTTCAACCTTTTTTTATGTACGGAAATCACGTTTTCTTTCTCTCGTTCTCTCTCACAGACGCGCACACAGTGCGGAGACGCGAACAGAAAATTCTTGTTAGCGCTGCACCGCGAATTTATCAGTAGAATAGTTTCGCAGCTGAAAAGCTACATAACATTTCTCAGTAGCAAGGTTCATGAAGAAGTTTAACTTAAAGATTCGCTATTAGAATACGCTGCTGCTGCTGAACGCTGCTGAGAGACACACAGACGCACATATTCACACATGCTTAATCTCTCTCTCTCTCATCTAATAACCGCAACGCATTAGTACCTCGCATTAATAACTGTGTAACCTACATATCAATGCTCCAGCCTTGTTCTCAGCTCCTAAATGACATTTTGGAATGGGCAACGGAAGGTTGGGATGAAGGTGCGTAAAAAATTTGTTTCAACCCCCACGAGATTTCAGACGGAAACATGCTCACCACCATTTCTTGACACCCACAATGATCTTAACAATGTCTTGACTGTGTGGTTTTGGGACTTCCGGCCGTTACATTATTAGAGAAATATTGCACTCCTGGAGGTGGTTATGTGGCCATGACTATATGGTATGGTCTTTCTCAGTTCTCAAACAAATTCAGAACTATTCGATTTTTATTGACTGAACGCAAGCGCTTATTCCGATAGAAAACACTGTATCGGTTTCCACTGATTAAGAAATATTTTTTGTTTGCTTGGGTGGTAATATTAGGTCTATTATATTAATAGGGAAGGGGGCCCAAAAATGAAACGTCACGAAAATAGGTAAATCCGGACCTGCCATCTAATGTGTGTTTTGGCCATGTAATGCTGCTGAAATTAAATATGTTATTACCTCTGAGTCAGAGCAGCGATCATGGAAGAGAGAACACAAGCAGACAGCGCTGGAAGCTGCTAATGCTCATCAGTAAATCAGTGGAAAATAAATAGAAATCATGATTCTGTCTGAGCTATGCGTTTTAAAACGAACACTAACTAGTGTAAATGTAGCCTAACAGATGTGTAAACTGAAGACTATTTGAGCTTTATTAAAACTATTTTGCACTGATTTATTGCATTGGTTACATTTTGTTCCTTTGTGCAGTGGCTCAGGAGATGAGTCTTTGAGTTTGTATAAACATCAACAAGCTGAAAAATAAAACCAAAGTTTTTTTTTTAGATAATGTAATCTTGTTAAAATTGACTTCATAAAATTGGTATCGAAAGAAGTATCGTTCAGGAACCGGTATCGAAGTCAAGGTATCGGTATCGGTATCGAAAATTTTTGAACGATACCCAGCCCTAGTGGCGACTGTGTCAAAGGGAGGCCACAATAATAACAGCAATCCAATAGAGCTACAGATGAACAAGCCTTCAATGACACAACAAGGCTACACAGTAAAATTGGCAGTGTTAATTAAGCAGTGTTACACTCCATTTACTCTTAAGGAGTTAACTTAACAACAAATAGTGAAAAATGCCCCCTAGTGTTGGTGAAAATGATCGGAGTTGAATTCTGCATTGTTAAATTTACTCCGTTAAGCTCCGCCCCTCAAGCCATCCCCGAAGACCAGAGCAAAATTTCTCTCTTCGCCATTTTCTTTTGCCTTGCGCCAAAAGGTAAGCTCTTTTAATTGATTAAAATACAAGTTTAATATTTGATGTTAATAATTGTGCTACTATTAATGCATACGTTGTAATTTTTTGAACTTTGTGTAATTTGATTGTTGTAAACCGAAAACTACCAAATAGCGGCATAGTCGGATGAATTTGACTTCTTTCTTTCAATGTGTGTAAATTATAGCTTTGCTAAATGACTTCTGCATGCCTAACTCTCCTTACCTTTTCTCAATCTTTGATTCTCACTGTATTTATCTTTGGTATATCTGCATAATTTGATTTTCTTTAACGTTAATTTGGAACGGCACAAAGGGGGCATAGCGACACAGGTGGGAGAAATTATAGACGGTGGATGTACTATCCGGCGGGCTATCTTTACTATATACACTCATCAGATCTCTGCGACCGCGGCGGCGTTTGCTCGCACAAAGACTAAATGCGCTGGTTCCAATACGCGCAGGAATGCCCTTAATCCTCTCCGAATGTATCTAGATTACTTAGGCGTAGTCTCCGTCACCGCTTCACCACAGTGCATCGTAGAATCTACAGCCAGATGGTCGCCCCTGCTGGGTCCTTCGGTAATTGGCTCAACACATGCGCCGACGAAGAACCATGGTGGAAGCGTGATTCACGCAGCCCGTCTGCCAAAAACAGCCCCCGCGCTCCGTCCTCTGTGTGTTCCTTATTCATACTCACACCTGTTATGGCAGTGATAGACGGGATCTCCACTCCAAACCAACCTATGTTACTGATCGGGCCATGTGGACGACCATTGCTACAGCCTATTGGCCGGACTAAGACCGGCACCAGGGGCACTGTGCGCGGTTACATGGACGCTCGCATAAAATGTCGGCCGGTTGATTAGGGACAAGACCCTGTGATTGGGCATGGGGCATTGGCAACAGCAACTAATGATTACGGTCCACGCACGGGTAAGGCCCAAGCCGTCGCTCCCTGTGCATGCCAAGAGCAGGTCCCGTCTGTGCAGCCTTTGACACGCCAGCGAACGACAGTCCCTCCCGTGACTGATGCACTCATTTTGAAGAACAGGCTCCTCTCAGTGAACGAATGAGACTAACGTCGAGAGATCATACTGGAGCGAAAATCGGCTGGGGCCAATGTACGTTGAGTACGAGCATGTGGGGACTGGCGGGACGCATAATCTAATTAAAAATACAACATTAATTGGATCTTTATAAGGTTAAGTTTACAAGATAGGTAAAATAAGCTGGATCGGTTCTGAAGTTGAGGATTTTATTCGTCTTGAGCCTACCCGTACTTATTTTTCTTCTGGCGTCTGTATACTCTTGTATTCGCTTTACGGAGATTATTCTTAAGCTGGTCGATCGGACTTCTCCAAGGAAAATACTCACTTCCTCTTGACAAGGAATACATGAAAGTAAAAGAAGAGGAAGATTCTCATAAAATAAACTGTATAATATGATCACGGGCGGTGGTGTATAAAGAGAGATGGCGAAATACAAGAGTGATCGTGTGCTAGGACCGCACCACCAAGCAACAAGGGGTACATCCAAAACGTTTGCCAGAGGCAGCTGCTGCCATGTCGGGGCCCTAGGACCGTTCATGCTGAAATCCCCCGTTGCGCTCAAAATTGCGGTAGTGTTTATAGTTATGGGACCGGTGGGTGCCTGTGCGGGGGGGGATCTATTGCAGGTGGACCGGAACGGCAGGTGGGGATCACATGGCCAGAAGGATGGGGGGGATGTGGGCGCGGGGCCGGGGAAAACACAGGGGTGCTCGCCGGGTGCGGTAGGTTTGAGCCGGGCAAGGGCATTACGAGGAGGGTGTAGAAGGCCAACGGAGACGGGCTAGGGAAGCAAAACGATACGAGTAAGGCCTTGTCGAACGAGGAATATAAGGGGGAAGTACAAAGGCGGCAGAAAGGGCAGGCTGGCCACTTGTCACAGCAGGTGGGGCGGACAGTGGCTGACTGAGGGTGCGTTAACTGGGACTAATGGAAATGTAACTTCAGATAGCTTCCTGTAAGCAGGGGGAGGAGCTTAAAATGTTGGTTTGGTGGGTCTGGAGCAGGGCCAGAAGAGACCAAAACGGTGGCGACGCTCAAGTAGGATATCGGCGAGAAGGTGTGTTTTTAATTGATTATGGGGAGGAGTGGGTTATAGGGTTTTTTTTTATTTATGTACATATCAGTGATGTCCTCTCGGCGATTTTCGTTGCTTTGTTTGGCCAGAGACAGCGGGAGAGCCGCTCGCAAGCAGTGCGGGAAGAGTGCGCAGCCCGGTCACCTGGCTCGGGGAGAAGATGCATGCACCATACTGAATGGGGAGCAGCAGGCGAGGCCGCACAGGCGCGCGGCCTGGAAGGCGTGGGGGACAAACGGGGTAAGGGGGGGTAAGTACCACAGCTGGCAAAATTTACCACCCTCAAGGCAGTCCCACCGGGGAGACTTACGGTCATCTTCAAAAACCCACCAATGGAAGAGATGGGAAGGAAATCTGAGGAGTCTGTCCCACATTGACAGGCCACACAACTAGACAGGCCAAAGGCACAGAAGGTAGTAATGACATCATAAAGGAAGCCTGTGACGCCACTGGGGTAACCGCAAGGGGATGCAGGCAGTCACCACAACGCGGCATGGGGGGTGCAGTGGGAACAAACCTTATCCTCGTCAGCTCGCGTGGACACTGGCAGAGAGGATAGGGTCAGCAAGGGGAAAGGCGGTTGTTTCTTTGTGCGCAAACAAAGCACGCGGTGGGTGCGGAAGAAAACCGGGAGTAAAGCACGAGGCCACGGGGGGGAATTAATGATGCTGTAACCACCGTGCGGGCCGGGGAAAGGGGGGGGGGATAGGCGGTCAATGAAGGATAAAATGCTGCAAGGGCAGAAAACGATCTGGCTTTGGGGCCAAAGGAACAAAAGCGAGGAAATGGAAGACGGAAGGGTAGGAAGAACGAAAGTCGATGTGGGTGGGGTGAACAAACGGCGGAGCACACGGTGGGACGCGGGCACCACGGAGAACCGATCGACACAAAGTACCGTTGCAGGAATGGCAGCGGGGCGGGGAAGGGACAAGAAGAGCAAGGGCGGCTAAAGAGACGTGACAGGTGCAACAGGTGCGGGACGGAAGAGAGGATGGGGGGCATGCAGGCAGACGTGAGTGAGGTGTGGGCATGGAGGTGTATTGTGCTGGGGGAGCCGGCACAGGGGGTAATAAGGGGTGAAAGGGGACAATCGTGGAGCGGAGGGGGGCGAGGGTTGGGTGAAAACACCAAAGGGGGGGAAAAAGGGGAGAAGGTGGCACGAGAGAAAGGGAGGACTCGACAGAAGGGACGAGGAACACGAAGCAAGTAAATTTTTCCTGCAAGTGAAGGGGGGAACACCAGAACAGAGTGAAGGGCCCCTAGGTGTAAACTCGGGGGGAACACTCGGCAGGGGTAGAGGTGAGGTGGTGACATCAAAGAGATGAATGGAACAAATCTTCAATGGAACCTATAAAAGAGGCCAAGTGTATCACACTTCAATGAGTGGGACCAAACCCCCACCCATGGGCGAGGGGAAAGGCAACGGTGAAGAGTCATGGACGGGCAAAAGGGGTACGTGAACATTAAATACAAAAGATGATACAAGGAGTCAATAAAAGGGAAAGATCCGGTACAGGGGAAAACCGGAGCGGGGAGAGGGCGCAACTCAAGTGGGGGGGGGGGGAGGGGTGGGGGAAGCTAGGAAAGAGTGGGGTCAAGAGACACGAGGGCCCAGATGTCATGGCGGAGAAGGTAAGAGAAAAGGACCGCAGGCCGAAGAAAAACAAACGGGGGTAAAGGACACACAAAGCTAGCGTTTTGACAGTGGGCAGGGGGCGGGGTAGGGGGGGGACGGGGGGGGAGCCCGGAGACCGAGGCCGGAGGGGAGATGGCGACAGACGGCAGGGAAAGGGGCAAAAACTCAGAAGGTGGCCAGGGGTTCTAAAGCGGAGGGACGAACGGAGGCAAGAAAAGAGAGAAGAGGGCAGGGGGGGCACGGGGACGGGAAGCGGAGAGGACAGGGCACCATACAAGACGAGCACTGCGCCAGCGGCAACCCGCAGCAACCGCAAACGGGGAACCAGCAGCAGAAAAGGACAAAACACCACAAAGGCACAAAAGCTAACAGAGCAAAGGCAAAGGGGGAAAAACGGCCGAGAAGGGGGAGGCCAAAAGGCCGGCCACGCAGACGGAAAGAAAGGGACAACCCGAAAAAAAAAAAGAAAGGAGGCGGAAGAGGGAGGGGGAAGGAAGGAGCGGAAGAAGGGGGGGGGATCGGGCGGGAAAGGGGGAGCAGCACACATGAGGCACAAGACCTGGCACGCAGGGAAAATCACACGGGACAACCTGAGCCCGGGGGGGGGACGCGGGGACACGGGAGGGGCGGGCTGGCAGGTAAAGCGAAAAGGAACAACTAAAGACTAGACAGGCGAAAAAAAAAAAAAGCATGGGCAGGGCAGGTGAGTGGGGGACGAGGGGGAAAAATATAGAAGGGGGGCTCAACGGGGCACCCAAAGCAGAGGGCAAAGAAAAAAAAAAGACGGAGAAAGACGCGGCGGGGCACCGGGCAGGCGGAGCAAGAACACGGGGGGGGCCCAACACGGGCCCGCACGCGCCCCCCCCGCCCGCGCGACGGCAGCCAAAACTGGCGGGACGCCGACAAGGGCACCGGGCCCGCCACCCCACGGGCGCCAGAGATGGCCAAGGGGACAGCAGGGGACAACGCAGGGAAAGCGTGGCCGCCAGAATACCGCAGAGCACGGTGCCAGTGTGCACGCCGACACGCATGTCCACGGTCTCCGACATCTCCTGGCAGAACTGCTCGATGGCCTGGATCATCCCGAGCCCCATTTCCACACAGCAGTATGCGTGACCGGGGAGCGGCTCAGGGCAGCCCGCCACACAATAGTAGCAATCCCCAAGAGTGCTGATCTTCTCACAGCGGGTCAACTCACACAGACGGTCAAAGCGACCGAAGAGGTCGTTTAGCAGTCCTACCAGTGCAGGGGCTGACTTGTTGGCACTCATTTTGGTGAATCCCACAATGTCTGCAAAGAGGATGCTCACCGGCTCCATGCGCTTCATGTTGAAGGGTCTGAAAATGATTTGCCCGCGAGGGATAGAGTTCTTCTTACGCTTGTTGCTTTTGGGACTGGACGAGGTCGCGGCGGAAGCAGCGGCGACGGAGCAGGCACCTGCACTGTATCGTTTCCCAGAACTCTCGCTTTCCTCGTCTCCTTGCTTCATGAGCTTGTCCGCCACCAGCCGCGGCATCACGGAGTGGATCATACGCTCCTTCAGCGCCTTCTCCACTTCCAGGTCCTTCCCATGCATGATCGCTTGACCCACCTTGAGAAAGGTACTCCGAGAGCGCACTTCGGACATGATGAATATGTGAATGCCAATGATATGCGCGCACAGATGAAGCAGGACTTTACCCGGGCCAAGCCAGCTCAAATCCAACCTTTCCGACCCTACGTAGCTACCGTCCATCTCAGCAAAGTGCAGCCAGCCTAAAGCCTCGTAGAGGACAGAATACACCAGGCCGAGAAACACCGACACATACAGGGGCAAATGCAACACACTGTACAGCAAAAGCAGCACCTCCATACAAAGTGAGAATGTCCCAACGGGTGATATACATGGAGCATTATGAGACGTAGGTACTAGTGACTGATTGCCTGCTTTTTGGACATCAAAATGGGCAAACTGAGCAGTTTGCGTTTGAGGCGCCAAGGTGATCCCAAACATGATCACTGTAAGTAGAAAGGACACGTGGCTGTAGAAACGCGCATACGGCCTTGAGAACGTAAACCAGAGGAGGAGGAGGCACAGTACAAGAAACCCCGCCGTGGGGACCAGGAAGTGTGTAGGGTCACACCTGGCGCTATTGATCCCAAAGTATATCCCCCACAGGAGCGCGGCGGTGGCCAGGTAAAACAAGATGTAGCGGAATCTCCTCTGCATCTGCGCGAAGCAGCGTTCCCTGCACGCCTCCTCCAGGATGGACGAGTTAAACTTGGGGTCCCAGCACTGCGCGGCAGACCTCTCAAACAGCGGCGGCACTCTCCTCGGACTGCTCAGAAGAGTCATCATAGCCTTGGGAACGCCCAACTCCCCTGAGCTGCAGCTTGATGAGATACTGTATTTGCAAGGTTTGGAGGAGCCCATGTCGACCTGGTCGCCTTCTTGGTCTGGACCCACCTGTTGATTACGGCTGTCGGTTATCCGCACCGTAACCGCCCCCCCTTCGCTATCGCACCTCGCCTCCGTCTCGTGCAGTGGCTGGTGCTGCTCTGGCAATGCCATGGCGAGACGACAACAACTGACTTTTAATTATCACATATCACCTACTGCTGACAGTACAGAGGAAGTGGCACTTGACATAGATTGGTGCAAGTACAAAAAGCACAGTCTGTTTGTGAAAAGAGTCCAGCCAGAAGTAAATTCCAAGTGCATTCACTATGAGGATGGACCGGCTTGGACTCTTGAGCAGTTTCTTGTCCGTGCTGGGATTACGTCAGCACTCAGATGCCATTATATTCTATGGCTCAGCAGCGCGTGCGCGTGCCCGTGGACGAGACTGAGGCACTGTCATCCGCTAGATCCTGCTTTTTAGGGCACATCGCTTGAATTCAACACGACAGGAGCAAACATGTATCGATAAAATAAAAATAAAATAATAGGGTGGTTAGTTTACATAGGGTGTACTGACACGCTGAGTTTTTTAATCCAGTCGACACTGTCCCTCAAACACCCTCTCCAATGCTCGACGATGTTTGAATTAACTTTGCCTTTCCAAATGACATGCAAAGGTAATATAAGTTTATATTTCATATTTTACACATTTCTTGTACTTGGTTTCGGTGTAATGTCAGTTTGAAGTCAGCAAACACCAAACGTAACGGTTGCTGTTTGTCGAAAGAGTATTAACGTTAGCTGTAAAGAAAAGAAGAAGAAAAAGGCGCCAGTTTCTGAGAGAACTTTTTTTTTTACACGCGCCACCGTTCCCTTTATACGGTCAAAAAACACAGAAAATTGATTCAAAAATCTCTAACGATGTGTTCCCGTAGGTGCTGGCATCACGAAGGTGATTTCCTGTAAACTGAGGGGAAAATAAACGCCTGAGACGGTAAGACGTAAAAGCTGCCCGTGTTTTCCCGTCAAAACTCAAGGCAGATCCCGTTCCTGCCTGCCCCGCCGAGGGTCAGAAGACGGCCTATTCCCACGGAGGAGCCCCGTCCTTTCCTGAACACCCGCTACGGGTGTCAAGCGTGAGTACTCCAGCTCTCTAAGCGCCGTGAAACACTTCGAGCTCAGCTGACCTCGTGCCCACTTCAAATAACATCAGCCGTTCGCGAGCGTGTCTGCCGACTCCAGAAGACCGATAATACTGGAGACTTACACTTCCAAGAAGAAGACAACACTGACGGCATCGAGGCACTCTGACAAGTCATGTAGAAGTGTGCTGAGGGAAAGTATATCCTTGTTTGTGTGTAATCCCTTTTAACCACTCACGCGGAGGTAACTTAATTTCAAATCATTTCAATGCAAAGTTTTCAAAATGAAGACGAAAGTTTTCTTCCCTCCCCCAGGCCTCAAGTCGTTTGATCGTGCTGGCAGTTCAACACTCGTGGAGTTCAGAGGAAGATAGAGCTCTCACTCTCCTTTGCTTAAAATCCCGCTCCAGCGTTATCCGCCTCTTTAATCCACACTTTGTCCGTTTAGCGTTCCTCCAAAACTCCGTTCAAGTGCGCTCTTTTCATGGGCGGGCTCATGCCAGGCGAACGCGCCGCAGCTGTGTCGCGTCGCGTCGCGTGCTCTTCCGTTCTCCTCCCCGTTGAAGACTTACTTACGCCTTACCCTGGCGCGGCGTTCACCAGCAGCTCCACCATGGTCTGAACACGCTCTCGGGAGAGATGGATGTGGGCGGTCGGTGGGGCAGCAACTTGACTACAATGTTGAAATGGGGGGATGGGGGGGGACGCTGGGGAGCGCGCACGCAGGGCTCTTTGACGACGGCGCGCACGCATGAGATCGTCTTCACTCTCAAGTTTGACCGATGCTGTCTTGGCGTGGAGTCCACGTTGTGTCATCAAAAGAACAGGTACGTCCAGTATAATTATGGCACTATTTATTCTCTGAGTAATTCATAACCAGGGTTGGACTGGGACAAAAAAAATCGGCCCTGGCATTTTTTTTGGTCCAGGCGGCCCACCACCATCATATATAGTTTAGTCCTATATAAGTTTATATATACACTATACCAGTCAAAATTTTTTAAACATTAACATTTTTCATGTTTTTTTTAAAGAATTCTCTTCTGCTCACCAAGCCTGCATTTATCTGATCCAAAATACAGCAAAAGCAGTGGTATTGTGAAATATTTTTAATATTTAAAATAGTTTTCTGTCTGAATATATTTTAAAACGTAATTTTTCCCTGCGATTTCAAAGCTGAATTTTTTCCATGCCTTTTACTCCATTTGATACAATCCTCAAAAATGCATTTCTAATATCTGAGTTCGTGCTCAAAAACATTTATTTTATGAGTAAGGGTTGAAAACAGCGAGTAGAATTTTCAGACAGAAGTTCAGAAGAACAGCCTTTATCTTAAATAGTAATTAGTATTTGTAAACATTATAATCTTCTGTACAGCGTTTGAATCATTTAAAGCTACTTGCTAAAGAACAAATGTTTAAATAGGTTGCTATCATTTCCCCCCCAAAAAAAAAAATTATACTGACTCCAAGCTTTTGAATGGTAATGGTAACCTGTGTATAATGTTACAAAAGCTTTTATTTCAGATAAATGCTGATCTTTATATTAAACTGTCTTACTGTTCAAAACATTTTGACTGGTAGTGTATGTATGTATGTAGCCTATGTATCACACTCATATCACATCTTGTTTTGGATAAGAATATTCGCCAGGTCCGACGTCAATATCGTGTCTTTTTTCATTTAAAATCTAGCTTTATTCGCATTGGCCCAACCTCTATGAACACACTTGACTTGACAAAAAAATCGCGGGGGACGAATTTACGTTTTATTAAAAAGTGTATACGTATTCTACACTCATGGTGTGCACGCACATTAGGATAGGTTAGATGCCTGCCTCCGTTGCGAGTCCCTATCAAGTACTTTACAGATTCAACTACTCTCTTGTACTTCTCCTGCCTTGCTCTTTGGCCCACATCACTCACAGCAGAGCAAGCCTGTTCTTGATAAAGCTGCTGTGAAAACGTGGGAAAAGCCGACGAGGAAGAAGTTGGGGTGAAGCGATCTTTATATAGGTGGAGCAAAATACTTAATCGCTCCGTCAATAGTGCATTGTGATTGGATGTTTACACTGTCAAAACAGGGGGCAAACCAATGGGCCACTGGCTGCTCGCTATCCCTGCGTGATGGTCTCCGTCACAAAAGAAAAAAAAAAACCTTCTCCTCGTCCACTTAGTGCTGTGCAGTCCCCCGGGGACAATCCCCCGGTATGGGCCCGCTTACCATCCAACCTGGTTTGCATACCTGTTATATAAGCCATTCAATTAAAGTTGGAAAGTAAATAAACAAGAACATTTGAGGACCTAAAGCTCAAAATATGTGAGAGGCTATGTAACTTATAAGTGTTTGGTGTGTTTAAGGAATATTTGATTTTATTCTGCGCTTTTCGGGAATGTGGTCAAATCGGACGCAACAGCCTTCTATTGGCATCCTTAAGCACAATATGTAAGTTTTTTTTATTAAATATCCAAAAACCACTAGAACAGCTTTAAGTATTGTTCTCTTGTACTTGCATTCTCCCAATGTTTTCGAAGAAGTGTGTTCAATCCTAGAATAGCCATTATTTACTAGTGGACATGGAGCTTGATCCATATCTGCCATAATTTGTGTCACCTGCCAATGACGTGCAAGAACCCAAATCGATTTCTGGTTTTGATTTGTAGCAACATGGAAAACCAAAGCCGCTTTATATGTCGTGCGATTTTTAATAGACCGGGGTACAGACGCAAACAACAGATTAAATCTTTCATAACAGAACTTCCAAATGTATCTATATGCTAAAACCAGGCTCTGCTTAAATAACCCACATACGCACGACCGAAGCAGCGGAAGCGGTCGCTGTGCATAATAAAATCCCGCGCTTCAGAAATCCGTGTGTCGCGCAAGTCATTGCAGAGGCCTCTTTCCCTTCGACGGGCTTTCAGCCTCACCCTGCTATCATACTATATCTACATTAATCAATCATTACTGTCTCCATGAACATGATTCTGCCCGAATCCCGGGTCGGAATGCAATCGGCTGTGGGGATGAAGACGCACCAACTCCATGATTCCAACCAATCAGATCACTGCAAATCAAAATCAGAATTAGGCCTTTTGTCTATTTGTTTATTTTGAATATGTGCCGTCCAGCGGAGAGAATTACATATTGTGCCTTTAAAGGTGTGTGTATATATATATATTAGTGCTGTCAAATGTTGATCACGAAGTAATTCGCATTCAAAATAAAAAAAATTGGGTGCATAATATTCTTTGTGTGTGCTGTGTTCGATTATTACCGTAATCGTAAAGTAGACATCATGTATTTAATTAGAAAATTGATGTATGTTTTGGTAATAATTAAACTAAATTTAATCTAAAATTAATACTAGTTCATCATAAATACTAAGACATAAATATGTAAAATTTTCTAATATACTAGTCTGTTTTGTGTGTGTCTATTTATATATACGTATAATAAATATACACTGTACACACACATGTAGTATGTAAACAAAAACTTTTATTTTGGATGCGATTAATTGCGATTAAATAATATCATTTTTAAAAAAAATCTATATAAATATATATTCATTATATAGATAATGTCCATAAATTTTTACTTTTTAAATATTGTAATTCTTCAATTTAATTTGTACATATCATTATCTAAAAATATTTCTTAATAAGAGATATATAAATAGATACTTAATCTAATAAAATTAAATGTATTGCTGTCAAGCATTACTCAGGGTTAATCACATCCCAAAGTAAGTTTTATATGTTGAGCATAAATGTGTGTGTACTGGCGTGTATATATTTATGTATATATAGACACACACATACAGCATATATTTTTGAAAATATTTACATGTATATACACTGTATATATATATATATTAGATTTTATATTATTATATGGAATAATATTTAATATATAACATAAATTTTTCTTACATTATAAGCAGCATGTGTGCCGTCTTACAAATAATTACACATAGAATATACACCAGTACACACAGATATTAATGTAAGACAACCTATATTTTTGGAATGTGATGTCATCTCGATTAATCGTTGCCAGTAAATATCATAGATAAGATATATTACTATATTATAAGCAAATGTTTGGGGCACCCCTCTGAGGCTAGGATAATCATTAGCCTCTTTTCTTTATAAGACAATATTATAATATAATGCCATTCAGTTTCTAGAGAAAGCATGCATAAGTGAATTTTTTTCAGACAGAATTTAGGTAGCTACTGGTGTTGTATGAATAAATTCAAATGTGACAAGAAAAAGGCTGTGCAAACGTTGGCGACCCTTTCAGTTGTTTGATTTAATACCTTTGTCTCCTTATTGCTGATTCAATTACAACAACCAGTATTGTTTGAATTCCTCAGTGATCCTTAAACACTGCAAACTAGTGCACCCAAAATCCTGGGAATTATAATTTTTAAGGTCCTAATTGCTACAGATTGTGCTTGTCCTTGATTCTCTACTAAGGAAGTGGCACATTGGAAACTCAAAATAACTCCCCTAATGTAACGAAAAAACTAGATAATGTTGTCAATAATGAAGGTAAGAGAAAGGAACAAACATTTTCACCAAGGTGGGCTCGTGCCCCACGTCAGAGAATATAGTTATCAAATGAAAGGCCACATGGAGACAGTCTGTGAAGGAAGAGTGTATATTAAGGCGAAAAAAATATCTGAAAAGGCAAACACGGGGGGAAGAATTTTATAATGGATCCACCTACAAACCCAGACCACCTCCAAGAAGGTTTCAAGGACATCTCGGTCGCTGATGATGTCATTGTAGCATCATAATCACACTCCAGGCGCACTTTGCAACACGGAACGCTCAATTGAAGGGACGCAGAAAAAACCTTGTTTCTGGGTACGCCAACAAGGCGAGATCGTTGTAAAGGTGTCAAAGGCTCATCTATATGACAAGCCTGATTATTTTTGAAGAATTTGCTGTGGACGAATGAAACTAGAGTGAAAAGTTGTATCTGGTCATCCACCCAGGAGGGCTTTACAAAAGACGAAGCCTGCTCCCACTGTTAAAGTTTGGTGTAGGGTCCATCGATCACGTGGGGCTTGTTGTGGTAGGCACAGTGTACAAATAGAAACCTTAATCAGAGTTTATGGTTGCATGGAAATTCCACCCATAATCCAGCAGATTCTTAGAACAATTTCAGACTCATCAACGATGATTTAGTTATGGCCGTGGAAAATTGGGTTTTTCAGCAAGTAAGACAATGACCATAGCAGCATATGCTCCGAAATCTCCAGGAATTCATGGCACAAGCACAGATACAATGTTCTAGAAGGACCAGGCGCATAGTCCCCAGACTTGAATAGTCATAACGCATCTATGGATTGACTTTAAAGCAGGCTTCACACTCGCACCATCAAACCCGCATACGCATTTTGCAAGGTAAATAGGCAAATTAGGATTTATCAGTGGCTGATAGAAGCGTGCCACAGGCTGTTAGGTGTCAGCAAAAGGTGCTCTGATAATACTGATTTGATATTCCTTGGGTGCCCAAATTTTTGCACCTGTCGCTATTTTTTTGTTGTGATTCACATGCATTGTTTCTGTTGATGGTGGGTCAAGGTACATTTTCTTAGGGGATCAGAATTTAAATGTTAAGTGTATCCTAGGTATAAATTATATCACGAATGAAGTTGCAGCTTTGAAAGCCTAGCAGATTATAAATTGAAATTATGATAATTATCAGTGGTGCCCAAACTTTTGCATAAAACTGTAATACCCTGCAATCATATAATAAATAATAGTGTAGTGTAATTTACTGTACAGGCCTGGAAAAGTCACATAAAAGATTAAAATCTTTAAGAGCAGGAACGTGTAAGTGTTCCCTCATCTAGGAACATACCTGAGATTCTGGGTGCCTCTTGACCTTTGATCTATCAGATAAGTCACATCCAAGTGATAATCATCCAGCGCTTCCTGTGCCAGACGTTCATCATGTCCAGTTTCTAAGACGTTGTGTTGTGTCAGACGGGAAAGGTTATAACACAAGAGTGCGTTCAGGAATTTGACTGACACCAGCCTGTGGAGTCGTCATGCATGTCCAGCTTTTATTTCTTAGTGTCCACTTGTGGTCTCTGACTCAAAAAACACAGCTGCGGATTTTTAAACAAACAAGAGTATAACTAGCTACACAGTATTTAGTGCGAAACTCTTATCAGTTGTACACTCAGGCTACTACGTTATTGCAGATATTTCAACATTCACACTTCTAACCCTTCTAGGGATCATAAATACTTTAAGAGAAGGGGGTTTTCATGTGGCGCAGCTCTATAAAATAAATGTTTTTCACAAATTGCCCTGCTTGAAGTGGTATTTTATATAGATAAATGCATAGATTGCTGCTATCAAAATAGATAAACATAAATTAAATGAACAGTATCTTTTATAAGACCTGTGATCAGTATTTTATTGCAATGAGTTTGAATTGCTACGCCATCTAGTGGATCGTCTTATGTTGACGTGAATCAATCACAGCTGCAAAATGATCATTTGTCATATTATTTATCATATCAGTTCACCCACTTATTCATTTGATCTAAATGTGTTTTTATTGACTTAAATATCCAGTTTAATGTTTAATTTCCATATTGTATAACTCATCAGCCAGAAAAGCAATTTAATGTCACCACAGTTGAAACATGCATTGTGAGCAAATGCAACAACAACAACAAAAATCTAATTTCATTAACCAACAACTCAAACACAAGTAAATTGTACAAAGGAATATGATCAGTATGTACAAGTGGAACTGAAGTAATGAAGATAAACATTTTAGCACATATGGCAAAATGCCTGTTTCCAACAAGGGGAAAATAAAAAAGGTAATTGCGACATTTGATCTCACAATTCCGAGCTATATACTCACAATTCCGAGAAAACTGACATAAATAAACTCAGAATTCTGACTTTTTTCTCAGAATTGCAAGAAAAAAAGTTGGAAACAAGCTTCCATAATTCACACTTTTAAAATGACATTCAAACAATAAATAAATAAGATTATGACAGGTTATTTATTTTGAACATAGTATAAATAAGTAAAATTTGCTAGCTGAGTTAAATTAGAACAAGGAAGAAAAAGAATAACGGAAAAGGAAGAAAAATAGGACACCGAATCCCAGGTCTGTTTTATACAGAGTGGTAAGAGACTCTGTACCTACGGTGTTTAATTGGCTTTCCATTGATGTGAATCTCATCTAAGTGTCACTTATACTCTCATTCATTGCTTTGGTGCCACTCTTCCATACTTCCCACATCTCCCACCATATCTTGAGGGGGGGGGGGGGGGGGGGGGGGCTGTGTTACTGTCTCCTCCAGCGGTTTGAGGGTTTGTCCTTGGTTTCTGCAGCCGCTTCTGCCTTGGCTTCCCGTTTCTCTGCCAGACTGCTGAGCAAAGCTGGCAGGTCATCTGTGATGGCCTTCTCGATCGTCTCCAGCAGGCATCCGCCTGACCAGCTGCAGTATGAGGAGAGGAGCTTGAAGCCACTGGGAGGATTGACTCCAAAGAAGTCCCGGTACGCCTCCGGTTCTGGCAAGTCGAACTTACTCACATTGGTCTTGGCCAGAATGGACTTGAAGATGTAGAATTTGTCAGGGTCGCTGACAATATCGTCGAAAACCTCATGTGGGTCACTAAACCAGCCCAGCTTCTCATAATACGTCTGCAGGTAGCGGTCGACCAGGAGGGCGTGGATGCGCACGCGGATGCCGTGCTGCCGAATGAAGGCGATTTTGTTTTCCAGCCGGTTCTCGATTACCTGATTTAGGTCCTCCAGCAGAGAGATCTCCTCACGTTTAAAAAGATCTCTGTTGGTGTCAGGAGCGTAATCCTGCGGCCAAAATGAGCTCACGTAGACACGTGGTGGTTCTGTCACGTTAATCAAAGGTGCCATGCTCCAGAAGAGGGCACCGTACACGCGCATTAGGTCCTGGGTTGTTAGACTGTCAGCCTTGTTGAGGATGATACGGATCTGTGACTCGCGTCCCTTCATCTGTCTGAACAGCATTTCAAGTTCTAAACCGACATCCAGTTTGGTTGGGTCAAACACCAGGAAGATGAGATCGGCACGGTCGATAAACCACTGGCACACGTCGCTGTAGGGGTACCCTAAAGGACAACAAGAGAGTTTCAAATTTGTAAATGTACACTTAGTTATACTAAGTATTAGATGTTAGTATTGTTCAGAGTTGAAACTGATTTTTTTATTCAGAACTGGTGCCTTCTGGTTTGTTCTGCCAATGCTTGGAGAATACTGTACTAAATACTAAAAAAACTACTTATTCAGTGGTGCTGAAATATTTAGTATATATAATATTAATCATTAATACAAAATTTTAAAATGTAGTTAATCCTTTGAAGGTAAAGTTACATTTTCAGCATCATTACTCCAGGCTTCAGTGTCGCATAATCTTTCAGAAATCATTTTAATATGCTGATTTAGTGAGTAAGAAACATTTTTTTATTATTATCAGTATTGAAAACAGTTTTTCTGCTTAATATTTTAGTAAATGGGTCGTGATGCATTTTTCAGATCTCGTAATTGAAGTTCAAAAGGAAAGCATTTTTTTGAAATGAATCTTCTGTAACCTTATCAGCGTCTTTCACTTTTGATCAATTTGATGCATCCTTGCTGAATGCTGAACTTTTCAAGGGTAGTGTATATTTCCAAATTGCTTTTAGTATTGCTGTTCAATAGAAATAAAGCCAATTATTGGATTGTATTTAAACTCTGAAAAGTCATGCAAATGCCTGTGTACACACACTTTTTGCAAGAATTGTTATGAATGCATTTTTATTCAAAATTTGGGTCACATTTTATTTTAAGGTCCAATTTTCACAATTAACTACAACTTTTGCCTTAAATTCCTACTGCTTATTATAGTTAGTAGGTAATGTTTGTGAATTTAGTCTGCGGGTAGGATTGGGATGTACAGGGTGCTCCTCAATAAAATTAGAATGTTGTGGAAAAGTTCAAAGTACTCAATACTTGGTAGGTGCTTCTTTTGCTTTAATTACTGCCTCAATTCGGCGTGGCATGGAGATGATCACCTCCATGCCACGCCATTTGTGGCACTGCTGAGGTGGTATGGAAGCCCAGGTTTCTTTGACAATGGCCTTCAGCTCATCTGCATTTTTTGGTCTCTTGTTTCTCATTTTCCTCTTGACAATACCCCATAGATTCTCTGTGGGGTTCAGGTCTGGTGAGTTTGCTGGCCAGTCAAGCACACCAACACCATGGTCATTTAACCAACTTTTGGTGCTTTTGGCAGTGTGGGCAGGTGCCAAATCCTGCTGGAAAATGAAATCAGCATCTTCAAAAAGCTGGTTAGCAGAAGGAAGCATGAAGTTCTCCAAAATTTCTTGGTAAACGGGTGCAGTGACGCTGGTTTTCAAAAAACACAATGGACCAACCAGCAGATGACATTGCACCCCAAATCATTACAGACTGTGGAAACTAACACTGGACTTCAAGCAACTTGGGCTATGAGCTTCTCCAGCCTTCCTCCAGACTCTAGGAGCTTGGTTTCCAAATGAATACAAAACTTGCTCTCATCTGAAAGAGGACTTTGGACCACTGAGCAACAGTCCAGTTCTTTTTTCTCCTTAGCCCAGGTAAGACGCTTCTGATGTTTTCTGTGGTTCAGGAGTGGCTTAACAAAATGAATACGAAAACTGTAGCCATATTCCTTGACACGTATGTGTGTGGTGGTTGATGTTGATGCCTTAACCCCAGCCTCAGTCTATTCCTTGTTAAGTTCACTCAAATTCTTTAATCGATGTTGCTTGACAATCCTCATAAGGCTGCGTTCCCCTCTTGGTTGGTGCATCTTTTTCTTCCACACTTTTTTCCTTCCACTCAACATTCTGTTAACATGCTTGGATACAGCACTCTGTGAACAGCCAGCTTCTTTGGCAATGAATGTTTGTGGCTTACCCTCCTTGTGAAGGGTGTCAATGATTGTCTTCTGGACAACTGTCAGATCAGCAGTCTTCCCCATGATTGTGTAGCCTGTGAACCAACTGAGAGACCATTTTGAAGGCTCCGGAAACCTTTGCAATTGTTTTGAGTTGATTAGCTGATTGGCAATGTCACCATATTCTAATTTGTTGAGATAATGAATTGTTTTTTTTTTGTTAAATGTGAGCCAAAATCATCACAATAAAAAGAACCAAAGACTTGAACTACTTCAGTCTGTGTGCATTGAGTTTATTTAATACACGAGTTTCACACTTTGAGTTGAATTACTGAAATAAATGAAATAAATAATTTACTGAAATAAATTAACTTTTCCACGACATTCTAATTTATTGAGATGCACTTGTAGATAAAACAGCCAATATACTTGTTAATAAGCAACTAGTTGATAGTAAATAAAGAGTTAAATTAATCAATAATTAATTAAAGTGTTAAAGTCAAAAATTTGTTCATGATATTTAATTTCCTTTTCCAAGTATTTATTCCTTAAATGTCATAAAAGAATCATTAATGGAAGTGTGGAGCATCAGAAATGGTCTGATAACCTAGATTGTGTATCTATATTCAATTCATGTTCAGAACTGCATGTTGTCTAATTGTCCTCTTGTACATACCAAACTCAAACAGTCTTTGTTAATACTGTATTCTCACCTCTCTCTTGTTGTTTGCGGTTCTCGATGATTCCAGGTGTGTCGACAAAGTTGACGCGCTCCAGGAGTTTGTGCGGCATCTCGATTCCCACCAGCTTTTCCAGAAACCCCTGACCAAACTTCTCCAGGGGTGAGAAAGAGCGGGAACTGTCTGCCGCCATGACAATACCCTCAATGGTGCGAAACTTCTCACCGTGCATCAATACAGTGTATTCTGAGGTTGTGGGCTCAGCCCCTGAGAAAGCAAACGAGAGCAAGATGATAGAACAAAGGAGGTCTAAATTTAAAGATTGTAGTATTTATTAATTTGAAGATTGATGGGTTACCAGTGTAAAGCTGTTGTGAAGTGTCATCGAGACCTAGAAGATAATTGATCATGGAAGACTTGCCAACGCTCCAAGGACCCAGGAACAGGACCATGGGCTTAGAGGTGATCTCTGCATCTGAATAATGTGAAGAAAAGATAGAGTTCAACTGAGGATAGGGGTTCATTTAGATCCTTTTCATGGTAGAAGAGCAGTAGTCTGGAGTGATGTTGTAAAACTGAACCCAAAATCCAAAGACTTTACCTGACACTTCATGCTGCCGGAGCTCATTGTATTTGTAGGCCTTGTCCATGGGTTTAATTGCAGTGTTGTAGACATGCTGCAGCTTCTTCAGAGCATCTACAAGAGGTATATTTGATGAAATTATAATAGAAACTGACTCATTCTGCTACCATTTGGAGATTTTGGTGAAGCTAAAAAAAATAACTGGTCTAATATGGTACACACTGTATAGCCCTGAAAGGTACTTTTATATATATATTTTTTATTTTCATTATATGACACACCGACAAATTCCCGTGAAGGTTCAGCTGCTGCCAGACGCAGCGTCTCTTCGATGTGAGACTGATCTCTTGTGGTAGGACCTGACGGGGTTGTTTTCTCCACTGCCAGAGAAAAACAGCCAGTCAAAATCAGCATATAACATGAAGCTCATATAATAAAATTTTCTTGTAGACCCACAAAATAAGCTTTTAATCATTTAGCAGTTTCAAATTTATCTTATTGCTGTTTTAGTTTGGTTTTCATTTTCCATTATTTATTTCTATTTATTATTTTAAGCTAACAAATTTGTTATCAATAGTGTTTGTCTTAGTTTACAAAAATAATCTGCCTCCAAAACACAAACTGTCATGTTGGGTCCATCTACTGCAATCAGTCATCTACATCAGACATCTTTTTGGAGCCAGTTAAAACACAATAAATGTACTATTAAAAGCATCTGAAACATTTCTTCCCTATTACAAAACTGTCCTCCATGCAGGCCAGAGAACATATTGTTATGAATGGCAATGGACTTGTGCCAAGGGTTATTTCTGTTAGGTTATTTTGGTGGTGGGTTTATTCCTGTGCCACCTTCGACCAAAGTTATCAGGTGAAGAAGCATGAGTAACTGACTTTTACAGTAGTGTCCTCTTCTGCCCCCTGGCCACGAGACAACAAAATAGTTCCTTCCCTCTGGTTATTTCCACTGTAATGGAGTTTAACCAGAGGCTTTAAGATGATTCTGAAGCTTTTAAATATATTAGACTTTACATTAGTATAAAGGTCCAGTCACATTAGCAATTTTATTTTCTCAGACTGAAGTCACTTTTAAACCAAGTAGCTTACATTCTGCTGGCGAATGGCAAATTTACGTGACCGAATTGAACATAAGGAAAATCTGGCCTCCTACTTAATTTCTGATTGCATGGATTCATATTTAAGTGACTCGATATCACGCATGAAATTTCACAGAACAACGGTAGAGGTGCCATCACATTTACCATTGTTTAGGTGTGCGATTTTCTAAATTATCTTTGCAAATGTACTGAATGATTCTAATTCGACAATTATCTTGTTTTTAAATGTCCAATATCATTTATGCTGAGTGAATAATATTGTACCTTTCACAGAAGCTTTGGTTGCTGGTACATCATCTGACACTTCTTCCACTGTTGTTTCTTCAACAAGTGCAGAAACATCTTCTTGAACCTGTTCAGGAGTTGGTTCCACAAGGTCCACAGTTTCCTCTTGAGCTACTTCAACAACATTTGCAACTAGTTCCTTAGCTGCTTCTGCTTCCATCATTTCTTCAAAGGCTTCTGGTTCTTCTACAGATCGCTCTTCTTCCACAACCTCAGGAGCTCCTTCTTCCTCTGTCATAGCTTCCTCTTCTTCAGCTTCTTCCTCCGTTACCTCTTCTGATTTATCTTCCACTGGCTCTTCAGCCTGAGAAATTGCCTCTGCCTCGTCTTCTGTCTGAGAAATCTCCTTGTCCTCACTTGCCTCATCTTGAATCTGAAGAGCCTCCTCTTCCTCAACTACCTCCTCTTCAGTCTGAGCAAGTTCCTCTTCTTCACCTGTTTCATCTTCAGTCTGAAGAACCTCTTCTTCCTCAACTACCTCCTCTTCAGTCTGAGCAAGTTCCTCTTCTTCACCTGCTTCATCTTCAGTCTGAAGAACCTCCTCTTCCTCAACTACCTCCTCTTCAGTCTGAGCAAGTTCCTCTTCTTCACCTGCTTCATCTTCAGTCTGAAGAACCTCCTCTTCCTCAACTACCTCCTCTTCAGTCTGAGTAAGTTCCTCTTCTTCACCTGCTTCATCTTCAGTCTGAAGAACCTCCTCTTCCTCAACTACCTCCACTTCAGTCTGAGTAAGTTCCTCTTCTTCACCTGCTTCATCTTCAGTCTGAAGAACCTCCTCTTCCTCAACTACCTCCACTTCAGTCTGAGCAAGTTCCTCTTCTTCACCTGCTTCATCTTCAGTCTGAAGAAACTCCTCTTCCTCAACTACCTCCTCTTCAGTCTGAGCAAGTTCCTCATCGTCGTCTTCCACAGATTCCTCAACAACTATTTGTGACTCTACATCACTGTCTACCTCTGAGATCTCCTCCTCCTTCACGTCTTCACGTGCCTCCTCAATAACTTCCTCCACCGCCGCTTCATTAGATTCATCTAACTCAGCTTCTGCCTCTCCTTCCTGTGCTTCCTCCTCAAATATCTCTTCAGAAGAGGTCTCCTCTTGATTCAACTCTTCAGATTTCTCTTCTGAAACAACATCTTCCTCTTCATCCTCAGAGCTGAAATCTTCTGCCGTGGTGTCAATATGTGCACCAGTGCCACAGGGTTGGCACACAGGTCTGTTTGGTGCAGGAGTGTCATTGGAGGAGCTCTGGCTTATATCCTCTGTGCCATCACAGCAGTTAAACAGCTCGCCTTCAGACTTCAGCTGGAACGGCACCAGCGACTCAGTCTCAGACTCCACTGCATCTTTGAAAGAAAAACAATAATATTACCCTAAATGTGATGGGATATAAATCAGCACATTCACACAGAATGAAGAATGAATCATATTTGATATTACAACATAATGGCGACAAAAGTAATTATGCACAAGTTCGATAAATTTTTTTGGAAAACCAAAACCTAAAAATAGTGTTTAAATAGTTGAATTTGGTAGTTGGGTAATTGATTTGGTACTCTGTTTAGGGTGTTGTTAAACTTTGTAGTAAAGTTCTTCTGCAACAAGCTGCCTCTCAATATTTCAGCCAAACCAATTTTATACGTTGCTACTCTAGCATCATTTTTGGTCACAGTGAAGTGCATCCACACTGCTGACATGTGCACCTATTGTACTGTATTGTACTGAAGCTAAAACATTTTGATCGCCACCTAGTGGCTGTCTGAAGTATACGTCATAAACCCCGCCATCTCCAAGTAAACAAATGGGATATGAGCCAAATTAAACTTCAAATAGATTTTTCCCAAAGATGGTTTCCATCATTTTAGGTCAGGGGTGCCCAAACTCTGTCCTGGAGGGCCGGTGTCTTGCAGAGTTTAGCTCCAACTTGCCTCAACACACACACCTGCCGTATTTTATACAGTATTATTATGCCTATTAAGAGCTTGAATTGGCTGGTTCAGTGTTGTGCCAATTGGGTTGATCTAACTCTGCAGAGACATCGCCCTCAGGACGGTTTTGGAAAAAAAAAAAAAACACCCCTATTTTAGGTAGTTCTTATCATGCTGATGTATGTTCAAGCAAGTTTTCTAATAAGTTTGTTTTTAGTTTTTTATTTGATGCTATAAAAATGGGGTGTGGCGCCATGATGGTGAGCTTGTGATTAGGTCTGCAGGTGTTTGGGTGGGACTTTGATACAATGACACCACCTCACGATCACTGCACAGACTCGGACTCCAAATGAATCTCTACTGCGCAGACTCAGGCTCCAATTAATCAGGGCCTAGACGTGCCATTTTTACGGGACACATCCTGGCCAGGATTTCGGTATTTGGCTCTGTTTTCCTGTTGTTACACTTGGTCGAGGGTAATGATCGACCAATAGCGTGCAGGCATTGTACACATTTGACCAATTGTGGTGTGTGAGAAGGAGGGAACTACGGAGAATGGTCAAAGTGATGCAAATACGTACACATGTTATGTTCGTTCGTTCGACTTGAAGCGGTACTGCATGAACCAATCGTTGTATGACATCAAAGTACAGTGAGCGCGAGTCGAAAGCATAAGGAGCTGTCTGCTCTCTAGCTCTTGCGGTACTTTGATATCATACAACGATCGCTCTGCACAGCGCAAACAGCCAAAACCTGGATATTTTAGACAATATAGAAATCCTGACAAGGATGTGTCCCGTAAAAATGTTTGTTCACCCTACAAATGAATCATACTATGCAGACAAGACTTAGAATCCAAATGAATCGCTACTGTACAGACTCAGACTCCAAATGATTTGCTACTGCACAGACTCTGACTCCAAAAATGAATCACTACTGTGCAAACTTGGACTTTCAAATGAAAAACTACAGTGCAGACTCGGGCTCCAAAGTGACGTAATTTTTGCAAGATGACAGCGGCCATATATACTGAGAGGTTTTGGCTTCACTTTTCTATAGTGGAAGGAAGTAGAGATGTTTTGTCCATTTTCTTTTAGTCTATGCTTCCACATAACATCCCTGAAGAAAAGCATCTCACACACTGCAGGTATATAACATTAGCATACAGGATGCTGTGTTGGAGACAGTATCATCTACAACAGGAGTGTCCATTCCTGTTCCTGGATCTCTGCCTTCTTGTAGAGTTTGGTGAAAACCCTGATCCAACACACCAGTTTGTAATTATCAAGTGTTTATGAAGGTCTTAATTAGCTAGTTCATATGTGTTTGATTTAGGGTTAGAGCTGAACTTTGCAGGAAGGTAGATCTCCAGGAACAGGACTGGGCACTCCTGATCTACAACATTACTCAAGTAAATGAAGTAAAACCATGGTTACTATCCTCAATCACGTACAGACCCTAATTTTAAATGGTGTAGCTGTAATAGCTGGATTTGAACAATGTGACTTGGTGCTAGAGCTGCTGTTGGCACAAATGTGTGAGTCTGTGGCGATGACCCATCTCTGTGATTCATGCGGCGATGAATGCTCTCGATGAGAGCTAAATGCTTTTCATGTGAATCACATCCTGAAATAGGGAGCAGAGCTGGCAGGAGAAGAGAATGCCAAGTCCTTTCTGTTCATGTGGATCATCAGAGCAAGGTTTATTTTTCATACTGTCCTCCGGCGCGAAGGCAGGCGGCTCTGATAAAGGTGTTAGCATGGCGTCTTTGTAATGGATTCCAACCTCTAGTTTTAATGTCAAATGCTTCCATTGAAAAGTGCAGCTCCGCTTTCAAGCAAATAATGGCGCATTAATTCGTTTGCCAGTAACATTTTTGCAGATTGAAGTGTTTTCTGTACACAGCCATTTCAGTGGCTTACAAAATGTAATCCATATTAAAATGTAAAAAATGCACATTCAAAAGCACTTTTTTTTACTTAATGCTAAATTACTATCAAAGGACAAACCCTAAATTGATTTAGCCATACATTTACGCAACAGTTCAACAACATACTGACAGCAGAGGGCACCAGTGTCTATAGTTAGTTCAGATAAACCTCTTCTTCCACCTTTGGCATTTGACTACTTGTAAAAATGCTCTCTGACAAGCTTATGTGTTCCTTAGAAGTCTCTAATTAATTGAATTGGCTCTTGACAATTTAAATGTGATATGTTTTGCACACTTATACACATGCTCACACCCTCAGGAGAGCTGTATTTAGGCCAAAGTCATAGTGCAAGACTGTCATCAACGTAACCATGAGTCATTTTGAAGGCTTAAGGCCATGTTACTGTGGTATGAGTTACTCTTTATTGTTAGCTTGCTGTCTTTACTAGTCCAGGATTATGGTTACATAATTGTCACAACACTAATATGATGTAAAATAATTACTTTTATGAAGATACAGATGAGGGGAACTTGGATTTATTTGACCTTGCAACTTCTTTTTTTTAAATGTCACTGAAATAGAAAGGCTGGTTATGATGTGCTACAGAACTTGAGTGTTGGACTATTTTATAATAAGTTGAACAGCTCATTCTGTTCCATATCATATTCTACCATGTTGATTTAATTAAATTAGAGCCTGCTCTAGTGGTAAGAAGAGCAGCAATGCTATGTTCGCCAAGGACCATCCCTATATCCACACAGGTATTGTTTTGTAGACAATGGCTGGGGAGCTTTTGGTCACCGTGGAGAAGGAATGTTTGAGTGTATTATTATTCCAGTGTCTCAGGTGTCTCTTGTTGAAGTAATACCACCAGTACTGGTAAATTACCCCAAAATGAAACCAACCATCCATATTTGATAATACAAGATCATCTGCATTTTTCCAGTAAGGTCTAAGTGACGTAGACCAGCCCCTTCCCCCTTCAACAGCATGTTCTGAGGTGAGGACAGAAACGGACAGGTGCTCGATCCCAAGTCCTAGATCTTCATGACACAAATAGCCTATGCTGAGAAGAGTTTCTCTGCTTTTATAGACTAAAATGACATTTCTCTTCAGTTTATTTCTGATAGCACTGACTGTCAAACCACTATCTTATGTGGTTGTGTAGAGGAGGGATTTATCAAAGATAACTGTGGTCACTAAGCAAAATTTAACTAAAGACTCACAAAAGAACATGACAGAATGATTTTCATGACATTCATTTTTCGTTATGTTTCCAATGCGGATAAAACACCAAAATACTGTTAACATGTTCCCTGCAAAAACATACAATGCGTGACCAGTGAAGTCTGATTCTCAAACAAAAAATGAACCTTTTATGCCCCCAAATGCGAGTGAATTACTCTTACGAGCCGGTTCTTTTTAGTGAATCGAATCATAATTTGACCAGTGAAGTCTGATGCTCGAGTGAATCCCTGCGTTCCATTCGAAAGGGCTCATCCCTATGCCCTAATCCCTTCAAAGGGTTTACCCTCCTGAGTGAGAGCTTCGAATTGTTAAAGGGTGTAGGGGACCAAACAACTGTTCCTTGAAGTGTCCTTCTGCGTCGTCATCACGTGCCCACACGGAGGAGCCGTCATCATGCAAAGAATCTGCGCAAAGGATCATGGGAGCCCGAAGTGTCCATCAGTTGTACCCTTCGAAATCCTTGATTCCGAAGGGCCCTTTGAAGTGGCCAGTTTTGAGCACTTCGGTTTGGAATGGCCCTTCAATATGGCGGCCATGATTGTTTTCACAACGAAGTGCCCTTCGGAGGGTGATATATCCCATTTTTTTGTTGGTTTGGTTTGAATGCACCGAATGACTCTTAAGAGCCAGTTCTTTTTAGCGATTGACCAGTGAAGTCTGAAGCTCGAGTGAATGACTCTTACGAGCCGGTTCTTTTTAGTGATTGACCAGTGAAGTCTGAAGCTCGAGTGAATGACTCTTATGAACAGGTTCTTTTTAGTGAATCGATTAATCATTTGACCAGTGAAGTCTGATGCTCGAGTGAATGACTCTTACAAGCCGGTTCTTTTTATTGAATCGATTCATCATTTGACTAGTGAAGTCTGATGCTCGAGTTAATGACTCTTACGAGCAGGTTTTTTAGTGAATTGATTCATCATTTGACTAGTGAAGTCTGATGCTCGAGTGAATGACTCTTATGAGCAGGTTTTTTAGTGAATTGATTCATCATTTGACTAGTGAAGTCTGATGCTCGAGTGAATGACTCTTATGAGCAGGTTTTTTAGTGAATTGATTCATCATTTGACTAGTGAAGTCTGATGTTCGAGTGAATGACTCTTACAAGCCGGTTCTTTTTAGTGAATCGATTCATCATTTGACTAGTGAAGTCTGATGCTCGAGTGAATGACTCTTACGAGCCGGTTCTTTTTAGTGAATCGAATCATAATTTGACCAGTGAAGTCTGATGCTCGAGTGAATGACTCTTATGAGCAGGTTTTTTAGTGAATTGATTCATCATTTGACCAGTGAAGTCTGATTCTTGAGTGAATGACTCTTATGAGCCGGTTCTTTTTAGTGAATCGATTCATCATTTGACTAGTGAAGTCTGATGTTCGAGTGAATGACTCTTACGAGCCGGTTCTTTTTAGTGAATCGATTCATCATTTGACTAGTGAAGTCTGATGTTCGAGTGAATGACTCTTACAAGCCGGTTCTTTTTAGTGAATTGATTCATCATTTGACTAGTGAAGTCTGATGCTCGAGTGAATGACTCTTATGAGCAGGTTTTTTAGTGAATTGATTCATCATTTGACTAGTGAAGTCTGATGCTCGAGTGAATGACTCTTATGAGCAGGTTTTTTAGTGAATTGATTCATCATTTGACTAGTGAAGTCTGATGCTCGAGTGAATGACTCTTATGAGCAGGTTTTTTAGTGAATTGATTCATCATTTGACTAGTGAAGTCTGATGCTCGAGTGAATGACTCTTACGAGCCGGTTCTTTTTAGTGAATCGATTCATCATTTGACTAGTGAAGTCTGATGTTCGAGTGAATGACTCTTACAAGCCGGTTCTTTTTAGTGAATCGATTCATCATTTGACTAGTGAAGTCTGATGTTCGAGTGAATGACTCTTACAAGCCGGTTCTTTTTATTGATCGATTCATGATTTGGACAGTGTAGTCTGATTTCCAAATGAATGACTCTTATGAGCCGGTTCTTTTTAGTGAATCGATTCATGATTTGACTAGTGAAGTCTGATGTTCGAGTGAATGACTCTTATGAGCCAGTTCTTTTTAGTGAATCGATTCATTGACCAGTAAAGTCTGATGCTCGAGTGAATGACACTTATGAGCCGGTTCTTTTTAGTGAATCGATTCATCATTTGACTAGTGAAGTCTGATGCTCGAGTGAATGACTTTTACAAGCCGGTTCTTTTTAGTGAATCGATTCATGATTTGACCAGTGAAGTCTGATGCTCGAGTGAATGACTCCCACCGATTTTTTTTTTTTTAATGGGAAACAAGTGAAGGGGGCGCGGGCACGCCCCCCCAGTTTTGTGGGTGGTTTCCCTTTTTTTATGTGAAAGTCCCGATTTCTCCCCAAGTTGGAAACCCCATTCCAAAAAAGTTTTTGCTGGAAAGGTGCTCCCCGAAAGTTTGGAAAAATGACACCTTTATGACCCGGTTTCTTTTTATTGAATCTGATCAGCATTTGCTAGTGAAGTTCTGATGCTCGAAGTGCAAAAAATGGACCCCCCCCCCTTAAAAATGAAATCCCAGGTTTTTTTTTTTTTTTTTTTTTTCGTTTTTTTTTTGTTTTTTTTTTTTAGTGAAAATTTTGGAAATTAATTTTATCCCCATTGGGATCGCCACTCCATGGGGTTTTTTTTGGAACCCATTGGAAGTTTTGTTTGAGATGCACCTTGCCTTGCCTGAAATGAAGGCTAGAGTAGGCGGCTGCAGTGAGGGGAGGAGTGAAATAAGCGCAGTCAAGACGGACATTTCTGACCTCTCGAAGTGGAGCAGATACCAATGAGATCAAAGGCAGATATCACGTTATTCTTGCTTACATGCTGTGTTGCTAATAAACATGATATAAATTAAGTTCTGTTGCTTTTATATGAAAATAAATAGACACTCAAATGCTTGCTATTTCCTTCCCATCGGAAAAGGTGATATTTATCATCGCTTTTTACTTTATACAAACATGTATTTTGATTTTTTTATAAAACTATGACAAGGGCAATCACATTATCTCACATCAGCGAGTCAGTGGCTGTCGAGAGTGCCTAGTGAAGTCTGAAGTCTGATGCTCGAGTGAATGACTCTTATGAGCCAGTTATTTTTAGTGCATCGATTCATTGACCAGTGAAGTCTGATGCTCGAGTGAATGGCTCTTACAAGCTGGTTCTTTTTAGTGAATCAATTCATCATTTGACTAGTAAAGTCTGATTCTTGAGTGAATGACTCTTATAAGCCGGTTCTTTTTAGTGAATCGATTCATCATTTGACCAGTGAAGTCTGATGCTCGAGTGAATGACTTTTACAAGCCGGTTCTTTTTAGTGAATTGATTCATCATTTGACCAGTGAAGTCTGATTCTTGAGTGAATGACTCGTAAAGCCAGTTCTTTTTAGTGAATCACTTATAAATCATGAAATATATATTGCCCTTTTTGTTTGTTTGTTTTACATTATTGAAATGATCTCAGCATTGTATCTATTTTTCTTATATTTCAATAGTGCTTACAGATTTGCTTATTGACCATTTGTATTCCAATTAGTCTATTTGGTTCAGTTCATTGTTGGCACGGCCACCTCCTGAGAGAAACCAGACCTATGTACGGGTGAGTTTACTGAATTAGTATAAATTTGTGCGTTAGGTGATTGAAGTCAATAATAGTTTGGGGGGGTTGTTTAGAAAATACAAAGAAGCTATGAAGGGATGGGGCCACCCCTAAACTAACAATTTGCACAATTTACAAACTGTAAAAGTGAGTTACACATATTTTTGAGATGCGTTGGGGATTTGGGTGTTTCATGTAGTTTGTTTATTGCATGGCTATGTTTTTCGATATCAGAATAGAGCTTGGGGGGGGGGTAATTGCCAGGTATGTTTACACATACGAGGAATTTGTTTTCATGACAGAAGCTCCACAGTGTAGCAGAATGACAGTGACAGAACAAAAAACACGGATAATAAAAATAAAAATAGAACAAGTAAGGATAAAAATATATAAATTGACAGTTGTATGTGCAGGTATATTACAATAGACAGTTTTTGTATGTACAGGTACTGTATATTATGTGCAAATTTGAGGTGTAGGCTGAGTATGTGTGTTAGATAAATAAGTGTATGAGTGAATAAATAGTGTGTGTTCCACAGTTATGGTCAAGTGTTCATGAGATGGATGGCCTGAGGGAAGAAACTGTTCCTGTGTCTGGCTGTTCTGGTGCTCAGTGCTCTGTAGCGTCGACCAGATGGCAACAGTTCAAAGAGGGAGTGTGCTGGATGTGAGGGGTCCAGAGTGATTCTGCCAGCCCTTTTGCTCACTCTGGATAAGTACAGTTCTTGGAGAGAAGGGAGTTTTAATATACCTAATGCATGTACGTACTGTACAACTTGCTGATGTAAGTGTTGTGTACATTTTATTTGTTTGTATAGCAACACGGTTTACTCTGGCTTGCGAGTAATGTCTGCGTACGATTGGCTGGTGTGACTGGACTGTGACAGGGAAGCCCCAGTGCAAAAACAGGCCACATACAGTAGCAAGGCAGGACAGAGGCTTTAAGTCCTTCTGTTAACATAATGGTTGCCCCTACAAGGCCTGCAAGACAGAAATAAATAGTGATTGAGACAGTATACAGCGTTGTGACAGCAGCTGTGGACTGTAAGCGTATATGTGGATAGAAAGTACAAGGGGGCGTGTTAGCAGAGCTGTGAAGCATGACCATGCAACTGCTCGACTAAGAGTGTCTGATTTCATGGTGCACTCTGAACACCTGACAGCACAGATGCAGAAAGAGAACAAGAACTATGCAAGGACAGACAAGGATAATATTAAAAACCAAGCAGGAGGAAGCGGCAGCCTCTAATTATTTCACCAAGAGTAACCAGTTTTCTTTGACTACTGAGAGACAAGAAAGCCACCAACAGTTTCCCTTACAGTTGATTGCAATTTTGACCAAAGGATTACAGCTATCATCAATTCAATTAATAGGAATTTTAAAGAAAAATATATAAGAATTAGTATTCAAATTTGTAAGAATAGTAACTAGTTTTCTTTGTTGCAATACATTTTGATACATACAGGATCACAGGAATGCAGCAAAAATATATATATTTTTGTGTATTAATTATTATTAAAAAAAAAATACAATTGAAATGCAATTCATACATTCAATAACTTTAATACACCTCTTCTATGATGAGCATGGTTTTTATATTTCTAACTTAAAATTAATTTCACTATTTGTCAGGGTGATATAATTAAAGAATCAAAGTGCAGTAGAGAAAGTGTATTAAGTATTTTTAAATGTTTTATTATTTACCTTCTAAAAAGATATGTATTTTAACTAAATGTCTGCACTTATTAATATTTGAGAAACATTTGTCTTCCAATTCAAAGTTATGTGTCGTTACTGATAAAGTCATGTGGTGCAACCAACATGTAGAAAAAATATTTCTAAAAAAATAAAAAAAGTGTCAGTCTAAATGTCTTTAAACAATTATGACAAGGCAAGGTTAGTTCAAGCGGTGCAACTCCCTAAAAAATTAATAATTCATGGTAATTGTAAAATTTGACTTTTAAAAGTATATCAACATTTTTTTAAAGCTATATGACTGACATGAATATAAAAAGTATATTTCAAGAAATCAGTATGCATTTTAAAGTAGAATTTTAAATGTTTTTTTCTTTTCTTTATCGTGGACACTATTATCAGTCATTGACCTATAAAAGTTTGTGTTAATAATTAAGAAGTATGATTTCATATTTTAGAATTATTTGAGATTTATTATCGTTTTTGAATGTTTTTATTTTTACTGTTTTTATTTAATTTAACTTTTAGTAATTGTTTGTTATTTGTCATTTGAATTAGTTTTGTAATTTTGTTTTCATATATAGCCTAGTTTTTATTCATTTTTATCCCCGTTTTAGTTTTTCTAATGCACAAAGTTAAACTAAATGAAAATAAGATATTTGCTTTGTTATGTAGCTAAAATTAAAAGATCTTATATATAGAATTTATTTTATTTCAGTTAACGTTCATATTATTTCAACTAACAATTTTTTTTCCCCTAATGGTTTTAGTTATAATAATCCTGGCATAAACTTAGCACAGCAGATGAGATCTCCCCTGTTCTATAAGACATTTTCATACCTATCAGAAGTTACATAATTCAACGGAGTAATAAGAAAGTTGGTCGTTCAGTTCTTTCAAGGCATTGTGTCCACACAAGCCCTGAAATCAGCGAGAATGACTCCCAGAAACACTTTCGCCGGCACTACACATACAGTACATGCCATCCAGAAACTGAAATTCAGTTGTACTGAACATGCTGTACTTGAGTGCACTTGATGATTCTTAATGAAGGAATCAAAGAACAATTTGACTAACTTACATATTCAAGTTCATAAAAACATTAAGACTAGAAACCCCACATTTTACTACACATTCTGTAAAACACTCCTACATACACAAACTATGAATACAAGCAGGCAGATGCAGGAACGCTCATCTCCACCAAGGACAAGCAATCTGATCTAGGACTTCAGACACTTATCTTGAGGCCTAATACTCCCAGGCGAATACCCAATCACTGTTACTAAAACCTTTAGCTTCACACTTCAGCTACGTACATGCAGAAGTCACCTGCAGCTCTTAGTTCAGCAGTCCACCTGCATTTGAATCCAGTTTTCTTACCTGCAGTGGCGAGTGCCAGTAGAGGCAGCAGGCAGCAGACAGGGAGGTAAAGCCTCATTTTGACTGCCAGGACTGTCCAGGACCCCTCTCAGGCTATATATACCCCCAGAGAGAGGCGAGAGGGCATGCGGAGGGTCTGGGGGTGGGGCGGCGCTCACGGACATCGGAGCATTTGCACAAGCGTCAGCACTGGGAGCAGCTGCCTTCTCCAATCAGATGGCCTTTAACCTTTGCTTATTTGTAACCGTTTCTGGGTAGCTGGGTTTAATAATCTGTGGAGGAAGATTCAGTTGTTCACTCAGGGGGACCAAATCTGAAAACATAAAGAACTGAAGGTGGTGAATTTAATTTAGTACCTCAGGTGACCAACAAATGGCGCACTTTTATTGACTAGTTTTCAAGAATTGAAAAGTATTACCATGTTTTTTGGACATTTTAATGTGGTAATACAATGTACTTTAAGACCAATAGACCATTTGGATGTTTGCAAACAGCGAAGACGTTTTTGTGGGCGGTGCCAACTTGGTAGCAGAAAATTACAGTTCTGCAGTAGCAGTCTATGGAAGCCACGGAATTAAAGAGTAAAAAATTTCATATCCAGTTTACATCTCACAATTCGGACTATTTTTCTTGCAATTCCGAGTTTATACCTCACAATTCTGAATTGTGAGTTATAATGGCTGAATTTGGCGATACAAACTTGCAATTGCAAGAACTGGTGTGAATTGGTGTGACACTCATATCTTCCCTCCTCTGGTAAGCGAAGTTGTGTTGAGATGAGAGGGATTATTCATTTAGAATGGGTGTGTTTGTGGGATTCAGTGTATAACAAATCATATAATGGAATGATGATTTGTTGGTTGTTTAATTTTAGATTAGCTGGGTGCATCCAGGCAATGTTAACGTGCATGTAAATATAGCACACTTGAAAGGTAATTCTCCCCTTTATCGTATTTATGCCAAGGAATATGTGGGGTATATAAATGAAATTTATACCAATCATAATCCGAAATGAGCTTTATTGCCAGGTATTTTTACACATACGAGGAATTTGTTTTCGTGACAGAATGACAGTGACAGAACAAAAAAAACACAGATAAAAATAAATTAAAAATAGAAGAAGTAAATAAGGAATAAAAATATACAAATCGACAATTGTATGTACAGGTACAGTATATAACAATAGACAGTTGTATGTACAGCTATATTATGTGCAAATTGGAATGTAGACTGAGTATGAGTGTTAGATAAATAAGTGTATGAGTGAATAAATAGTGTGTGTTCCATGGTTATTGTTAAGTGTTCGTGAGATGGATTGCCTGAGGAAAGAAACTGTTCTTAGGTCTGGCTGTTCTGGTGCTCAGTGCTCTGTAGCGTCGACCAGATGGCATCAGTTCAAAGAGGGAGTGTGCTGGATTTGAGGGGTCCAGAGTGATTTTGCCAGACTTTTTGCTCACTCTGGATGAGTACAGTTCTTAGAGAAGGGAGGGTTGCACCAATGATTCGCTCAGCAGTTTGGACTACCCTCTGTAGTCTTCTGAGGTTAGATTTGTTAGCTGAGCTGAACCAGACAGTTATAAAATTGCAGAGGACAGATTCTATGATGGCGGAGTAGAACTTTTTCAGCAGCTCCTGTGGCAGGTTGAACTTCCTCAGCGGGCGAAGGAAGTACAACCTCTGCTGGGCCTTTTTATCATCTCACACATGGATCGGCATTTTCTATAATGTATTTCTATAATAATACATATGTGATATTTCTTATTATATAATTAGCATCAAACAAACAATATAATTAATATTGTCAAGGATTAAAGATTAAACGGAAAAAAAAAATTTGCACAACCATCAATTAGGTGGGGATATGCACTAAGCATGTAAATGACCATTGAACAAAAGAAGAAGAAAGAAACAGCATGGCACACTTTTTCTTAGCGTCTGTTTCCATAGCGACTCGTCAATTTGTCTCTCTGTTGAGAATGTCTTGAGTCTTAACCAGGAACATACTCTGAGTTGAATGAACTTACTCCCGGATGCGTTTTTGGAACCACATACCTCGAGTAAGCAAGGTATGGGGTTAATCAACTGAAAGTTCAGGGTTTAGCTGACGGTAAGTTTCACCGTGCTTTCTGAATACCCCCCTGCTCCTGAGCAGGTTATCTTCAGACAGCAAGTTACTATGGTTACTTACATACCTTGAAAGTAACCTCCGATTTTGGAACCGAAAGCTGAGGTTATCCGCTCTCTTATCCTCAAGCATATTCGGGTATGCCACATAACCTGCTTTCTGGAATACACCCCTGGCCTGTTTGTTGTTTTGAATTGTTTGGTTGATTGTGTGTGCGTGAGTGCATGTGAGTGGGTAACTGATTTGTATGCAAGTTATTTTGGTTATTTTTTGCCTTTTTTTTCTTTTTTGTATTTTCCTTTAATTATATATGTATATTTTGATTGTGTTTAGGTGTTTATTAATCTTGTGATTGTATTGGGTTACGTACCATCTTGTCTTGCTTGTACTGTTCATTTAGGAACCCAGAAGTTGTTTTATTTTGGGGTTGATTTCACTGGATGATCACTTTTTGATTCAGACTACACAATATTTTTGTCGGTCACAATAGTCACTGTGTCAGATTTCACGATTTTGACTCCTAAAATCTTGTCGTGTCCTGGACAAGAAACATGTCAGACTACACGTTGCTTCCCGACCATTCATCCGTGTTGTTAAGTCATCGCGAAGGCGGATCTAGCGTCTGACTTCCGAGAACAAGAGTGTAAACATTGCTGAAGCTCTTCCGCTATAGTTCGCCAGCATTTTTCTTTCTTTGTTCTGTCGTGGTAGTCCCTCGATGACACATCATACAGGCAGGAGTACTGTTGCCACAGCTCCACGAACCTTTCCTCCATCTCATAATTCCACCTAGCAGCACCATCATCTCTTTCGTTTCGCCATGTTTGAAACCTGTGTATGAAAGAACTTCTGTGCTGCTATTGGTCAACGTCACCAATGTGACAGAACTCATCGTAGACGACAGAAAAAAATTAAACATGCTAGTCTTTCTGTCTTGATGTCGTGAAGCATCGCAGACGCGGAATCCATTGTTGTCCACTATGTCACACTACACGAGCTGAAACGATGGACTCTTGCGTCCCGACGCCCATTGTCGTTTACGAATCCCCACGACACCCTACATCAAGCAAATAGTGGCAAAATCGTGTAGTCTGAACCGGGCATTAATCACATTATTACCATCGTGTAGGACTTTTCGCCGCATTTTGCGACAGGATACACACACGGCAGTGCTCAACCATTTGACTCAAATAAATCGCTTTATCACGAAGATGATGTTTATACGTGAAATTCCGGAGGGGACGTCGGATGGCGTCACGTGGGGAGGTAATGACATGCGCCATTAATCGAACTATTTCGTAACGGGAACATGAAAGGAATATTCTGAAAGCAACTCATGTAAACACCATAATCATAATATTGGCTTATTTCGAATAAGGTAAATAATTTGATTACTGATGTCCATGTAAACGTAGTCATTGTTACCAGGTGTTCGCTTTGGTCAAGTAAATTGAGATTAAGGGGGGGTTTATATTGATGTTGAGCTCAATGTTTTAATAGTGAATGTAGAAAAATAAAGCTGTGATTTTGGTGGTAATCTGCCTTTGCTTGTCACTTTCCATTCAGTTGGAAACTTACCATTGGGGAGGAAAGTTTATACTCCGGGGTCTGGGTAGCGGTAGCCATAAGTAATTATTCTGGCTCCAGTTACATTAGCATGTTATGTAGATCTATATTGTTTGTCAAATTCAGGTTTCATCAGTGGCTTGCAACCATAAACATCTGCATTTAGCTTCATAGTGCATCTTTGACAATGGTATGCTATAAAAATCCTTCTTGCATTCTGATTCTGAAACCCAAAGTCATAACAAGACCCCCCCCCCCCCTTTATTGAGGTGATTTTAATTAGTTGCACCTTATGTGACCACCAGATGGCGTGCTTTTATTTACCAGATGTCTACACTATCAAAAAAGTACTAAAAATACCAGTATTACCATGTTTTTTTTAACATGGTAATACAATTTACTTTGAGACACGGCTATAGGCCTGATGGTATTTCTGTAGCTTACAGTGCCTTATATCATGGTACATGAAGATAATAATCATTCAATACCATTACTTTTTGTTAGGCTAATTTGCACAGAAACATCTTAACAAACATTTGGTGGTCGAAACAGAAATCCAGCTGAATATAGGCTACATGCTGAAACCTTTTGAAAATGAATGTCTTTAAAGTAAGCAAAGTTAGAATGTTTTTCTCATGGGGTTTTCCCCCCGTTATACGAGCAAAGTGAGAGTTGAGTTGAGGATAGCCTACGGCAAGAAGACACTCAGACGGTTTTCACGCCGTGGTCACACAGAAAAAAAAAAAGAAAAAAAAAAGAAAAAAAAAGAAAAAAAAAAGAAAAAAAAAAACAACAGGGCTGGGATTGATGGAGGGAGAATAATGCAGTAATCTGCGAGAGAGAGAGAAACCACATCTGGAGGGGAAAAAACAATCATCATTTCATGTCCTCCACCCTCTGTCTTATTCTCCTCCCTCTCCCTCCGTCTCTTTCTCTGACTGAGGAAGGAGCCGGGAGACAGTAGACAGGCGTCGTAAGCAAACGATGCTCCTTTGAAATTTATTTATTTTATAACGATTTATCGCAACTTGACACAATTCTATATTTCCGGACAATTTATCCTAATAGCAACAGTTTGCGTTTTTGGTCTAAATATAGCCTATCGCGTGAGTTGGAAACGGTCAGCTGGATCCAGGAGTGTTTTTGATGAAGACATTCGTTAAGCGTTAAACGCACCGCGCGCTTCAAGTCGTCAGGTATTTCGGAATCAGACGGAGCGTCTTTATCGAGGTAAAACCGTCGCGCACATCTGGACAAACACGATCTGTATCAGCTCACGTCTAGAAAAGCATTACGGTTGTGTGTGTGTGTGTGTGTATGTGTGTTGTTTTGCGTAAGTTTGATCCAGACAGTCTGACTGACCCAGTTTCTTTCATGTTGAACAGATGTCGAATACCAAGGAATAGGTTTGGTAAACAGACTCTGTCATAAACAGGGACCACCTGGTGTTATTAACTTGTGACATCCATGCAGGGCAGCTCAGGTTGAACGGATGACACTGGGCCGGGTGGGTTGGAGTTTATTTGTGTTAAATTCAGACGCTGTAATGTCACTTTACAAGGCGCTTTAGAGTACTTGATGCTGATTGGTCAATCCTGACATTCCGCGGTCAAATATGTTTGTGCAATGAGCGCTATTGTTTTTATTTGACATTGTCTCACAAGATTTCTCAGCTATGCTAGTTTACTTGTCTTGTATTGGTCTGCAGCCGTTATTGCACATAATACAATATTTCACGTTTATTTTTTATGCAGTAAAATATGTGAAAATGTCGCAGTTTACTCTCAGAAGTTAATTATCTTAAAATTAACCCTTTCAGCATGAAACAAGACCCTTATGTTTCTTGACATGATGGGGTTTACGTCAGGGCAAATAAGATCCCATCCTGCGTTATTGTGTTATCTTGTCCTAGCGTAAGCTTTTCATAACCATTTAACTTTAAACTAGTAGGCGAAACTGTTAGCTTGCTAACTTAACCCTTTCAGCATTATACAAGACTTTAAAAAAAAAAAAAAAAAAAAAAAAAAAAAAAAAAAAAGAAAAAAAAAAAAAAAAAGATGAACTTATGTGTTGTGTCCTGATGGGGTATATTTAAATGTTATCTCGGTGCAAACTAAGATCTCATCCTGCGTTATTGTGATATATTGTCGTAGCTAATCGGGAAAAAATGTCATAACCATTTAATGTTAAACTAGTAGGCGAAACTGTTAGCTTGCTAACTTAACCCTTTCAGCATGAAACAAGACCCTTATGTTTCTTGACCTGATGGGGTTTATTTTGCATTCATGTCAGGGCCAACTAAGATCCCATCCCTCGCTATTGTGATATCTTGTCGTAGCAAATCAGAAAAGCTTTTCATAACCATTTAACGTTAAGCTAGTTGGCTAAATTGTTAGCTTGCTAACTTAACCCCTTCAGCATTATACAAGACCCTTATGTTTTGTGTCCTGATGGGGTATATTTAAATTTTATCTCGGTGCAAACTAAGATCTCATCCTGCGTTATTGTGATATCTTGTTGTAGCAAATCAGAAAAGCGTTTTGTTACTATTTAACGCTAAACTAGTAGGCTAAATTGTTAGCTTGGTAACTGAAAACAACATGTTTACGTTTGACCACTTTAGCTCCAGTAACATAATGGGATAAATATCTAATTTAAAAGACAGATTACGAATAAATACACCATATTTAATTTTTCGCTAACGACAACAACAACAACAGTACATTCCGTTAAATGGGTCGTACAGTTTTAAGGTCCTAAATCAAGTCTAATTTTTACAAGCCATGTGTAGGTACTGTTTTTATATATTCACATTTTTATTTGCAAACTATTTTGTATGCCGTCTACCTTTACTAAGGTTAATTAATGCTCATATATCTCACAGATGCATGCAAATAATTAAGATTGGAGTCTACCAAATGTACATTTTAAAAGTCACTTATTGAAAAACCCTTACTGATGACCGCTAATCCGAATATGTGGGCGTTTGCCATGTCCAGCTCAGTGTCTATGGTGGTTATGGCAGTACTTTGGGAGGTTCTCTGTGCAACGCCAAGCCCAGTCCTGATGCAACAAACTGCAACATTAACAGAGGGTCTGAGGAATGAAATGAGAGACAGATTGTGGATGAATGTGTGGCTGAGGGAGTATGCGTATGAATGTTTCAGTGGGTCGTGAGACATTGTTTGCTGCGATTGCTGAGGGATGTGTCGGTCATACATCACTTTTGAATTATAACGTGGTCTTCGCTTTTGCGTTAAGGTTTGTTGGAGAGAATGGGTGAGGAAAGACAGAAGGGAGAGATGAAACCACACATTCTTTTCTTGTGAAACACCAACCACCAATGGCTGCTTCTGGAATTCTTCATCTCCATTAGTTCCTTATTTAACTTTACCTATACGAGGACGCCTTGTACAGCATAAACACACGATATTGAGCAATATATCTGTTCATTTCCAAAAGAAACAGAGAATTCCTTAGCTCCCGCCCTCCTTTTTCTCTTCATGAACCCTTACGTCTCATTCTATTTTCTCAATCTCTCCCCTTTGGCTTGAGTTTGAGGTTGGACAGAGTTCCTGGAGGCCTTTGCAAATCATGAGCAATCCAAGGGGAGGAGGAAAGGCATGGAAAAGAGAGCGAGAGAGGAGAGAAATATGAGAGCACGAGAAGGGAGAAAATGATGTCTGAAAATGTTTCGAATTGCACTTAATCCACACCGTTCATTTGATTCTCAGCCGTGACCGTTCTCCCAGACTTCCTCTTCACTCCACGTCGATGGAGAAACTGCGCACGATTGCTGCGTTGGGTCCGCAGCTGGTTCTTGTTATTGTTTATGAGCTTGGCTCTCTCTTTGCATTTCTAATGTACACTTAAAAGCGCAGTGGAAACAAATTGGGTGAATCTGCTGTGGCCAGAGGAATGTGTGTGTGTGTGTGTGTGTGTGTGTGTGTGTGTGTGTGTCTGGATGACAGACTATACAGAGAGAGGGAAGGGGAGAAGAAGGAATGGGAATTTTAGAGGAGGGGAGACTGTGTTGACCTTGTCCTGTTGCCAGACGCAGGGGGTGGAAAGTGAAGGAGCGATGAAGAAAGAGAAAGAGGGAGTGATGTGGCGCTCATTGCCTTCTGTCGGATGATGTTGTTTCTTCCTCATCAGTGATTCATTATTTAGCTGTGTTTTGTTCTCCACCCTCATCCTGTTATGGATGAATGCCAGAGAGTGTTTTTAAGCGGGTCCTCAGAAAATCTAAAAAAATAAAATAAAATTACAGTAAGAAGGAAAACCCAAATATGCACATAGTATTATATTGCTTTAAATGGTTGGCTACTTGTTTAAACTAATTTAAACATTGTTTTAGATTAAATTGTTAAATAAATTATATAACGTACACTGTTAACTTTAAATAAAGAAGTAGATATTTTCCAGATAAGGTCATTGATAAAAAAAAAAACAATTACATGACATATATATATATATAGCATTTAAATGGTTAAATAAATTGACCAAAATTCATAGATAACTATGATTTTATAACAAAGCATATATTTTCGAAAAAAATGCACTTTAATATACAGTTACTAATACATACTTACAAGTATATGAATTAGTAGGCATATACAGATGTTATTTATTTATTTTGTTGCCACCAAATTAAATGGGTAAATGACAAGTATTACATAACTAATGTAATATATTTCAATTGTTTTTATGTCTCAAATTATACAGATAGAGTGTAATATAATTTCATTACAGGGGTCATATGGTGCGATTTAAATTTTTCTTTTCTCTTTGTAGTGTTACAAGCTCTTGATGCATAAATAAGGTCTGTAAAGTTGCAAAGACTAAAGTCTCAAACCAAAGAGATATTCTTTCTAAAAGTTTAAGAGTCAACCACGCTACCTAAAACGGCTCGTTCTAACACGCCCCACATGTCTATGTCACGATGTGGGAAGATTTTGCATAACGCCGCCCAAATGTTCCCACAAAGAAAGAAGGCGTAACTTTTAACTTTCGCTGTAGTATTGGTGTTGCCGCCACCGCCAAGCAAATTTTGAGCAGTGGAGAGAGTAAGCGCTGTTGTTTGTCAGTTCTCCTCTCCACAAATGCAGACATGTTTTTATGTTTACGCGGCGCGATGCAACGATTAAAAGACTGTATAAGTCATTATAATCCATATTTATGTCCTCACTGGTTGCAACGAATGCCTCGTTTATAATGGTTTTTAATGTTTTTGTCTCGTCGCTCCGGCCTAACGGCATCACAATATGGTAAGGGGCGTAACATTTCTATCACACGCTTGAGGTATTCAGCCAATCAACGCACTGGATAGCTGGCCAATCACAATGCACACCTCGCTTTTCAGACCGATGGAGCTTTTGTAAAATCGACGCGTTTCAGAAAGGCGGGGCATAGAGGATAAACAATAATATACAGTATGTGGAAAATAATGTGTGTGTTTTTTGAACCTTAAACCGCATAATCATTTCATTACACCAAATACACAAAATAATGTTCTTTTTAGGCAACCTCATATGACCCCTTTCAATAACTGACAACTAATTAAACTATGAATTTTATACAAAGCAGATCATTTCAAATGACACTTTTTATATATATTTTATTTTTTTATTAACATGATATTACTACTAAACAATGTAGTATAGAACAAATTATTTATTTGATTATTTATTTTGTATTTGTTTGCCACCATTAAATGGTTTAAATAAATAAATTGTAAAAAAATGACAGAAATTAATGTCATGTTTCAAATGACAGTTTTTTAAATATATAAATTATTACTCATAATATATATGTAATATATCATATTTGAGGATCCATGCAATTAAAAAGTAAAAAGGAAAACTCCTAGTAAGATACACTAGCACTCCATGCTTTCTTTTTCTGGCTCTTTCTCATGCCAGACACTGAGATTGCAGGCTAAATAATGGGATTGCATCACTGAGTTTTGGAAGGAGGGAGTGAAAAAGAGAAATAGGAAAGGAATGATCACCCACAGCTTTTCGGTGTGAGTCAACAAAAGGAGGTAAAGGGCCAGAATTTCAGACACTTGCAGATGTGGAGGAATGAGAAACAGAATAGAGAAAGAGTGACCTTGTGTGTGTCTGTGTGGAGAATATAATCATAAAAGTATATATTTAAAGTAGGTATTTTTCTCCAAAAGAAAAAAAAGAAAAGGTTTATTCCATCATTTGAACATTTTGGCACTTTTCCTCATTGTCCTCACAAAACCACCACCTCACTGTCACTGTGGTTGGACACATTGTAAAATAGCTACTCAAAATCCATTTGAAAACCTGTTGAATGTTACCAGGAGGTCGACATTCAGAAATGTGTGCAATATTTGTGGTGTTTGAACAGTATGTCTCAGTGTTAGCGTTTATATAAAGGCCAGAAAGTAAGGGTGGAGCTCGAGGAAGAAGTTAGATTGAAAACAAAACCCTATGCCAGAGACTGAGAGTGAGGGAGTGACAGAGGGATGGAGACGAGGGGAAGTGTTCAGCACTCAAACCTTTTGCAATACTGTGTAATATCACAGAGAGGGAATCAGAGGAATGAGGAAAAGAAAGCATGCAGGAGCTGAAAATGAAAAGCCACAAGTGTTTGCTCGGAGATCAGCATTTCAACGGTGGGAATGTTCTCTGTAAGAAAAAAAACATAACTTTGGGTCATGATGAATGTGGGGGTGTGTTGAAGGTGCTGTACTTCCTCATTCCCGTGTAAGGGAAGAAAATAATTATATGGTTACACTGTAAAAACAATTCTGTAGTTTTTACAAAATAATTCTGGCAGCTGTGGTCGCCAGAATAATTTAGTAAAAAAAATACAGAAAAACTGTAAACACATTTACGGCCAAAAACTGTAATTTTTACAGTATAAAACTGTAATTTACAAACAAGAAAATTTTAATGTAAACCAGTAAATTCAACAATGCACACTGCTATTAACATTTTTTTAATAGCAGGTTTTGTACCTTTAACATACTGACAACCACCATAATAATGCAGGTGGTAAAAGAGAAAGCCACATGAAGAATCAGCACTCATCACAAGTAGCTTCGCCACAAGCAGAAGTATATACTAATATATAGAAGGTGCACAGAGTCATTCATGCAAACACAAAACACCATCATGGTAACACACATGATACTTAAATAATGCATTAAACTTTCATTAAACAACAGAAGATGTAACATAAAGCCCAAATATACATAACTAATAACAAAAACTTTTTTTTAAAAAACATGATTATTTAAACAAAATACTTTCAAATGTGGAGTGTCATGCAGGGAATTCTGAGAATATCAGTTTACAGTTTTTGACTGTAAATTATACATTGATTTGTTATTTTTACTTCCAAAAACTGTCAAATTAACAGCATTTTACTGTAAAATTACATGAAATATCTGGTTAGATATTTTACAGTTTTTCCCTGTATATAGTACGGGAACTTACTGTTAACCTATTAACAGTTTTTTTCCGTAGCGTTTTTACAAAATTTTACAGTTAAAATTACACTTATTTTTTATAGGTGGTAGATGAATGTTTATGTAATGCACATCACCGTAAGAGAGGATGTTCAGTGGGGTCCAAAAAGGTGTCGTTTAAAAGTCACTTTTTCACTTGTAGTTAAAAATGTTCTGAAAAATTACTCGCACAGATGTAAATGAGATTATATCTTTATCCAAACAGATTTAGAGAAATTTGGCATTACAAAACTTGCCCAGCAATAGATCCTCTGCAGTGAATGGGTGCCGTCAGCAACGGTTTGAAGTTAAAATGCTTTGATGGATTTGTTTATTACAAACATGCAGCAGTAAATTTTCAGCAGATCTTCATTTTTGGTGAACTATTTCTTGAAACATTTTAAATGATTGATTAATTTATTTATGCAAAAGGTAAAGAACTTTAATATCGGCCAATAACCTGAAATGATGAGTGTTGGGGAAAGTTACTTTTAAAAGTAATGCATTACAATATTATAAAAAGTAACCCGTTACTTACTACTTTATGGAAAGTAAATACTTTGAGACAGTGAATAAATGGGAAAACAAAGTAATTTGCATTACTTATATGAAAAATTAACCCAGATACTTTTTGTAAATTTATAAGTAATGCATTACTTTACTACTAACTTGAAAAAAGTAATCTGATTACGTAACTCACGTTAGCCTACTATAATAATGCGTTACCCCAATGCTGAAAATAATTATCAACCAGAATTTTAACTATGGTGCATTCCTAATTTCAGCTAGTGGTCTTAGACTTTTGGACCATCTTGTACAAATAATTGTACATATATGTGGAGCCAGAGGGCTAGTCTTCATCAGCTTTTCCTCTGCATCACAGAAAGAAACCGAGATGGGAGGAAAAGAATGAAGGAAAGCAAAGAACTCAGATCTATATATCGCTGTAATGCGTTCTGCATGTTTTGACTGCAGTGGGGCTGCTGGTGTGATGAACAGCTTGTGTGTGTGTAGGTGTGTGTGCGTGACCTGTCTGGCAGAAAGAAATGTAAATGACTTACAGTTGCTGAAGTGAACACGGAGCTGCACATGTATAGGAGTGTGTGTGTGTGTGAGGGAGAGAGAGGGTATTTCCTTCTACAAAATAAGCTGCAAAATCACAGCTGTCAGTGTTGGTGCCACTGTGAAGAGTCGAAATGATAAAAATTAAATATTTTTTTCAATATATACAGTATATATAATATGGTTTGATTTTCTCAGGCTGGTGGATCAAAGCCATGCTGTCACTGGACGAGCCCCTGGCTTGCAATTCCCGGGCCTTCATGACACTCAGAACGTCCATCTGTGTCCCGCTGCACTTTTCTCGTGCTCGAATATCCCGCGCATTGCACAAGGCCAAAGCCCCTGGTTAGTCAACTGACCACATAAAAAAAAAAAAAAAAAAAAAAAAAAAAAAAAAAGAAAAAAAAAAAACACACCACTACATACTAACTATAGATGACACACATATCACTACGGTTATAACATGCATACAGTCATATACGTTTCAATTGAATGATAATGCAATTTATGAGATTAACAGTTATGTGGATTATTTAGTCACTTGTTTCATTCCTGCAATGAATCAGAGTTTTTGAACAAATCAGCTGAATAGTATCTTGATTCGTTCCTGAATCAGTCAGCGTTATTTAACAAATTGGTTCAATGAATGATTCAATGACTCGCTCATAAAGACAGTCACTTGTTTAGTTTCTGAATGAATCAGCTGTTTTGAACAAATTTGAATGAAACGTTCAATGCGGTGGCGCATCCAAAAAAAGTCATATTCACTTTATAGGCACTTCTTTTGAATAATTAGAGTAATTCCTTTGCACTGTTCTTTTGAGTAATTCCTTTGCAACTGTTAAAAAAGTTTGTTCTATATAATATGAATGTGTGTAGTATGAATGTAATTCGGACGTACTACATTTGTCTTGTTATCATTGTCATGTGACCAACACTTGAGTAATTTCACTGACATTACAACTCCTCTCCTGTAGCCTCATATGATAGTAAAATGTTCATCAGAGGCACAAATCAGAATCTACCAGAAGTAGTAGGTCATCTTTCGTACATGTTTCGTTCCTCAAGGGTTTTGAACAAATTAGTTGAATGAGTGATTCAATGACTCACTCAAAAAGACATTCACTTGTTTCATTCCTGAATTAATCAGTGTGCTTGAACAAATTGATTCAATGAATGAATCAGCAACTCACTTACTGTGACTAGAGCCCTGCATTTCAGCCCGGGCCCCGATTTTTTACGCCCCTAGGGCCGGACTTCAGGCTGATTTTCATGTCATAGTTCAGATGCGCACCGAGCTTCTCCTTCTTTTAGGCTTCTCCAGCAGCAGCAGCAAGCGCAAGTGACTTCAGCGCAGCTGGAAGAGATCTGCGTTCAAACGCACGTAAAAGGCTAAAGCTTGCCGCAAAGCACCGGCAAAAGTATTTACTATGTTATAGTAATAACTATTTGGATTACTTATTAAAACTAGTGTTTTCTGAGTCAGTTTCGCAAGGATGAAGTTGCCAATCCTGACTCGCCATCTCCTCATTGGACACGCCTTTACAGAGAAATGCATCTTTACGGATTACATAATGAAAGTGTTTTTGCTTTCGATTTGTTTTATTTCGTTAAGCAGTAATTTAAAGTTTTCTATAGATATATTTATTATGTCTGTGAGGCATGTATTCACTGAGTTTCAGTTAATTTTTGTGAAGCGCTCCTGTTCAAGACCGAGACGGCAGAAAGCGCATCCTGGTTGTTTTCTTTATTTTATAAAAGCACAACGAGTTGTTGATATTGAGAGTGCACACAAATAAAAGTAGTAGGGCTGGGTAAAAAATATCGATATCTCGATTTAAGCGATTCTCTTTTTTTTTTAAACAATATCGATTCTTAAATCCCAAGAATCGATTATTCTAGCCTGTTACAGGAATATTGAAGGCACTTCCCATCCAATAAATCGCAATAAACATTGTGCTTTGGTACTTTTAATATGAAACAAAGTCTCAGATTTCAAATTCTGTCCGTTGCATTGCAGTATTCAAACAATAAATGGCGTTTTGGCACTGTTTATTGTGGAGTGACAGATCGCTGTAGCACCTCAGTTCAATAAAAGTGGCAGCTCGAGGCGCACGTGAACTGATCATCTTTTCCACGTTAATACCAGTTTCAGCACAAAATAAACATGACTAAACATCCGAAGGTAAGTTAAAAGAAAGAGTACAACTTTACAATCTGTATCCTGTAATCGCTAAATCAGTGTTTCAGCCGCGCAAAGACGTCAATAATAACAGCTTGTAAACAATTCATGTAACATCACATTTACCTCAGAAAGCATATTTGGTGACCATAAACTCGATAGTCAGCCAGAAAAATAAACTGTAGAGTGGAGCATTTTGCTAAATATACGTATGCACCATATAACGATATACCATATACAATTTTTTTTACCGTTCTTTAATGTTTTATTTATGTTTGAATAAATCCATCAAGTTTTTGACAGCCACTATTTAAATGTGTATATTTAAAAAAAACTAACTTAAGTAATTGTAACTTAATTATCATAAAAACTTCATTAAGTGCAATTTAAGCAGTTGTACAGCACAAATCAGTCATTTTTAACCTTCAATATTATAATGCAGTACCACCTGACTCTCATGCATATTTTACAGCATAAGTTGAGAGATTTTTTTTACCTTGAGAAAATTTGGCATGTACTGTACCTGATATGTATCCAAAATAATCGATATTGAATCGAATCGAATTGGTAATTGAATTGTAAGCTTGTGAATGAGAATCGAATCATGAAATTTGTGTCCAAACCCAGCCCTAAACCCGTTACAGTTCTGAATTAGGTATTATTCCCTTACCTTTATGAGCAAAAATTACGGCATATTTTAAGTTGTTTCCACTGAAACAAAATGCAAGTGATCGCGTTGTAGAGGTCGACCGATGTATCGGTTTTGCTGATTAATCGGCACCGATATTTGATTGCCGGAACTATCGGCTATCGGCAAAAATCCATGCTGATAGTTTTTCCAGGTTGCGTCTGTTGCTGGAGCGGCTGAGAAGCTCCGCTGTCATTATACAGTACGAGAGCGAGAGTGCCCTCTATAGAGGCGAAATCACTGACAGCACGTGCTGTTTGTTTTGACATGTGACACTGCGTGCTGCACAGAGCGGGACACTTCAGATGTGGATTTAAAACAGATAACGAAACGGTTTGTATACAGTACACTATAGTGCATGTTTTTATATCATTACTAAGTAATTAATTTGTTAATTGGATGCTGCATTAGTGGAGAAAGGACAGAAGTATGTTTGCTATCAAGGTGCGAGGAGCGAACATTAGCAGCACTTCAAGCGTTAAACATGTGACCAAAACACACGCAAGTCTGATGGCAAATTCTAAATATGATTGTTAACATCTATTTGCATTAGTTTATATCCAGCTGGTCACTTTAATGCATTGCATCCATCGAGTTGGCAGATTTTAAAGCTGGGAACGCGGTAAAGAAACAGAATCCTGCCACTCCAGAGTGCCATTCACCCAGTTTTCATGAAATCACATTATATTATCCCAAATCCTTGTTAAGTAAGAATGACTTCACCCGAGGCTGTAAAACTGTTTATTGTGCATTTTTTCAGTGAACGTGTCCTTCTGCGGCTCAATAAAGTCTGTATGCTTCCTATAGAGAGCTAAGATAGATCGCTCTTTTTCTTTGTGTTTGCTTGGGTTTTTTTTGTCTTTTTTAACACCGAACTTCCCCTCATCTATGCCCCCTTTTTGACATCTTGAAGTGAACTTTTTGCCCGGTTGGGGCTAAATACACTGTGTAGGGCCCGCTGCTTGAACTGAACCACTGCGTCCAGTTGCGAGTTCTCCTAGACGCAACGCTGCGCTTTTGCCTGGTGTGTGACTAAAATATTTTATTTTGATTAGATAATCAAGTGTTCTTAAATAGAAACAAATAAAGTGTGAGAGTAGACATACAATATCCATATCTGTACTTTCAATGCAATGGCCTTTGTGTAGATATTGTCACGGTACGTGCGGGGAGATGAAGCGAGGACTCAAGTGCAGGAGGAATGGTTCTTTCTTTAATAATAATATTAAACAAAAACAAACTCAAACCACCCTGAAGGGGAAAAACAGACAAGCAGGCTCAAAGCTGCACCACATGCAGACACAAAACACACACAATAAAAAATGACGGATCAGCACAGGATGACAGAATCCAGGAGAATAAATAAGAAACCAAACGAGGAGGCTAACGAGGGAGACACATGTGGAGCAACTTAAACAATAACGAGGTAACAAGATGGGAGTGGCCAGACAATAGACAGGCGAGAGCACATGGCAACAAACACAACACAAGCCATGTGCTAACAAAAATCCACAGGAGTGCCCTCTGGTGGCCATCCTGGGCACACCAGCTGAAGACTGTGGCAGATATTTAAAGATGGCCATCTAGTTAGAGTGTGCTCATTTCAACATCTACTAATACATTTTTTAAATTTTGAAGTTTAATGATCAATATATAATTAATATTAATATTTCCCAAAATTCTGTAACAAAAACAAAAAACCAAAAAGGGTTTATGGTTCAGCACTTTTTTAAAATATAAATGCACTATTTTAATTTTTGTTAACTATCGGTTGATTAATCAGTATCGGCCTGTGTGGTCCAACCTAGCTATCGGTATCTGTAAAATCCACTATCGGTCGACCTCTATCGTGTTGGCACCTCCATGTCCTGCAGAGTTTCCACTCTCTGCACAAACGTTTGGATATGCATCTAACAGCGCACATTCATCTAGGTTTAACATTTAAACTAACATTGTTATATGCTTGAACTGTTTTATATCTATAGATTTTATTCTAGGCAAGTCGTGATGATTTGAGAAGGCGAAATTGATCAAACATAGGCTATGATCACTGTTTTGGGAGAAGGGGGAAAAAAGACGGGCTCGGGTCGGACACGGGGCGGTAATTCTGATAAGCTGTCAGACACGGGCCGGGCTAGGGCCTGAGCGTCTCGGGCCAGGGCCGAGCTAGGGCCTATATTTGAGGCCCGTGCAGGGACTTTTGCCACCTACTGTCGTAACAGTGTAACTACAGAAAGAGTCACTAAAAACCATCACTAATCTATAGTCTGACAGTCAATAACAGTCTCAGTTGTACAAAAGCTAACCTCATTTCTTCTTATCTCCAGATGCAGCTGACAAGGACATGTCAGATTCTTCATCGTCCATGGTGGTAGATCTGAGTCTGTCTCCATCTTCCTCTCCCTCACCACCCTCTCCCATAGACAGCGGCGCTAGCTGGAGCCCCACAGCGCCTCTTCTGGCCTCAGTGAGTAACTTGTACCTCAAACTCTGCAACTTTTCAAATGGTTCAGTTGTAGTTGAACACCACTGTATGTATATATCTTGTGTGTGTATATATATATATATAGATATATATAATAGTATATATATATATTATATAGATAGATAAGCATATGAATTTAATAAATCCTATCTCACTCTAGTTGACATCAACTTACATAGTTGAAAATGACCTTTTAGTCTCAGCGACGTCTAACTTCACAGCAATCATGTAAAATGATCTGTTTTTTATCTATGTGGTAAATTGATTCAAATGATTCTGATCACTTTCAAGAATCAAAGTATTATTTCTGAGATGAATATGATCTCAGAAGTCTTTAGCTTTCGGGGTGTAGACAAAGTTTCTTTGACAAATAAATGTAATTCTGCTGGAAGAAAGACTGCCTTATACACCATTACCATAATTCAATTCCCCTCCACACTAATTAATTTCAGTCCAGTCTCACACGGTGTCCTAATCTGAACCCTTTCTAGGATCAAAAATAGAGGGTAGGTTTGGGAACATGTCCGGACTTGTTCGGCCATGAGGTGGTCTCTTACTTCTCAACCAAGATGAGTCGGACATGATTCAGAAATGAATTACTGATACATAAGCTCTTCTGCCTCTTCAGGAATCCGAAAGCACCATGTACCACGAGGACAGCGCCTCTCCTCCTCCAGGTTTCCAGTTCTTTCTGCCAATTGGTGCAGAGGGTCCCCTGCGCCTGCCCTCCTCGATGCTGATTGGTCAGCACTCCCCTGAGCCCTCGAGTGACGAACAGCTGGCCTGCCGCTGGCTAAAAGTGAGTGAGAGAAAGCTGGTATTACTGTTTTGAGCCATGATGATGAGGTTGAAGACTAAATTAAATGCATTCCATAATATGTTTCCAAGTGAAAAAAGTAAATGTATTAAAAGAGGAAATAATGTAACACTATTTGTTCTACGGATGAGTCCATTTTTGCAACAAAATCTGTTAGACTTACTTTAAAAGAAAGACCCGAGCCATGTTTAGAGACCAGAATATAATAGAGACTAAATCCACTAAATTCACTCTGAACACTTTAGAAAGTGCATAGCAAACTTGTATCCGTTTCTTTCGTCTGCTGATATTTTGAAGAATGTTGGTAACCAAACAGCTGACAGTAGCCATTGACTTCCATAGTATGGAAAAAAATACAATGTAAGTCAATGGCTACCATCAACTGTTTACCCAGTTGTTTACCAACTGATTACCACATTCCTCGAAATGGCTTCTTCTGTGTTCTAAAGAACAAAAATAAAGAAATAATCAAACAAGTTTGGAACAGCTTGAGAGCGAGTAAACAATCACAGCATTTTCATTTTTGGGTGAACTATTCCTTTAAGCGCATGATGTTAGATATTAAAAGAGCTATTCATAATCTATTCATTTTGTGCTCCTTTCCTCCCTGCTCCTGCTATGCTCTCGATCTTGACTCTGTAGTGCCATCTGCTGTTCGAGAGCCTGCAGGATCTGGTGGACCATGTGAATGACTCGCATGTGAAACCAGAGAAGAATTCAGGGTACTGCTGCCGCTGGGAGGGCTGTGCGCGCAAGGGAAGAGGCTTTAATGCCAGGTCAGACAACATACACACATTCATAGGATTTAAGCACAAAGCAGTTAGAATTCCACCCACTCCAAGATATTGAGAAACTTTAAAGCCTGTCTGATGCTTGCTCTTGGATGGTGTGCATAGGGTATATAAGCAGTAATTCGGGATCTATTTGCTTACGCAGGTATAAGATGCTGATTCATATCCGTACTCATACCAACGAGAAACCTCATCACTGCCCTACCTGCCACAAGAGTTTCTCACGCCTGGAGAACCTGAAAATACACACCCGATCACACACAGGTGAGAAACACACTTTTGTAATACAAAAAAAACACAAAAAATGCAAACACAGATATGGTACACACATAAAATCCAGTTAGCTCACATTTAAACAAGAATAGGTTTTCACAATACTGACATTTCAGACGTAGATACCAGTATACAAGTATCATTTGACAACTCTTGATATCAGCTTTGAAACCATAGAGAAACAACTGTTATGCTGTTCAAGACATTGATTTATTTAAAGAGTTACATATTAATGCTAATATTAAAAAATAAAGCAATGTCATATAGCCTTAAAATATTTTAAGAAAATGTTGCTTGATGTTTTTCAGGTGTCTAACAGCAACATTCAGTAAACATTCAGATATTTAAAGTATAATACAAAAGTAATCAAATGTAAAGTATACAGTTAAAGTATTCATTAAGTTTACAATATATTTAATTGTAATTAATACAAAATATTCAAATTTTTATACCTCAATTAATTTTTAATGTTAATTATCTAAATAAATACATATTTTACATCTTTGGTATATATTTTGTAATTCCATCTAGTTTATATTTATAAATCTATAGTCCCAACGCGCTTGTACCAAATTTGAGTCTGTTTAAAACAAAAAAAGATTTAACTGTAGAATTAAGGCCTATTCACACCAAGAACGATAACTATAAAGATAACTATAATAATAACTATATTAGCATCCACACCAACGGATGAACATTCTGTTTATTATAGCATGTTTTGCTGGTACGTTAAGTTATGTAATCAAAAGATTTTTTTCAAGTTACTAGTAAAGTAACACATTACTTTTTTTAATTTACAAGAAAACATCGGAGTTACTTTTTCAAATAAGTAAAGCAAGTTACTTTATTTTCCCATTTATTGACTGCGCTCTCCTGTTCCCAGAGAAATCGGGAGTAAGTGCAGAAGCGTTGTGTTCACTGTGTAAACATAATGTTACTGTAGCTCTAAACTAAATGTGAGCATGCATTTATCATCTCACTTGCACAAAAAACGATTCAGTATTTCTCAAAATGAATAAAAAACAGTGAAATGCAAACTCGAAATTTGACTGCAGTAATTATTGTTTGAATACACAATATTCTTTATGTCTAATCCCATTTTATTAACTTATGTCTTTGCTGCTGACCTTTGATGACCCAATTTAACCATACTAATATGTGTAAAAAAGAAAGAAAGAAAAGAAATAGAAAAATTTAGTAGAACTTTCTTCCACTGTACAGACGTGGGGGGGGGGGGGGGGGGGGGGGGGGGGGGGTGGGGGGGGGGGGGGAAAAAGGGGGGGGGGGGGGGGAAATGTACATTTCTAAAGCCTGATTTTATTCATTTCACTTTTGGCGTAAAAGGTCTTTTACCTTTTACCTTAATATAACTTTTTTATATTAAAAACAAACAAGCAAGCCCAGCCCAGATGAGAAAAAGTAATGCAAAAGTAAACATCGCTAAACTTTCCCTAAAAGTTACTAAAAAATAAGGCCTTTTAGGAAGTATACAATACTGGGTTACACTTAATTTTGATAGTTCCACTTTAGACATTCTACTAACTATTTGTAACTACATGTCAACTACATGTCGATTAATTCTCATTAATTTGCAACTACATTTCTACTAACTCTCAGAGTAGACTGTTAAGGTAGGTTTAGGGTTAGTAGAATAAGTTGACAAAGAAAGTGTTAGAATATATTAAGCAGACAGTCTACTAATACTCGTCCTAACTTCAGTTACATGTAGTTACAAAGTACTTACGGTTAGTATAATTCTAAGTGACTACGAATAAGTGTTACCAAATATGGTATTACATTTATTCCCCAACACTGATTATAAGCATGTGCTGCAGTTTTGCATGTGCCACTTTAAATGCTCAAGCTTTAAATGCTAAAGCAGGACGGATTCTGATTGGCTGTCATGTTTTTATCGTTCATCAGCTCGAAAAAAATAACAAATTCCAACAATTTCGTTCCTCTGTGCCTTTATTGTTATAGCTGTGGTGTGGACTGCTATTCGTTTATTAATTGTTATTATAGTTATCATCCTTGTTGTGAATGGGCCTTTTGACTTTTATTGTTTTTTTTTTTTATGTAAGCGTGACCTTAATACCAAAATACCAGTACTTTTTTGTCACACATCCACATTTTCCCACACAAAATGACAAGTCTCTACAGGCCTGTGCAGTCTGGTTGTGACTGTCTGACCTCAGCTGTCTCGACCCCTGCATTCCTCTGGTACAGCCTTTGATTATCTCTTGCTCTTCTGCCCTCTCAGGAGAGAAGCCATACATCTGTCCTTACGAAGGCTGCAACAAGCGCTACTCGAACTCCAGCGACCGCTTCAAACACACGCGCACACACTATGTGGATAAACCCTACTGCTGCAAAATGGTGGGCTGTCTGAAGCGCTACACCGACCCCAGCTCTCTCCGCAAACACATCAAGGCCCACGGCCACGCCGTAGTGCAGGAACGCGCCGCCTCGCCCAGAACCAACAGGCTGGATTCGGATGGTGTCTCATCGATGGATGGCCGACGGATGGATCGTTCTTACCCAGGAGTGGCTCGTTTCGTCTTACCGGGTGCGGTGACAACCTTATTTGGGGCTCACGCCTTCGCCGGGGCCCTTAGCAATCACCCCCTGGATCTGTCCAGGCTCAGTCCGCTTTTAGGAGCCGGGCCGGTACTGTACCCCAGCTCTGGTGCTCTTGGGCTTGGGAAGGTGCCTATCCTGCACCCCTTGTTGTTGCCGCCATTCGGTCTCGGCGTGGGTCAAGCTGAAAGAGCGGTTGAGGAAGAAGATGATGTTGATGATGAGGATGAAGGCAGGATGGGAGCAGGACGGGGCCCTCACTCATGGGTCGTGATTCCTCCGGGCATGCTGTTCTTGAAACAGGTGGCAACCACGTAAAGAGACTCATGGGCCTTGTTCACACTGCACACCAATCTGATTTGGATTCAAATCGGATTACGGTGTCATTTTGCGAGCGCTGAAATCACATCAGTTATGTTATGTCCCAAAAAAACCTACTTGGAAAAATGTTCAGACTTTGTTTGGATTTTGAACTGTTCACTTGGTGTGAATCCCAGTTTGTCTGTTTTCTGTTCACACTACAAAAGCTAAACCGGTTTCACATATTCCAAAAAACGCTAAACAAAACCTTATGGGCCATTCACACCAATGACAATAACTATAATGTTTTAAATGAATGAAATTGTTGTTGGAATCACTTTCAGGACGATCCATTTTTCCAGCTGAGCTTGAAAAATGGATTTATCTTTCCCGAGCTTGAGTATTTAAAGCAACTACAGTGTTTACTTACAATGAACAGAATGTTATTCTTCATTTATGTGAACGAAGATAGTTACTGTTATAGTTATTGTTCCTGGTGTGAGCCATTAGTCACTCACTTTAGTACTTGCTATTCACAAGGAAAGAGGTGCTAGCTTTTAGGGAAATTACACAATGTTTAAATAGGCAAAACAAAGTTCATTCAAATTAATATTCATGCACCATCTGTGTGCAATATTAATCAGTGTGTCATCAAAAATGTCAGAACGTATGTATCAGAACAATGTGATGTTGGTAAGAAATTCCTAGAAGGTGGTCCTTCATAATTATAGTATGCTGATTTACCTAAGAGTCTCCTGGAGGCTATTTAGAGTGACCAAACAGAGAACAGGATGTGACATGAAAAGCATTCCGTCATGGCCAAAAATATCGGCACCCTTGGTAAATATGATAAAAGAAGGCTGTGAAAATGAATCGCCATTGTTAATCCTTTTGATCTTTTATTGAAAAAATTCACAAAAATCTAACCTTTCATTGAATAATAAGAATTTAAAATGTGGGGAAATATCATTATATGAAATAAATGTTTTTCTCTAATACACACTGGCCACAATTAACGGCACCCTTTTATTTAATGCTTTTTGAAACCTCCATTTGCCAGTTTAACAGCTCTAAATTTTCTCCTATAATGCCTGAGGAGGTATTTTTGATATTCCTTCTTGATATACCGATATTTTTGGTCATGACTGTACATACGACGCACTTCTTTAGAATTATACTAAAAAGCACCTGCTGTGAGCTAACAAAGAAACATTAGCCTGTGTTCCACAACTATAGGCCGGATATGTTCATTTATTAAAACAAAACAAAAATAAAACACCAAAATAAGACGTTTTAAATGCTACACGTGAATTTAGGCATCATTGTAATGCAAGTATGGAAAAAGAAGATATTCGTATTGAGATTACTTTTAAAAGTGTCATTCAGTTTGTGGTTAATGTTAAATTAACGTTAAATGAGCGTTAGAAAGCAAAGCTAAATCTAAATAAAAAATAGGTTAAAATGAGGATGCACAATTAAATATCTTTTAAAAAGTTATTGATTTTGTTCATTAAAACCTAAAAATATCTTTATGGTCTGTATTGTAGCGTCTATAAAATCAACTAGTTGTTAAAGCAGATGTGTAATTTATTCGCTAATTTTGATACCAGTACAGTATGTTTCTCACAACCAAAAAGGAACTAATTCGGGATATAGTTACATACAAAGTTATATTTTAATAATAACTTAATCAGCGAAGATGTGCACCCTGATTGCTATAAGTAATCATCAGCTTGAGTTTTCATTATTAGCCATTTAATGGTGCCGCTTTATGTTTTATACGTTTTCAACGACGAGACATTGACTGTGTCAAAACCGTGTCATTTGATGACACGAGTCCACTTGGACTCAACTATTTGTTATTCATTATTTAGTTCTGTGGCTAGCGGATTGGTAAACCGTTATGCATGGCTGACCTTTTTCATTTAAATGTAAAATCAGAGCCCGGGTTTGCATTGGGAACCGCATATGTAATGTTGTATAGCTCTGATTTGATATCTGCCATGCATAATGGATAAATGCTAAGACTATGGCCTGTCACGGTCAGCTTGAGTATTGTAATGAACTATAATACTGCACAGGATGTTTTATCGAATTTTTACCAAAACAAAGTGCCTTATATTGTAAGGTTGTTATTGACGAAATACAATGTATGAAATACATTTGGATGTATATTGTCAGTTCATGTATGTATATTTTACCAGAGTTAGTTCAATAGGCTTCTATCGTAAATGTTTTTTTACACGTTTTCCTGACGTTGAGGCTAATGCCTCTTGAAGTTGAGCTAATGCTAACGTGTCTTACCATACCACAGGACGTCTGTCAAAGTGACCGGAATGAAATGTATGAAATACAGGACTATGATGCATAAGTCCAATAAAGAGTGCAATGACTAAAGTGTGTACAATGTTATTGTTTTGTAAAGGAGATTTACATTTATTTTTTACATTGTTTGGTTAGTATAATGTAATCAGCTGAAGCCTATTTTGTGTTAATAGTATTACAAATGGCAAAAAAAAAAATGTTTAGACCTAAAATGTATGGTATAATTGTGATCTCTTTTAAAACACCCATAAAAACTAGCCCAGCCCCCCATCCTCAGTGAACACCTGTATGAGGTGGGAAGGGGTGGGGCCACCTATAATTCTACAGCAGATTTAACTCTCAGGTTCTCATCTAAAAGGGCCATTGATTGCCCTGAATCCAGATGCACACACACCACGACATGGAGGCGAAACTCTCCAACAGAAATGGCTGGAAGAGGTGAGCTCATACTTGCTTTTGTCTTTTATGATTTAAAACAAACTATGCTAAAAAAATGACATAAAATAGATATGTAGATATATTATGGTCATCTGATATTTTATGCAACGGTGTGGTAAACTGCAACTGCACGGAAATAAAAAAAATGTGCTGAACTGATCATAACTCATAACTACATTCATTTAGGGACAACTTACAAAACCATAAATGTAACCCTCTTTGTTTTATAAAACTATTTTAAGTTTAAATAGCGATGGATTCTATTTACACTATGATAAAATAGCAGTATTTTCTGCTCTTTACACTACTTATTGCAAATAGTGGCAATTATCTGCACCTCAGTATGGTAGTACATTATAAAACAGTATGCAATAAATAACGTCAAAAAATTGTGCTAAGGGGGTAAACTGTCAAAAAGTGACTCCAAAGGGTCCTGACCAAGCGTCAATATGTGACGAGTGGGAGTGAGCATTTGTTTTGCTATTTACACTTAGTGCAAATAGCCCCTGCCTTAGTTGAATCACCTGAACTTAAGAAGGAACGGGCTGTGATACTGAGTTGGTGAGTCACTAACTAAACATAACTAAAGCTAATGACAGAGTGAGTAAATTCAGCTATTTTTAAAGTAGTGAAGCTTTTTCAGTAAGTAGGCCTACAGGAAGGTGCACATTAGCAAAAATTTCGGTAACGCTTTAGAATAGGGAACACTTATTCACTATTAACCATGGGCGTTGCTAGGCCATATTTAGGGGGGGGCTGACTACTCAGCGCCCCCTAAAAATTTGCGATTAGCTCCATAAACTGTACACGAATTCGTAATCGCCTCAGCGCCCTTTAAATTTCATATGAAAACGGCGGCAGACTTCGATCGGCTCCTCCCCGTCTTTCAGCGCTTCTTTTTCAAACCGCAGCGCGCAGAGAGAGAAACAGAGGACAAGGTGTGTGTTTAACAATAGATTGTTATATTATCTGCATCTGTGCAGTTCTGTTCTTTGTCATAAATACAGTTTACAAAATATCAATCGTTCCCCATCTACTGTAGCCTAAGTTTTCACTGCGTTCACCCCTCATCACACCACGGCTGTTTCCTCCAGTCAAAAGGAAGCACATACGAACGTATACTTTATAAAACGATGATGTTGCCATTTTCATTTGAAAATTTAACTTTCAATGCAATACATTTTCCAGTGCATGTGGCAAAGAGGTTTGCATACTTGAGCTAAGGAAAGAGGGTTGTACTAGAAATGCAAACAGTAAAATTTTGTGTGTGGGGACAGTAAACAGGTGTGACTGTGTGTGTGTGTGTGTGTGTGTGTGGGTGATCATGAAGAATTGTATTTGGCTTAGAATCAGTTGTATGTTATACCTATCTATGCAATACATTGGAATACTGCACTTGTTTTGTATATACATTTAGCATACCACCCCTATTAGTAGGCTATATATACTAATATATATAGGTCATGTAGAATAAGGCATTAATATGTGCTTACTACTAATAAATGGCTAATATCTAGTATATGCATGTAAACGCACCTAGTAAATGAGACCCTCAATAAAAGTTTACCCAACTTTATATCAACCTAATCATGTATGAAACACAGAAGTCACTTTCAAACCAAGCAACTAACGCTGAAATTCTGTGTGGATTCCTATTAAAATGACCGAATTTCAAATGTGAAAATTCAGTCTCTGTGTGTAGTGTTGGAAAGTCTTATTGAATCTAGTAAATCGGTTCGTCTAAAATGTCTTCTACATCATGTAACGTCTAAAGTTTGTTTGGTAACGCTTTAGATTATAACCCGCAAAGAACTATGTAAGTATACTGGATTTACGGTGTACGTTTCTGTAATTATAGTGTACCTATAAAGAACATACGTGTAGGTATAAGGGAACAATGTGTTACGTTTGGGTAATAAGGGGGTAACAACCAGATATGCAACCTGCAAAGAACTGCGTAAGTAAGCTGAAGTTACAGTGTAACTTTTTTGTAATTACAGTGTACCTATTCAGTACCTCCGTGTAGGTATTAGGGAATAATATGCTAAGTTTGGGGAATAAAGGAGTAATAATCTGTAAAATTACAGATTATTTCTACTGTAAGTATTTTGAAAGTTAGGGGTACCTATTCTAATATTATGTGGTATGTTTGGCCTAAACAACAATCTTTTGTTTGGGAATGATTTAGAAAGACGATATATACGTTTTATAATATATTGGTATTTTATTATAGGCGTATAGGTATTTTTTATCCATGGGGTACACATTCTATTATTAAAGGATAGACATGATGGAGATTACTGAACAACAAAACTGGACATCTTGTGAAATTAGTTAATGAGTTTCTGCTTTGATTTATAATTCACGAGTCTACTTACCTTATGATGATTACCTTATGTTGATTTCAGCAACTTCTCAACACCACTATCACTAAATAACTTTGCATGATATGCCATCAAGGTTCAATGCAGCTTAAAATAAGTTTACCTCTTTCCAGCTGTTCGCAGAAAAAATACACGATTCAACATTTGTATTTCAGTGGATGTATACTGTGGTGTTTTTATAGCAAAAAAAAAAATTTAATCGAACAATTAAATTAGTGCAATATTTCTCTCTGTAATTACTGTGCAAATATACACTTGTTCTGTGTTTAAGTCCAACTTGTTCCTCCCTTGTTCCATATAGTTACAGGGTAAATACAACATTTGCGGGCTGTAAATTAAAGTGGTGCTTGTTCACTCCTTGTTCTGTGTAGTTACAGGGTAAATACAACATGTGCTGGCTGTAAATTAAAGTGGTGTTTGTTCCTCCCTTGTTCCATGTAGTTACATGGTAACTTAAGTGGCTACAACAAATTGCTCTGAAATTATTGTTTATACAGTAGGTCATACATATATACATTATATATCAGGTAATGTATCGATAAACATGGTGGACTGCTTTATTTAATTCAAATTTGTTTGCAATTTACTATAGGCCTACTGCTCGGTTAAATTAACCCAAAATGGGTTTTAAAATCACACACAATATGACAACAATAACAACAACACAGGCAACAGATAGCCTAATAAAAAAATTACAATTTATTACACCAGTTCAGAAAAAAAGCAAAGCAACTCCATACTACAGATTATCCCGTTAAACTTTAAGAAAACCAAATTATTTTGAAAAGCTTGTTTAAGGATAGATTTTGTTTAATTTGTTCATGTTTTTCACCCACTGATTTAATGACTAGTTAAACTATTATGGCCGAACCATCACGCCAATAAACACAGTAATAAACACTGAAAGTCAAGATTATATTGTGTATTCTAGCGAACTGACAGGATTTTACTTCTTTGATTTACCGTTTTGAGTTCAGTTCCCGGTTTTACCGCTCATCAGTCGCTGCTCAATGTTGTGAGAACATACTTGGACAAATCCCTCCAGTTTTAAAAGAACACATTCCAGTCAGTTTAAAAAATCTCTCTCCTCTTTGCTTTGATTAGTTTTCTTGTATTTTCTACACATATCCCTATCATGAGCACGAGGACTCTCTCATGCGCCATTCCGCTGTACCGCATCAGCTCATGACTATTATAATTACTCATTCATATTTAGATCCGCTTGTGATTTTAGCTGACCTCTCGGGTCACTGTCTTGTCAAGTCTAAAAACGTATCTTCCTGGTTAAGGAATAACTTTCTTACTGTACAATTCTACAAAAGTTTGTAGCATAAATCTGCATGATTAGGGACTTCAGTTATGAGTAAACAATGAACAACGTCAAGTGTGATTCAAGTAAGGTTTTATTAACTACATAATCACTTAAGCTAGTCTAACATACTACATAACTACATAAACTGGTCTAACATCCAACATACACACATAAACTGTCTACATACACCATACACACACACACCCATACGTTGGGATAGTAAGGTTAAAGTTTAACTCAGACGACAAGACATAGGAATGACTTTCTGGAACCATTTTGCATATTCAGCAGATCTAAAGCCTGAGGGAAACATCAGTTTCTTATTTCAAACACACCTTTGTAAAAAGGTGTAACTGATACTTAATTTATCAATTAATAAGACTAAGTTTGATAATTGCTAGTCTCGGCGGTCTGAAAGAGATTTCTGATGCAAATCTTAAGGTCCAAGATCTTGCTAAAATTAGTTGATGAAAAGAACCAGTTTGAGTCGGAGAATCTTTGGTGAATGGAAAAGTCTAGGCCGAAGAAAGGCCTGGCACACTTTTTTGGTATCCTGAAGCGTTTTCTCACAGCTTCATCTTAGCATCTGACCGAACCACTGACTGAGCGGGTCACATGAAGTGTGGCCTTTAAGTCAGAGAAGATCCCCGTCCCTCTCAAATGGGCTTAACCAATGATATGGCCGAATCCCAATGGGCGTTTTTTAGGGCGCTTGTTTGAAAGCATGTAACATATAAATGGATTGAATCGATTAACTAAAATGTTCGCCCTAATATATATTGCCTATGTGCCAACATATAATATACATGCTTGTTTCTATCATATGAAGGCGAATTCATAGATATTAAACACGGTATATGTAAGGTTATATTAATGAGTGTTTTATCGTAAGCATGAATAAAATAGTCAATAATACAACAGATTATACAAAACAGCAATAATATACACATGGCCTGAGATGTGTGTGTTCTTCAAGAAGGTTTTGCCGAGAATTAAGTAGAGCACAGTCCCTTTCTATTCTGCCTTTGTCCCTGGACAGGCAGCTTGCCCTTCTTTAACATTCTTTGCCAATAACCCATGATATCACGCGTTGGTTAGCCATGCACCAGGGCCGGCTCGGCCGCCTGGGTTACGCTTCCGTGGGGAAGGGTTCGGGTCCTCATAGGCTTTGTCAACTGAGTGGGGGTTACAGAGTATTTGGTTAACTTACAACAAATATATATTGTGTGGTTTGATTGGTCCATACGCCTACCAAACAGCTGTTTCCATTTCTCACTCACCCAACACATTACTGCTGCGTTTTAAAAGGAACCCACTCCAGACAGTTTTCAAAGTTGTCCCCCTTGTCTGCGCTTTCGATTAGTTTCTCCTATTTTTCACAGTTCCGTCTTAGCCCACCCCCGCAGGTACACGGATTTCGTCTGCACACAGAGCCGTTCACGTTTGACTCACGTGACTTGCTGCATGCTCTCATTCACGTTCTCCACATTCATAACCCAGCAACGTCGGGTTACTTTTTACTGATATCAACCCAAATTGGGTCACATCAGGCCAGCTTCCTAACCCACAGTCTCAACTGAGCGTTTGGATTGAAACAATTACCAGCGTGTTTTATATCTGTAGGCTATAAAAAAGTACACAGTGTATGTTTTTGCTTAATCGCTTGCAAATATAAGATTGTTAGGCCATACATACCACGTAATATTAGAAAGGGTACACCTTAGTTTCAAAATACTTACAGTAGAAAAATTTCAAATTTTACAGGTTATTAGCCCTTTATTCCCCAAACTTCGCATATCATTCCCTTATACCTACACAGAGGTACTAAATAGGTACACTGTAATTACAAAAAAGTTACACTGTAAATTCTGTTTGCTTGCGCAGTACATTGCGGGTTGTAATCTAAAGCGTTTTAAAAGGGTCTCTCTTTCTCTCTCTATGTAGCGTTGAAAGTCTTTGTTTGGTTCATGTATGAAGAGATTTATTTAAAACAAACAAAAGATTAACAGTCCCTACCATGTTTTCGACTTGATTATGTTGGCTAAATAGGGTGTGTTTAATATTTAATTTAAATTGAACTGTTTTAAGTTTGATACTGTTCATTCCACATTTGTTGTGTCAGCAAATAGATTGTATTATTGGATTTTATTAAATACCTTTACTGTTTTTTGTCTCTTCTATGCAGTTTAGGTGCGGATAGAGCTCCACACAGGTGTCACATTAAAACAGGATTCTTTCTGCTACTTACATTAGTGTTCTTATTGACTGCCATTACTTACGTCTCTGAATTCCCTCTCAAGACTGCTGTGCTCCCTGACACCTTGTATAAAAAAGTGCTAAATCAGATACGCTCCTATTATGTGGTGACTGAGTACCTATCTGCCAGTGAAAATCAAACAATATTTTTAGCACCCAACAGTGTCCAACAGAGTCCTACACAAACCACAGACATTTTGGTGCATCATCATGTGGCTCATCCAAGCAACTATCATTTCATTCTGGACGAACCTGATAAATGTAGTCAGAATCCATTCCTGGTCTTGATGGTCCCTGTGGCCCCCCATGAGGTAGAGGCTCGTAACGCCATCCGCAGCACTTGGGGGAATGAGAGCTCAGTGCAGGGAAAAGCAGTGCTGACTCTGTTCTTGGTGGGTTTGACTGGAGGAGACGAAGCTCAACAGCAGCTGGAGGAAGAGAGTCGACAACACAGAGATTTACTGCAGAGCAACTTTGTGGACTCCTACTTCAATCTGACCATAAAGACCATGGTGATCATGGACTGGTTGGCCACTCGTTGCCCTCAAGCAGCTTATGCTATGAAGGTTGATTCTGACATGTACATAAACCTGGAGAACCTGATGAGCCTCTTATTGTCACCCAACACACCCGGACAGAACTACATCACAGGGCATTTGATGTGGGACCGGCCTGTTATCAGAGACAAAAACTCTAAATGGTACGTGGCAGAGGAATTGTACCCTGAACCGAAATACCCCACGTACCTGCTGGGAATGGGATATGTTTTCTCCAATGACCTTTCAGAAAAAATAGTTGAGGCTTCCAAGGAAGTAAAAGCCTTTAACATAGAAGACGCATATGTGGGTGCTTGTCTGAAACAGTTGGGCGTTGCACCCTCATCTCCGCCAGACCCTTCACAGTTTAGAGCCTATCTGGGACAATATAATCGAGAAGATTTTCTCAGAGCTATTACGACAATCCTGATCCCCACAGCAGCTACTAGCCATTTGGAAGGATGTAAAGAGGCACCATTATAAACCAATCAAAATGGAGTAGATTAGGTAGCCGGCATGATTTTATTTATAAAAGACTATAGACACTTGCGACACAATCGTGAAATAAAGACAAAAAAAATAAATGCTATTTTGTTTGTATAGCTCATACTAATTATTTCTTATAAATGTATATTTTTAATTAATCTGTTTTTTTTATATTTAGTATATCTGACCCTGAGCACAAAACCAGTCATAAGTAGCACAGGTATATTTTTAGCAATAGCCATAAATACATTGTATGGGTCAAAATTATTGATTTTTTCCTTTTATGCCAAAAATCATTAATCCTAATAAGAAAAAAATCATGTTCTATGAAGATATTTTGTAAAATTCCTACAGTAAATATATCAAAACTTAATATTTGATAAGTAATAGGCATTGCTAAGAACTTCATTTAGACAGCGATTTTCTCAATATTTATCGCACCAAATATTGTCCTAATCCTAACCAATAACATCAATGGAAAGCTATTACTTCAAGTCAGATGATGTCAAAATCCTTAAGTACAAAAATTGACCCTTATGACTGTGGCCCAGGGTCATATATTTAATTATATACATATCATTATTATACAAAATAATGCACTTATACTGTCATTATATACTGCACTTATACTGTCATCATTGGTACAACCCACCCTCACAACCCTCCCTTCTCTCCAAGAACTGTACTCGTCCAGAGTGAGCAAAAGGGCTGGCAGAATCACTCTGGACCCCTCTGGACCACTCTGGACCCCTCACATCCAGCACACTCCCTCTTTGAACTGTTGCCATCTGGTCGACGCTACAGAGCTCTGAGCACCATAACGACCAGACACAGGAACAGTTTCTCAGGCCATCCATCTCATGAACACTTGACATAACTGTGGAACACACAACACTATTATACATTTATATACTTATTTATCTAACACACATATTCAGTCTACATTTCAATTTGCACATAAGATACCTGTACATACAACTGTCTATTGTTATATACCTGTACATACAATTGTCGATTTGTATATTTTTATTCTTTATTTACTTGTTCTATTTTTTATTTTTTATTATCTGTGTTTTTGTTCTGGAAGCTAAGATCAAATGAACAAAAAATAACGGTTACGCACACTGTGGTACTTCTGTCCATGAAAACAAACTTCCTCTACTGTGTAAACATCCTGGCGATAAAACTACTCATGTTTTCACACCTCGCTCATCTCATTCCTTCATCCTTCAATTCCATTAGTGCGATTAGAACTTATTTTTATTTTAGATTTTAAATTTAAAAAAAGAATTTTATTTGATCGTTGTTGTTTTCAACTCTGTCCGACTCAAGTGTTGACAAGGTCACATTGGCACCATCATCGTGTATTTTGCATGTCATGCAAATAATGTTGGTAAGGTGAGGTGGCAGCTTCCAGACTATTATAATGCCACAGATCTTCAAGACATTATATTCAGAACCATCTGAAATGTTAGCAGTTATCTTAAGATGCTTATTCCTATTTTTAAGTTCCAGCTGGCATCAGAAACATAACACTTGCAGATAGAGGAAAACGATTAAAAGATGGGTGGTAACATGATCCTTCTGAGTAGCAAAATGTTTCTGGAACTTTGCCAGCTCACTGTGACACCCCATAGCCTCAGGTGTTTTTAAAGGATCCAGTAGGTCATAAGAAAGGACAAGGAGGAGCTCAGATACTGTGACTCTGAGATATGTACAGTATCGCTGTTACAAGACAAGATAAGGTATGTTCAAATATTTCATAGATTTGATTTTGTGTTGTGCAATGGCTTCTTAGATTAAATTATACACTCTTAAGAAAATAGTTCTAAACTGTACCAAATTAGGGTTCTTTGGCTCGTAACAATAGCAGAACCCTTTTTGGTGCTAAATAAAACCATTTTTATAAGGTTCAATAAAGAACCATGTTTTGAAAATGCTATATAGGAGCTATGGTTTATAAATACCTTTTTAAATAATATATTTGAATAACTGATTATGTTAGTACTTCTATTATTTTAATTAGCATAGCAATAGGTAGCCTGTCTTTGCTCTATCAACAGTTATTAGATGAATACATTAATAAATGACAACTAAGACTAAATACATTACATAAAACCCAAAATAGAAATAAATGTAATGAAAGGCCCCAATTCCATGAAATATTGTAACCGCGATCTCATAAGGCGCGTTAAATAGTACGCCAAATAAAAATGAAAAGTCAAGTTTTGCGTATCGATACCACAGTTTTTGGTTTTATTTGGCGTACTATTTATATGCATTTTAATGAACCGGGCTTGAAATATCTACACAATCCTCTATGGTATCCATAATGTGTAGTTTGTGCCTGTAATAAATGGCACTTCCACTCATGATGTTGTGGGATGTGAAACCACTGATCAGGCCTAACAATTGAGTTTAGAGTTACAATGTGTCACCTCAATTTGATTATGTAAAAACAATGCTTATGAAGGCCAAAAGAAGCAAAAAATAAATTCAATATCTCTGTTACTTTGTAGAGAAGAGGAGCAAAGTATCCTTAACTGAACAGAGCTGCTTACACTTGCACGTTCTGTTTAACTAAAAAGAGAAAAACCCTTGATTAGTTGGAAACCAGTTACAATTTGAACATTTTAATAATTTACCTGTTGATAGTGTGTTGACGGTCTGTGTAGTTGGATGGTTGAGCACTAGAAAATCAATACTGAAGGTGGCTTTGGCAGTTAAAGATTTGAAACATAAAAATGCTGAAAGAGAACATCTCGGGTTACTTATGTAACCATGGTTCCCTGAGTAGGGAACGAGACACTGCGTCCTCTAGGGGTCGCTATGGGGAACGCCTTGTCGTGACCCGTGTCTGACGCATACAGTGAAAAAATACTAACTCGTAGGCCGGCGACAGCCATGACGTCTCTCGTTGCGACTATAGTATAAATAGGCGCCGGGAGCACACATCATTCACTTCTTCGTCTGAAGCTTGCATCCGCAGCATGGCAAGAAACCTAGAGGACGCAGTGTCTCGTTCCCCTCCGGGAACCATGGTTACATAAGTAACCTGAGACGTTCCCTTTCATGGGAACTTCGAACTGCGTAATCTAGGGGTCGCTATGGGGAACGGTATACCCACGCCACCATGCTGAGGGGAGTGCATGCCAGAACCATGGCGAGCACTAAGTACCAACTCTACCATATTGCTATGGGAGTTGCCCCTGGGACGTTAGACGGCTGCTAGTGACGTTATTCCCTACGGCAAAAGGCCTAGGCTACATACCCCCAAAAACTTACCTGTTAGGGCCAGAACACCTGGGCCCGGGGTAGAGCTCAAGGCATGGAATCAGAAATAGATTCCTTTAAGGGAATACAACCAAGAGCCTAGAATCATACTAGTCTTGGCCTGTCACACAGGGGCTACCGCACGTTTCTCTTTGTATGTGCTGAAGGAACTGTCTCAACAGACCCCTAGTAGCAACACCCTGTTAAAGTAGGTATCCAGAGGATACATAGGAGGAGTGGTGCCCAAGGCGGAACCGGGGTTTTAAACCACTCAGAAAGAGCACGAAGCTGTTGCACGTAGCTCTTACCATACAGGATTCTAGAAAAGTGGGCAAAGCATAACGTGAACACTTACCACTTATGTGGATTTTAGAAAGTGGCAAAGGATAACGTGCACACTTACCAGCTATGTAGATTTGCACACACTTGAATACCGTTCTAGGGGTTTCTCGTGGCACCCTGAAAGAGCAGCCATAGATAGAAATAGCGCATCCCCAAAAACGCTATGTCTACGGCTATAATGCTGGAGTGGCTAGCAGTAAATCTGTAGCTGAGGGAGCAAACATCCAGCTCTCAATCGAGAGGGAGCTCAACCTACAGCATGTTCCAATGGTGGAAACGCTAACAATTATTCAGCTGAGGGAGCAACACAACCAGTTCTCAAACGAGAAGGGGGCTCAACCTACAGCATGATTGTCCAAAGCTGGAACAGCTATCAAAATCTACTTAGGTGGGGATCAAACACACCTAGTTCTCATTCGATAAGGGGGCCTCGACCTACAGCATGTTTCCATGCTGGAATGGCTAGCTAGTTTACCTTGGGCTGAGGGCAGCAAACCCAACTCGCAAAGAGAAGGGGCTCGACCTGCAGTCCTGATTGTTAAATCGAAGGGAAGCATACTGCAAGCTAAGCCCCACACTCAGCGCATCATGGAGGTAGAACGGCCTAAATCGCCTGAGCTGCTGTTCCAGGTGCTCTGGCAAAACAGATAACCAAACTTTCTCATGGAGAGAAGAACTCCGAATTCATAGGAATAACGCTCTCATTCCAGGTAACCTTTTGATAAAAGGGGAGCACTGCTCAAATTACCACGATGACAGCCCATGGAGCGAGGAATCCAACTCCTCAAAGAGGATTAACGCTCGAAAGAAAGCACCATACGCACAATAACCCTCAATGTGAGGGGAGCAATGCTTCCAAAGTGTGTCGACAGAGACACACTAGTTGAGTGGAGCCCAAGGTACCGGGGTCTAACCAACTCAGAGAAAGGGAACGAGATCAATAACGCGTAACCCTTACCATACAGGATTTTAGAAAAGTGGGCAAAGCATAACGTGCACACTTACCACTTATGTGGATTTTAGAAAGTGGCAAGCGAAATGCACACCTAACCAGCATATGATGTTAGAAAAGTGCGGCAAAACCTAATACTTGCCCACTTACCACTTATGTGGATTTGTAGAAAGTGCAAAGCTTACGTGTGCACTTACCATAGTATTTGGATATATATTTTTCCAAGCATCTGTTTGCAGATACCCAGAAATACTGGGCCAAACGGGAGAGGCAATCTCAAATACAACCCTCAATGTGAGGGAGCGATGCGTCCAGAGTGTTCGATAGAGACACACTACGTTGAGTGGAGCCCCAAGGTACCGGGGTCTAAACCACTCCAGAAAGGGAACGTCATCAATAACGCGTAACCCTTACTTACAGGATTTTTAGACAAGTGGCAAGCATAACTTGCACACCTTACCGCTTATTGGATTTTATAACGTGGGCAAAGTATAACTTCCCACTACCCCGCTATGTTGATTGTTTAGAAGTGCGCAAAGCATAACGTCACACGTACCACTTATGTGGAGTGGAGAACAGTGCACAAAGCTTACGTGGTCACTTACCATAGTTTTGATTTTAAGGTTTCCAAGCACCGCTCACAGCCAAAGGGAGGGAAAATCTCAAATATAACCCTCAAAGGTGAGGGGAGCACTGCTGTGAGACAGCATTTACACTTATAGGAAGGTTTTCGTAATGCCACCTATGCCTCCCGCTCAATGCCTCAGCAAGAGGGGTTATCCTGGTGATCGGGAAGCCCCTCAGGGCGACCCGGATACGGTAGACCAGTTAGGGTAGCATGAAAGCGTAACCCCAGCGTATTTTTGTCTTGCCGCGCCGGGGGCCTTGATCAACGATCCTGTTGTTGGCCGCATGCTCAGAAGTATGGAGCCAACCCGGCTTTTCTTACCGTCTTGGACATGTTCGACTGAAATAACACTGCAAGTCAGCACCCCGGTGTCTGCAACCAACAAGGAGGGTGCCCATCGAGGACCTACCCTGAACGGGACAGAAACACACAGGTCCCGAAACACTGCACAGAAACTAGCAGAAGGGTACACACAACCACCAGATTCATAGCACATACATATATTTATATACATAAATTTAGACATGGATCGTACTCACCCACCATGTTTCCCGCGTCGGAGCTCTGTCCGAAGAAGCATCTAGAACCGGACCATCAGTAAGGTGGTCACTATGATGCCATAGAACCAACCAAAACATCATATGTCCAGTAGGAGATTGTTATGCAGGAAGCTTCTACCTAACCTCGGTCAGGTGGAGATATGTTGGTTACAGGGGAATTAGGAAGGTGAAGATAAGGTCAGATGTAAGACCCCCGAAGGAAATGAATAGATACTCAAGTATCACTCTGATCCATACGAAAGCGCTGATGCCTTGTCTGGATCACATACCTTAGGTCTTTTACTCACCTTCCTTTTGACCCGCGATTCTTCCTACCCACTAAAACCCATGGCGGGGGAGGAACGTGGTGCTCAACTAGCCTCTGAGCAGTCTCTTCTGTCCTCACACCGAGACGCTAGGACCCCTTGGTTTGTTCGGCTCAGACCCTTACTTTCCGGAAGCCGCTATCCCGGTCTTTCAAGCAGTCACCTGTGAAAGCATCGGTGCAATGAGCGACAGCCCGACCGTGCTGCTGCTGCGTATGTCTCTGGCATCCGAGCGGATGTTCACTGAGGGGAGTCTTAGAGTAAAAAAAACGCCTCTTCATTCCGTCCATGGTTTATATGAAAACAGGAAGCAAGGAAGCCACCTGAGCTGGTGGTTATGGCCAAAAATAATGTTCATCGAGATATTTCTCACTTCTTCACCCGCTTCACGGCAAGTAAAGTTTTGCCGTGGCGCAATCCATAATTTCCAAACGCTCATCATAAGCAGGGCAGGAGGATTGAGAAGGCTCAGCCTCAGCTTCTTCGCCCTCCTCAGACATTTCCTGCTTTTGCTGGGCTGATCCCTGCAGAGCAATGGCCCCTGAATCAGACCATGTTAATGAAATAACATCATCCTCTAGAGGCTCACTCTCGTGCACAGCCGACGATCGCGAAAGGGAAACCCCTCTTCAAACTCATCAGCCAGATCCACCTGCGATCCCCACGAACTCATTCCCTTCCGTGCCTCCGCAAACGCGGGAAGCAGATGGCTGCCCCTTTTTCCTCCCGCGAAAATGAAGCCAACGAGAGCATAGTGCTCTGTCCCTTGAAAAACGCTCGCAATGCACGCAGATTGCCCCCTCGAGGGCATTGTGTGCGTGCTCTTCGCCCAAATAAATAACGGATGGATCGTGTGTGTCATCAGATGTTAAACAACGTCAACACGGATGCACACATCCTTAAACGCTTTGCTAGTGCTCGCCATAATGAGATGAATAGAGATCGCTCTTACCACAGAAATGCACGCTTCAAACAAAACAGTCAATGAAGACGAAGAAGAGAATGATGTATGCTCCCGGCGCCTATTTATAATGTAGTCGCACCGGTAGTGACGTCATAGCGCTGTCCTCAGGCCAACACGATTGGTGTTTTTTCAATGTATCGCTTCAGACTCACTGGTCCACGAATCGTTCAGCTGTGCTTCCCCATAGCGACCCCTAGAGGACGCAGTTCGAAGTTCCCATGAAAGGGAACCCTAAACTCTGACACAAAGAACCATTTCAGCATAAAAGGGTTCTTCAGGAAGATATGGTTCTAAATAGAACTGTTACTAAGTGCAGAGAACCTTTAAATAACCATCTTTATAGTGTGTATGTCTGGTTTTGAGTTTTTAGTGCGGAGAAAGTATTGAATTTGCATCAGGAAAATGCAAAATATGATTTTGACGAGGAGCCTTCAAGCCTCTAAGCACAGTGGTCAAAATTATTTGCCTGTTTCCTGAGAGAAGCACTGCATTTTTGCATTTTAATAACTCTGTGACAAAGACCAACTTTGAAAAAAAAGAAAGAAAAAATTCTAATTTAAAGGGACAGTTTGCCTAAAAATTTAAATTTTTTCATTGTGTACTTAACCTCAGGTCTTTCAAAACATGCATGACTTTGGCTTCATATGAGAAGAACAAAAGGCAAATTTTTGTGCCAACTATCCCTATAAAATTTAAATCTGAATAAGAAATTCAAGCTAGAAATAAAATTACTTTTTAAATGAAAACTTCATTTTCTTTTCAGCCTCGTTCAGATGTTCTGTAAGAGTTGGCTACTGGTTGGTCTCTTCATCCTACTTAATATTTTAGTGCTGTATTTCACTGCTATTACCCTCGAAACAAGAAAGTGGCAGAAAATGGTGAGAAAAACAGAGAACCCCCATGTTGCTTACCCTCAAAATTACAGATTTATCCTCGACCAGCCAAAGAAGTGTGAACAGCAAAAGCCCTTTGTGGTGATTATCGTCCCTGTGGCCCCGCAGAACGTCGAGCCACGTAACGCCATCAGGATAACATGGGGCAGCGAGGAGCTCGTCTGGGACAAACTGGTGCTGGTTCTCTTTCTTCTGGGCTCACAAAGTGGTAACGAAACACTGCAGGAGCAACTCCAGAATGAGAGCGAGGAGTATCAAGACCTTCTCCAGAGCAACTTCCTGGATTCCTACAGGAATCTGACCATTAAGACTTTGGTGATGATGGAATGGCTCAACGGGAATTGTCCACAGGCGTCCTACGGAGCAAAAGTTGATGCTGATGTGCTCCTCAATATGAAAAACCTATTACATATGCTTGTGAGTCTGAAATCACTACAACATAACTACATCACCGGCCTAGTATTGTCTGGAAACAATGTCTTGAGAGATCAATCCAGCAAGTTTTATGTCCCTCATGATGTGTATCCTAAATCCAGATATCCTCCGTATCCTCTGGGCATGTGTTATATCTTTTCCATGGACTTACCAGAGAAGATCCTGCACATCTCGAGGCATATCAGACCTATTTTTATTGAGGACGCATATCTGGGCATGTGCTTGAAGCGTTTGGGAATCGCACCTAAGAAACCACCAAATATTGGACAGTTTGTGGTCAAACCACCACAACGATTCAATCGCTGTTACTATTCTAGATGAATAGCAATACTCACAGACAGCCAGACTCAGCTGATTTCCTATTGGATGGATATTCACTCAACCAAAAGACCCTGCTGAAAAAATCTGCTTGGAGTCTAAATTTATTTTTCTAGAAATGAAAAGATCTGTAGTTACAGGCTCAGCTTAATGTATTTTTACAACAGCAGCCTGTTTGTTTAGCCCGATAGCTGTGTGTCCTTGTATTGTTTGATACATTTCCATACTAAGTGATATACTCGATCTATGAATTTGAAACGTAAAACAACACTGTCTTTACAACACTCCTTTTACACCTTTTATGTAAATGAACACTGACTCATTCAGGACACAAATCATTTTTGTAAAAAAAAATTATAAAATATATTTGTTTGAAATCTAAATATATATTGCCATTTTATGAAATAAATGAATAATAAATGAAAAATAAATGAAAAAAATAACAAAAAAATAGCTGAATTTAAAGACCTACTCTGGCATCTTAAAATATTAAGCATACAGATTTAATGACCACATATTAATATGAAATATTTGTATTTAAAAGAATAGTTCACCCAGAAAAAAAAATGTTTGGTCAAAGATGTTTGTTTCTTTATTGGAACAGATTTGGAGAAATTCACGTCCCATTTCACCAATATATCTCTTAAGTAATGGTGCCCGTCAAATGAGAGTCCAAACAGCTGGTAAAAACATCAGAATAAAAAGTAATCCACACGACTCCAGTCTATCAATTAATGTCTTGTGAAGTGAAAATCTGCATACATCCACTATAAAGATTTTCTAACTTTCAAACTTTTGCTTCTGACTAAAATATGAATTATTGATCCTCTACAGTGAATGGGTGCCATCAGAATGAGAGAGCTGATAAAAATAAAACAATAATCCACAAGTACTATAATTATTGTGATGTTTTAACAGCTGTTTGGACTCTCATTCTGACGGCACCCATTCACTGTAGAGGGTCCATTGGTGAGCAAGTGATACATTTCTCCAAATTTGAACAAACAAACTCATCTACATCCTGGATGACCTGAGCGTGAGTAAATCTTAAGCAAATTGCCATTTTTGGGTAACCTATTCCTTTAAAAATCCATTTGTCATCATTTTAAATAACCTAGTAATATTAAATATAAAATATAGATTATACACTACCCCATTAATGTAACATCTTGATGTTGATAAAAAGGTCCATGAACACATCATCTACTCACATACTGCTTGTAAAACCCATAAAGTCTGTGGTTGACAAAATAAATAGAGCTCTATTTGAGGACTGACTAAAAAGCATGTGCTAAAAGCAATTGTGACCCTGGAGCACAAAACCAATCATAAGTAGCAAGGTTATTTTTGTAGCAATAGCCAACAATAATACATTGTATGGGTCAAAATTATTCTTTTATCACAAATCATTAGATTATTAAGTTAAGATCATGTTCCATGAAGATATTTTGTAAATTTCCTACCCTAAATATATCAAAACTTAATTTTTATTTAGTAATATGCATTGCTGAGGACTTCATTTGGACAACTTTAAAGGCGATTTTCTCAATATTATGATTTTTTTTGCACCCTCAGAATCCAGATTTTCAAATAGTTGTATCTCGACCAAATATCCTACAAACCTACATCAATGAAGGGTTCAAGGGTCCGCTTGTCTTTTTTTTTGGGCTTTTGTCAATTGTTATATACCCTTTCTATGCAAAAACCAAAAAACTAAAATTTGACACTTATGACTGGTTTTGTGGTCCGGGGTCACATTTTCTTCCCCGCGGTATGCTAACCATACACCACTCTCTCATAAGCAGACCAGATAGTCAACACAAAATTAACAGTTTATATCTATTATATTTTATATATTTACATATACATATATCCATAGCCTGCATGGACAATATAACCTCAGAATAGGAACTTTGGATTTAAATCTGCTACTGCTTTAGAGTCACTAGAGGGCAGCAAAGTTTTAACCTTCTCTCTTGAAGTTTTTTATGCGGAAACTAAATATTTACTGACACAAATATAGGCTTAACAAATACCATACATACTACAGGGTCTACAAACACCATATACAGTTTTTTTTGCAGTAGGCCTACATTGTGGTGACTTGATAACCACCAGCTGTCAAGAAAACATTACAATGAGTTCAATGTATAAATGAATTAAAATTGAAGGATTTTTCCCCCAAATGCCAGAACATGACTAGGATACCCCATTTTAATACATATACAGATTCGCATTTACAATTAAATCAAAAGAAATGGGTGCCCTAGGCAACATGAAAAGACGATACCTGAGGAGTAAGAACAATTTCCGAGCGCGGGTGTGGCTAGGGGCGGGAGACACCTGTTGTTTTACAGATGGAGGCTCTTGTTTGCTGGCACAAACATCGATTGAGTTACTTACTGGATATTTGTGTTAAAGTGCTGGACTTGGCTGTCTAAACGGCGGGAGCGTGAAACGCAGAACCACGCATCACAAACGCGTTTCAGAGGCGTTCACCTGGCGTCTGATGTAAGTAATAATATAGTATATATTATTATTATTACTACATATACTGTACGTTTATTTCGAGAGTTTGATTCGTAGTCCTTTGTCGTACTTTATGGTGTAGGCTACAGTAGTGAAAAAGAAACCGGTGGTAGTGGGGTTGTCAGTTACCGCGTTTCGAACTAATATCGCGAGAAATGCGTGTATTTAAGAGGAAGATGGCGGATATTGTGTGTCAGATTTTTAAAAATAAATATTGTCAAGATATTATCCCAAGCTACAATTACTAGTTCCATGTTAGGTTAAATGTATAAGTTCATAATGTAAATTTAATCTTAAAATTGCTTGTTAGCTAATTGTTTTAGTAGGCTATATGACCCATTCATTAATGAAATGAGTAATTTACTCATACTAGCTACTACTAGCCTATAACTAGAACTATTAATAATACAACAATGTATTTCAGAATTGGGTAAAGACAATAAGCCAGGGCCAACAATTAGGGAACACTTTAAAATAAATCAGCGTAATATGATACATGAAACTATTTTATAACAAAATTGAAATAGTTTAGTGTAAGGGAGTCATTTGGAACATATTTAACACAAAACCAAATAAAAAAACTAGGCTAGTGTATGAGAAAGTTGACCTGTATTCACCCTATACGCCATCATACACGAAACCTTTGGTTTCTAGTGAGAAGCATTGAGTTTCAGCCTCATTTAAAATGCAAGTGTAAGTTCACACCTGCCTTACCTTTCCAATTCAATAGAATAAGTCGTAGAAACCTGACAAGGGTGTGAGTCTCGCGCGAAACGTCAGCGTTTTACCAGCCAAACCAGATGTAACTGACACTCATATGTCTGGGGTCTCTCTGCAACTTTTGTTGAGTTTGGCATACAGCCATAACTATTAACTGAAGCAGTAGCCTACCTGCATCGATAACATGTGATTTGTGTGTGACTCCAACTTTTAGGCCTTGTTTAGACAGGTTCAACTGATTTTTTGTTTGATTGCATCTCCATCTAAAAGGTCAAATCAGATTTCAAGTAGTTTTTCGTAATTCGGGAGAAACAGCACATTAGTTTTTATATAAATTATGCATCATTGTTTGAAAAACAGAACTATGATCTGTCTAACACTCAGCATTCAGAGATACATATATATTTAGTGAGGTAAATTTCTGCTAATTAAATATATGGGTCATTCTGTGCCAACTCAACCAAAGGTCTGCAGCAAAAAAATATTTTAATTATTTTTTTTCTAGTGAAAGAAATACATGAATGAAGAACACAGACGAAATATTAAATGTCACAGATGTATATTTACTGAGTAATCCAATATTTTGTAAAAGGGGGGTCTAAATGACAATTATCACCTGAGGTTTGGAGCTTAAATAAAGGGGGGTAAAAAGTCGATTAGAAAGATGGCAGCATCATAATTTTTTTTATACAGAGATTGGTAGGTCTATTAGTAAAATCTATGAATTGTAACGATCTTTGTTACATTATATGTATACTGTTGGTGACCGTTCAAAAATAGGAAGTAGTATTTCTTGTCTCCCCCCCAATCCGTGTATCATTCGATCATTCGTTTTTTAATTTAATATTGAAATCTGAAAAATTAAAAACGGCACATATTTCATTTTTCAATTATTCAAACAAAACGAAAAAACGAGAATTCAGCTTAAATTTTAGTTTTTCGTTCTTGGGTGGAAAAATTAATAAACAGCTTGAATATTCGATTTTTACAAGTGGGCGGGAATTAAACGTCCCTTTCTGCTGATTGGTCAGCCGAAGAGCAAACCGTGCCGTCATCAGTTCTTCTGCCGTATCACACAACAGAATAATAGTCCTCCACTGCTACAGTTGTATGGATTCTTAACACATTTATTGCAAATACATTTCATATTTTTCTCATCAAACAGAATAATGAATAGCTCGACACAACTCGTAAAGGGGCAGAGTCTAGACAGTTCTTTCTTCCGTGTAGACCAGCGGTTCTTAAAGTGATAGTGGGTCCGCAAAATAATTTGCTATAGCCTAAAGTATTTCCAGACTGTAAGGTCGCTTTTTTTATCATGATACATAGGCCTACTGTGATTTATTCCAAAGTGACATATATGATGCATTTAATGTCAAATAATCTAAATGAAGCATTTTAAAAGACAAGTATTCCCTGTGGTTCATGTTTGTGGCGTGCGCCGGAAAGATGCTCAAGGAGACTGAGATGAGCTAAAGCAGCGCATTCTGTTTTCTCTTTATTTTTCAAAGGCATGACACTTTGTAGTTATTTTGAACATAACGTTAAACAAATAAAAATACATTTTACCATACGAATATAAATGACAGAGTATTAAGTTATTCACCGATGTGAAAAAAATCAACTGCCAACATATTCAGTATAAATATCATTTAACGCTTTAAATAGGACTGCTGAGTATTCCTGTGCACTTAATACTGGTATGCGCTTGACTGTAGGCGGTCTGTCTGCGTATTGGCTTTATTAAACCCATCGCAATTTTAGTTGTAACTGTGGTGAACTAGAGTGATACTCACCTTAATGTTGTTTAAAGGCTTATCCTAAAACACAAAAAGTCTGCCGCACTTGACATTACTGCGACTGGGACTTATTTATTATTTTTTGTTAAGGGATGCATACTGTCGTAAAATAATTCAGAATCTCGTGATTATTCAAGCAGTCGGAAGGTATTCTGAGTGTTTGGTGAGAAACAAATGGAAATGGTAAGTTATTATATTTTATGAAAATCTTGCGTTGCAGTGCTCAAGCTGCGCACAAGTGCATATCCTTTTGAGATATCAATTATAATACATTTTACACAATACTACATTATATAACTCTAACAGTAGGCTATTTAATAACTGTTGTTCTCCGGTTGTCAGGTAGACTGGCAGTCTGCGTGAACATAGCCATAGATAGACCCAGCCAATTTTATTCTTATTTACGTTGTCTTAGTGTTTAAAATACTTATTGGAAAAGAATTAAGTACTTAAACAGACTACTGGGTGAGCAGGGTAGGCTAGAACAGCTGTATATCATACCTGCCATGCCCAGCTGAGCAAATAATGAAATTTTTTATATCTACACAGAGAAAGCCTGTCTAGACTTGCCCGGGATGAGTGGTGTCGAGCTTCTTAGGCCTGTTGTTGGCTGAAAAAGACATAAATGTGATTGCACGAAAATGTGTTAAGTATCCATACAACTGCAGCAGTGGAGGAATATTATTCTGCTGCGTGATACTGCAGAAGAGCTGATGACGGCACGGTTTGATCTTCGGCTGACCAATCAGCAGAAAGGGGCGTTTAATTCCCGCCCACGTGTAGAAATCGAATATTCAAGCTGTTTATTCATTTTTCCACCCATGAACGAAAAACGAAAATTTAAGCTGAATTCTCGTTTTTCGTGTTTTGGAAAAAACGAAAAAAACGAAAAAGGAGCCGTTTTCAAATTTTTCTACTTTCAATATTAAATTAAAAAACAAATGATCCACGGATTCCCCCCCCAATATTAAGCATGATACTAATATTCTTTAAGATTCTGGTTCTTAAACTTTTATTTTAAAATCTTATTTTTTAAGGCCCTACTGTATACGTGTCAATCCCAGAGATATGGGGTTCCTAATGTGACTCCATGTCCAAATTATTTAATTTTACTCATTATTAATGGTTAAAACTCAAATGTGGGCCACTTAGCATAGAGCACATACTTATTGTATTAAAAGAAGAATGTATGTAGAACAAATAAAATTGTTTCCCTCGATCAAAATGTTCTTTTTCCATAAGTATGCATGCCAGTAACTCAAGAAGTATTAAACCTATCTTGATAAGATTTTAGATAGTTAATTCTCAGAGATATCAGGATCTCAATGTGGCTTCATGTCCAAATTTTTGAATTGTACCCATTTTCATTGGTTGAAAACCAAATGTGGCTTTGTGCTTATCTAGTCTTGATTGCAATTATGCCAAAAAATAATCCAGTGTTTAGGAACGTATAGTGTGACATGTCAGAGTATGATTAACCAGGATTAATGGTTAACTCTGGGTCGGAATAAGCAATGTGAAACAAAAGATTGCACAGGAGTGGGGTTTAGAATTATAATGGGTTAACAATTTTTTTGGTTTTGAAATACCTTACATGTTTCAAAGTTTGAGGTACTATCAGTGATTCTGCCAAATATGCCATTTAGCAGTGCTTGATACTTATTGGTTTATGACTATGCTTCACATGTTATAACATGAGGAAACTCTAATGCTTTAACAACCCAGCTGAGGCAAATCTTGTTTAGTTGATGTAAACACAATGTGTAAGGGGGGAGCAACCACATGCCTCAACTTGACTATTTTTAACAGGCAGACAGGTCTGTTCTATGCGGTTGTTTTGATAGAGAAACAAGGTACATTTCTAGTTTCAGCATTATTTATCCTTCAGACATTCCTCTTTAAATAAATACATATTAGCTATATGCAAAGTGACCCAAATTTGGTTAACCATATTTGGATAATGGTTAATAATAGCCACATTGAGTTCCCCATATCTATTCAATCAAATCATATAGGGAATTGGAAAACAAACAAGTGCTTTTCCCCCCATTTTTGAACCTTTGTTACGGTCTAAGTTAATCTAGGGAAGACCACAACAGAAAATAAATGGTTGGTGGTGAGACGGCAGAGAAAACACCGTCTCCAGACCCAGAAAAGCTACAATAACCCAAACAACCAACGATCAAATGCAGCAAAAAGAAGTTTTTATTTACAAAGAACAGAGAAATAACAAAAAGGGTATTAACTTTAGAAGAGGGGCAAAGCCAAAATAACAAACATAAGACTAACTTCTGTAACCCAACTAACTAAACTACAAAGAAAAGAAAACAAAATACAGCAGGTTAAGATAACTACCTAAACTAACATAAACAGGAGAAAATAAGTAATGCAAAACAAAAATTGCACACACCTTCCTACTAAACTCAAAACAAAAGACAGAAGTTAAAAACTCAATATTTATTATGGACAACGGAAGTTAACACTCACTTCTCTTTAGATAAGGCCTCTGTCATAGATGTAATCAGTGAAACAGGACAGAAGCTCTATTTCCGACAGTCTCAACACAATTGAGAGAAAGATACACCAAATCACCAAACTAAGGCTCCTAAGGACGAAACCTCAGTCGCCGCACACTAGGGATGGGCGATACCCCTTATTTTGTTTTCGATACGATACCGATATTTTTCTCAAGGCAGTATCGTCGATATCGATACCGATTCGATACTTCTGCACTAAACTTTTAAATTATGAAATTTATGAAATTATTAAATTACTAAGAGTAAAATGGGTAATACCACTTAACTTTATGTTTAAAACACATTTTAACCCGTTTAATCCCAAATTTTTCACAGACATGAAAAATCAAATGATGGCTGTCATGTAACCCTTTGAAATAATCAAAATAATTTTTTTTTTTTTTTTGGAAAAGTGTGTGAAAATTTTTAATTTATGGTCAGCACAATGGTACCGGAGGGAGAAATGTGTAGACGTATTACATATTTCTGCAGTCTTAAAAAATTGTATCTTTCTTAGACCAGTATTTTAAACTGTTGAGCACATTCTAGTGTACTTATTAGCATAAAAAACCCTTATTACAACTTGATAGGAATACTGAGATCAAATCACAAAAAATACAACCATCACCGTATTTCAAAATTTTACTTTTTTGAACCTATATCATCACATATTTATATAGTGCTACCAGTATTACAACAGTAATATTTCTAACTATTTGGAAACATTTTGGAACTTTGGGATTTAGTGCATTATTGGTAGCCATTAGGGAACGCACCGTGAATGCTGTGCATGCATAAAATCACCTTTTATTTGACAGTGTATGATTTCTATATAACATTAAGAATAGAACATGATCAATATACTTCAACGTTCAAATTGAATAATTGTAATTGCACAAAACTATGTAGGCTACCAATTTCAGATTGTTATGTGAAATAACCAAAAACATTTATGTTTTTTTTCTGTTCTCTGATAAGCATTGTTCAGTGCTGCCATTCCCAAATGCTTTAATGCTTTCTTATGATATTTTGGGAAACGCAGCCCTGTCTAAATGCACTGTCAGCAGTGAGTGAATGCTCTCTGTGATGGATTGGTTCTGTCTTGCAACATTTGCGTGTGTTCAGATGAGCAGGAAAATAGTTCTTTAATTGAAAATAGTTCTATCCTACACAATTACTCTCTAACAAAGGTTATTTGTCCAATTCAATGCATATTGTACGCATTATTATTATTATTTTTGTTAAATAAACAAAACCACTGGTAAATAAAACACACCTTAGTATCGATAATTTTTGTTTGAGTATCGATACTTTCGATACTCGTGTCAGTATCAATATATCAATACTTCGGATCGATACGCCCATCTCTACCGCACACCATCCAGCCACCACCAACTGCTGGTCTAAGGGTAGCTGTAGTTTAAATACTCTCTCTCCTCTCCAATCACTCAATCACTGCAGAGCTCTTAATTAACCTCAGGTGGGGATACTGGTTCTGCGGGGAGGGAGAGAGAAAACAAGGCACAGCAATGGAACCTACGGCTCTGGACGTAACACCCCCACCACCAAAGATTATAACCACCCATTGGTTATAAAACTAAAGCACTAAATTACAAAACACTCATTAACTGTCCAAGGAATGAACTCTAGACAGGGCATCAGCAATGATGTTGTCAGCTCCTTTCTTGTGACAGATGTCAAGATGGTCTTCCTGTACACACCATTGGCATGTAATTCCACAAAGCTTGCTAAAATCAACAGATTTTACTAATAGACCTACCAATTTCTATGTAAAAATAACATAATGATGCTGCAATCTTTCTAAAGTAATTTGGCTCTGAATCTCAGGGTGAAAAATGTCATTTTGATCCCTCTTTGGAAAAAATTGGATTACTCCGTAAATACACATCCATGACATTTAAAGGAATAGTTCACCCAAAAATGGAAATTCTGTCATTAATTACTCACCCTCATGTTGTTCCAAACCTGTAAGACCTTCGTTCATCTTTGGAACACAAATTAAGATATTTTTGATGAAATCTGAGAGCTTTCTGACCCTCCCATAGACAGCAATGATATTACCACGATCAATGCACAGAAACGTATAGGAGATCGTTAAAATAATCCATGTGACATCAGGGGTTCAACTGTATTTGTACAAAGCTACGAGAATACTTTTTGTGCACAAAGAAAACAAAAATAATGACTTTATTCAACAATTCGTCATCTCCGCGTCACCCTTAGCGCCATTGGGAGTATAATACGTAAAACAACGAATGCTGTTCTGTGTCAGCAGCACCGTACATGGATATGCTGTTTTAGTCATTTACGCTTTAATCTGAACGTAAACAATGTATCCGCGTACATACGTTGCATACGTTATTTACGTATGTGATACTCTCCAAAATAGAGTATAGCTAGGACTAGGCTTAATCTCTGTCCGGGAAACCGCCCCAAAATTACCTAACGTCTCTCAGTAGACATTAGAGGAACTGGTCTTTCTGGTGTAACAGGCAGGTCTAGTAAAATAGTAAATTAGTCATTATAATGTGTTGAAGAGAAGGAAATGCAAGCTTCATTATCGCTGCTAAAGGTATGTCCGAAATTACCGGCATTTCAAAAAAGGTGTTTGGATTTATTTAATTCATTTAGAGCCATACCCTTTTAAATAGAATGCTATATGATTTGCTTAAAACAAGTCTTACTTTTTGTTGTTACAAATGTGTTGTTGTGCTCAGGAGTGTCATTATGTATAAAGTTGGGAAAGTATCCGTAAATGCCAGAACGTAAGGGATTCAGTTCATTGTAAAGCACAAATACGTGCACAGTTTGCTTTGTTCTGTCTATTTCTACAATTCAAAATGATAAAAAAAAATATTTTCAAAAATGGAAAATGTTTGTGCATTAAATTACAGCTAGAAAATGTCTTATTCATTTGTGGTATATATTGTGAACTTAACTTTAATATGTATTTGAGGGAGGTGTTTATGTTCAGTATTTGTGGATATTGTATGTGAACTGCATATGTGGTTTGACGCATACATTTGTTGACACTGTAATCATGATTGTGTCTTGAGTTTTAGTACTCAAGACTCCAGAAATGTTGTTATGGTCTTGTCATGGACTTGGGAGCATTTGGACTCTAGCTTGAATCAGACTAGTGTGGAATCAGATTTTATTCCCGTGATCGGACAGGTACCGAAAAAGCCCACTGATTATCATCAGCAGCTTCCTTTCACTTAAATTACTTCACTGACATAAAAAGAACTAGTGGCAATGAAGCTAACTGTGTTATCACCTCAGGTCACACGTGTCTGGGTTAACAAGTTGAACACACCACAAAGGCTACAGCCAACAGACAGCAAAGCACATACGTTATGCATCTGCTGAGAGGAGGGACGGGCAACGTCCGCTCGGTCTTAATGCCATTGACTTGGTTTTGCAATAATCAGTTGTTCCACACTTGAGTGGTACAAAGCTTATCACTGGGTATACCCCTAAGGATGACTGTAATATTTACCACCCCCCCCCCCCCCAAAAAAAATGCAGATTAGTACCTTAAAGTAGACTTGCTATTAAACAGATATTAATTCAACCAGCAATCCATATTGAGGTAGAAACATTCCAAGTATTAGGATATACTGCAATATTTACTTGATGGTTACACTACATGACATTTTTTCAGTCAAAAAATGCCATCTTTTCCTAAAAATGGTTTAAAAGTGTTTCAAAACCACATGAAGCCAACATCAGTACAAGCATACTGTTAAGAACTTGCTTACTAGACACTTACTTGTCTGTGACTCTTTCTGATCTCTTTCAGTTGTGCCTCATCAAGACAGATGTCCTGTAACAAGAGTTTCCTGGTTTTTCTCCTGGTTCCAGGAACTGCTTTACTGCTGTATCTCTCTTATTCCCATATGACAACAGGGCAAGATAAGAAAGAACCACAAAGGTACCCTCTTCCAAAACGACAAAGCACAGCAGCACCAAGTAAAGATCCTGTAAAAGAAGAACCAGAAATGGACACTGTCCAGGAAGAACCAGGGTTGTACCATGTGGCCTACCCCCGAAAATATAAATTTATCATTGACCAACCAAAGATATGTGAACAGCAAAAGCCCTTCGTGGTGATTATTGTCCCGGTGCCTCCTTGGGACGCTGAGGCACGCAGTGGCATCAGGAGGACGTGGGGTGGAGAAAAGCTCATTGGGGACAAAGTGGTGGTGGTGCTGTTTATTATCGGCTTACATAGTGGAAATGATCAAGAAACGCTGCAGGTGAAACTCCAGAATGAGAGCCAGCAGTACCAAGACCTTCTCCAGAGCAACTTCCTGGATTCCTACAAGAATCTGACCATTAAAACCATGATGATGATGGAATGGCTCAACAGTAGTTGTCAACAGGCATTCTTTGCTGTGAAAGTAGATGCTGACGTGCTCCTTAACATGCACAATCTAATAAATATGCTTGTGAGTTTGAACCCAGTACCAAACAACTATATGACCGGGCTAGTGTGGTACGGAAGCACTGTCATTCGAAATCCGTTCAACAAGTTTTATCTCCCCTATGACGTGTTCCCCAGAGACACATATCCGCCGTATCCTCTAGGCATGTGTTACATCATTTCTTTGGACCTGCCGCAGAAATTTTTGCAGGAATCGAAGCACATTAAGGCCATATATATAGAAGATGCATATCTTGGCATGTGTTTGGAGCGTTTGGGTATCATCCCAACTCAACCGCCAAATATAGAACAATTTGTGGTGACACCACCGCAGTACAATCGCTGTTACTATTCTGGACTGATAGCAATACTTACTGGCAACACAAATCAGATGACGTCTTATTGGACAGATATTCATTCAACCAGCAATCCATGCTGAGGTGGAAACATCCAGACTAGAGGTCTTCACGGGTCCACTTGGATCCAAAAACCCGAGACCTGAGCGGGTTCGGGTCCAAAACTTCGACGAGTACCTCGGACACAGGTCGGGTTTGGTATTAGCGGTCTCGGGTAATTTAAGATAAACATGCTTTTTCCAAATGGACCCGATTAGACCCGAATTCTTTTAAACTATCCCGGGTCTGTACTTTCACGTTCGTGTTAAGTGAGGAACGCACATAGAAAAGGAGCATATGTTTGTAACCTTGCACACAGAAATCATCTTATAGATATGAAATCCATCAGGAAAATCCACTTGCTTCATTATGCTGCGTGTTCATGCAGGGCTTTTCTTTTTTGTGTGCAGAAGCCTTTCGCCGGAGATCAGGTTGCACTAACACTAGCGAATCCATGAATTATTAGGCAATCAATTTATTTTTGTCAAACTGTCACGTTTATTTTTCAAATCCACTGGCCACAATTGAAAGCGGAGCTCAGAAATAACTTGTATCCATCAGGCAGGCACTAATATAAAGTAGCCTAATAATAAATTTAATAAATGTTAAATAAATCAAAGTAATGGAGAAGCGGCCAAATCAGTCAGCAGGACACCAGGATTGTTCTTTACTGCAGGCTGTGCACACATCGCTGTTTACGTTCGGGTCCAGTCGGGTTCGATATTAAATGCTGTCGGACTCTGGTCTAATTTCATCGGGTCTGTCTCAGGTCGGGTTTTTCTTTAAAAAAAATTAATTTATGCACGTCGGGTTCGGGTAAGAAGTGATTCTGGGGTTGATTTGGGTTGGGTACAGATTTTCGGACCCGAGAAGACCTCTAATCCAGACTAATAGGACATACTGCAATATTTTGTGTCTGACTAAAATTTTTTTATATTGGATTATTGGTTCACTTTATATAAGTTTACCTTTTGTGTGTGTGTTGTGTTGTGTTGTGTGTGAGCATTTTATTTGTTTCAAGTGGAACCATTTGCAACATGCAGTATCCTCAGGAACAAAGACAGAAGTATTACATGTAAAAACCTGTATGTATTTTTTATGATTTAAAGTTTAAGACATGTTAAAGAACAAGAATTCATCCAGGGGAAAATAATGGAACACATTTTTTATTTAATAATTAAATAATTTGCTTGTTGACATTCTCTTGTTTTTACCAAACAAAATGGCACACTGTTTTGTTTGAGAACTGAACACTTACTGTTACTTACTGTTTAAAGGGTTTCTTGCATAAAGAAATATGTGTATTTTCAACTGAAACCTAAGCTTGCACACACTCAGCCCAGTGTTTTTGGGAAGGTTACTTTGGAAATGTAAAAGGTTACAGATTACAAGTTACCCTATCTAAAATGTAATTAGTGTAACTATTTCAATTACTTTATGTAACTGATTACATTTGATTACTTCTTGATAACTTTTCTACATTTCTAACAAACGTTTTCAAATATTAATCATTTTGAAACATTGAAAGCAGGTAGGGTTAATCAAATCCTTGCATAGCTATGACAGGAAACAGTGGCATCTAGCAATGCCTTGGGGAAAAATCTGTTAATCTTGAAAGAAATCAATTGCATCTGTATGTGTGTGAAAATATTCAGACACCCTTTGTAATCGTTAACATTGTACGTGTTAATTGAACTGTAATTCATATTAAGTTTTTCTCGTAACTTAACAGATTACAGTATTCATTTATTTGTATTTACATGTAACCGTTATCCCCAACACTGCCATGCCATGCTTGACAAAAGAAATATGGATTCTTACTTAATACGTCTGTTGACATTGAGTTTCCTTGTTTTGTAAGTCGTTCTTCTTTATATACCTGATATAGATTATAGAATATATATAGATATATATATAATATAATATAGAGTATATATATATATAGATATATATAAAGGGTGACTGCCAACTAGATTTCATGTTGTTTTGCTTAAAGCCAAATAAAAATTATGTTATTTGTATGTAAATCAGCATTGAAGAACGTAAACCAATATTTTTATATTCTTGACTCATTCATCAGCTTGTAAAAACAACAACAAGAACAATGATTGTATTTTTGTAAACTGCCGTTTACAGTACAATGGAAGCCTACAGGGCAGTCGAGAAGCACTTAAATAATTCTAGTTAATTATTAAATTAGCCTACATGCTCTTTTGAATATATAGCAAGTGTTACCTAGCATGACATCACTTTCTGAATAGCTTGTGCGAAGTAAAATGTCATTCATCTAATATGGGTCATATAAACCTAGTGGAAACTCCCACAGCATTTCTAAACCAGAAGTTCATCCGACTAAAAAAGTAGTACCACCTCATAAGGATAATAAAACTTTACAGTTCACATGCTACTTTTTTTTTTTTACTAAATCTACAAAAATAAGAGCTTGAAGATGTTTTAAACCGCTTCTACTGAGTTATTTCATGGCGGGTTATATTTTAACTAACATTTGTGAATAAAGTAAATATTTGCTCACATAAAGCTAACCGGACTATTTGAATCTGACTTAACTCGCCCTCAGCCGTGTTTCAAGTCTACTTAACATCAGTTATCGTCTATTCTTCCCAACAGTTAACTGCACATTACATCAAAATGTTCAAGGTGTCTAAATGTTTGTTTTCTTCGTCAGCAGTAAAGATCAAAAGTATCTCATAGTGAGAACAGCTACAATGCTACTAAATGACTGACCTAGTATCATAAAAAAAAAGACCTGCCATAACAGCATTACACTGTATGTGGGCCATTATCTTGACTGGAACACCACACCCAGCCTAGTTAAAGATTATATTTCAAACCCAGATAATAATAATAGGTATTTAGTCATACCTGTACGGTGCTCACAGGAGCTTACATGTGACGTAGATCCAATAATAGGCTACATAAGCCGTCAGTTTAATCTTGCTCCTGTGATATTGATTAGGCCTATAAATTAATAAAAATGTCTGGCGAAGCAAATCATTGTTTGTACAGAGTAGGGATCAGAATCCAACCTCCAAAGTATTGCAGTCACAGATATAAAAAATAAAAAGCATGAAAAAATGTAAAAACGAAGCAAAAAATATATGCACAAGATTTAAAATGCAAGCAAAGTGTCAGAATAGCAAACAATGGTCACGGATTTAAAAATAATAAGCGTAAATCAAAAAATTAATAACGCATTTTCCAAAAATAATAAGCATGAATCAAAACTTTAAACACATTCAAAATCATATTGCACAAAATTGAAATATTAATGCAAAATTGTCTGACTTGTGCACAATATCATGTTTTCCTTGGTTATATTTCTCTGTTTTTCTGCTCTCAGACATTTTCTGCTCATATTTTTATTTTTTGTATGCTTATGCTGTTTTCACTTCGCTCTTGTTTCCACATTCTATTCTTGCTTTTCCAAATGTTGCGGTTTGAGTTTCATGTAAATCAGGGTGGGCTTAAGCATCATCATTGGTCCACTAGTTCTAGATTGACAGCTCCTCCTCTAGCCAATCAGATGAAGAGGGGCGGTGACGTCACTCCAACGTGCCTCATTAGCTGCCGATGCTCAGTGTTCTGATCTGTTTCGACCTCACTCTGACCTTCATTAATGGTCTAAATAGAATGATAACCTTCGTTCCGCCTTCTCTCGAGACCTTATGTAAACAAAGTCATGCCCATGACCCTGGAGGCGGAACTCCCGCACGTATAAAAGCGGGTTTTACTTCCGGATCGTTCTCTTTATCTTTCTAGCCTTGAGAGACCTGGTACTGGTAAGAACGATCTAATTTTTTAGATTTCCTTCGCAAAGGAGCCCCATTGGGCAATATTCCCCACAGGAGATCAGTGATCACAACCGATGCATCACTGACAGGTTGGCGAGCCGTTTAGGAGGGCAGGTCAGTGAGCGGCAAGTGGGAACCCCCTTGGTCATCAGAGCACATAAATGTGCTAGAACTGAGGGCTGTTTATCTTGCTCTGGAAGCCCTATTTCCGATTATTTGCTACAAACATGTGCTGATAAGAACGGACAGTACCTCTGCAATTTACCACATAAATCACCAAGGAGGGACGAGATCGCTAAGATGCCTTCAGGTGGCAACAGATCTATTAACATGGGCATGTCCATGGCTGTCCTCGCTAAGAGCAATCCACATTCCGGGTACAGCGAACAGAGCAGTCCAGGACGGGGCCTCTCCCAGGGGAGTGGCGGCTACACACAGAGGTGATAGCCCAAATTTGGGCTCGATATGGGACAGCCCAGGTAGATCTTTTTGCATCCGCGGAAACGACCCATTGCCCGAGATGGTACTCTCTCAAAGTACAGGACGGCAGTTTGGGCCTGGATGCTCTGTCACAAGAATGGCCGACAGACTTATTGTACGCTTTCCCCTAATACCTCAAGTTCTTTGAAGGATCAGGGAAGGTTGCCACATGATTTTGCTAGTTGCTCCACATTGGCCAGGAAGGCCATGGTTTTCAGAGATGATTCAGCTGATTCGGGGTCAACCGTGGCAACTACCATCACGGGCAGATCTCCTGTCACAAGTGGGTGGCCAAATTTGGCATCAGAACCCAATGGCTCTGCACTTGTGGGTGTGGTCCCTGCAAAGCCCATCTCTCAGCAGCTAGATAATGCTGAGCGGGAGACTCTAAACAATTCTAGAGCCCCATCTACTCATGCTAACTATGCCATTAAATGGAGAATCTTTTCAGAATGGTGTTTGGGCACAAATGTTGATCCAATAACCTGTTCCATGCCTCTTGTTCTTAGTTTTTTGCAAATTCAACTAGACCAAGGCAAAGCGGCTAGCATGATCAAGGTCTATGCCTCATCTATCTCTGCATTTCATGGAAGGGTTGATAGCCAGCCAGTAGGCCGACATCCCTTGGTATGCCAGTTTCTGAAAGGAGTTTGTCGTCTCTGTCCAACTCGCACTCTGCGGGCACCAAGTTGGGACTTGCCTCTCATATTGGACTCCCTCACTAAGCCCCCATATGAACCATTGGCTAACACAGATCTTAAACCTTTCCTCTTGGCCATTTGCTCTGCAAAAAGGGTAGGAAAATTATGTGCTCTATCTGTTAGCGATGACTGTCTACATTGGAAACCAGAAGGCACAGGGGTGTCACTTTGGCCAAACCCTGCCTTTTTACCAAAAGTAATTAATCCCCAGTTTAAGAATCAAATACTGGAGATGGCTCAGTTTCAACCTCCTTCGCAGACGAAACAGGAAGGCTTGCTTTCCCTATGTCCAGTAAGGGCATTATGTACTTATGTGAATGTTACTCAGCCTTTGAGAAAATCTCATTCTCAGCTTTTTGTTTGTCATGGAAAGACCAGGCTAGGGTTGCCACTTTCGAAGAAACGTTTGTCACACTGGTTGGTTGATGTTATCTCCCATGCTTATACAGTGAGAGGGTTGCCAGTTCCTGTAGGAGTTCGGGGCCCACTCAACCAGAGGTGTAGCTACTTCATGGGCTGCAGTAAAGGGAGTTCAAGTAGAGGATATTTGTGCTGCAGCATCATGGTCTATGCCATGTACGTTCACAAAGTTTTACAGAGTTGATGTGACTAGCGCAACACCAGTGAGCACTGCTGTTTTAATGCCTGTTGCCCAGCGAGGAGTGAATGGTATGGATTTTGAAGTTCCTCGCGACCCTGTTGACACGAGTCATCCTATTTTTTTAGGTGGGGGGGGGACCGTTAGGACGGTCAGCTGGCGGCGAAACAGATAGTAAGTTCATGCCTATAACTAGTGGTCTGTGAGACCGAAGGATGACCGTCACTAATCCTTGTCGCTCAGAACTCTGAGGCGTTCAAGGTAAGAGAACGAGCCGGCAGTAAAACCCGCATGGGCATGACTTTATTTACATAAGGTCTCGAGAGAAGGCGGAACGAAGGTTATCATTCTATTTAGACCATTAGTGACGATCATCCTTCGGTCTCACAGATCCATAGTTATAGTCAAACTACGTCACTTGTATATGGATGAAAAGGGACAGCCTGTCAGCTGTAAAACTATCTTTCCCTACAGGACCCGTATATGGTCTGCGGTCACTGCTGGTATGTCTGCTGGTGATCCGTTAACGCAAAATGAGCCGTCCTAATGACCCGTCGTGGTTATATTCACCTGTATTTATTCGCCTATGGCCACATCGCGAAAGGGAGGAGCCACAATACCGGCCTCGCGAAGTCATGATGTACCTGACTCGCCCATACCTGACTGATAATAAGTCTTATGGTTATTACTGTTAGGAGAGGATGATATGAGTAAGAGTAATACATCCCAGTCACAATTGTTTAGTTTGCTGTATTGCTCGTAATTGTTAACTGTCTCTAGGCAGTATTTTGCTTATTTTTTGTCATGTATTGTTATTTTGTAAACAGCTTTGCAGCTTTTTCTTTCATGTACAGTATGTCCCAGCAATTGGGTTGTTTTGACCCAGCGGTTGGGTTTAAATGTTTAACCCAACCTTTGGGTTAGACCAACCACTAGGCTCAAAAATCTACCCAAATTGCGGAGTTTGTCCCTATTTTACCCAGCACTGGGTTGTATTTAACCCAGCATTTTTTAGAGTGTACAGAGCTTCTCTGCTGTCCTCTCCAGGTCATTCATGTTTCATATTTAAAATTAAGTTAAGTACAAACCCCATTTTCTACCTTTGTCAAAATCCCTATAATAGCATTACTAACTAAATTAATAAATATAATTATGCTACAAAAAGACATGCACACACACAAATACAGACAACATATATAGGCTACATGCATAGCCTAGGCCTATTTATTGAGATACAAATAATAGAGAGGTAAACGTAGGCTAACTGCCATTTTAATTTGAATAGACATTAATAAATTGAGCCAAACAGGAACTTGTTATATAAATAATGAATTAATTGTATTAAAGTTATTCAAGTTAGAAAACTTGTTTTTATAGGAAATGTAGTATACTAATTACACTCTTATTTTTTTAATGACCATAATACTGTTAGTAATCAGTTAATAATCATTACTGAGATAAAATTACTCATATTTGAAACAAACTGAAATGGTTATGAAATCAAATCTGTTCAGTTTCATCAGTTTCCCTTTAGATGTGTATCTGGCCTGTAGAGGGAAGAATCGACACAAAACACAACAGTTTACCCAGTATTATAGATCAAATAATATATATTTTTTATTAAATAATTTATGTAATCACTTCTGGCTTCACTTTTGTGTTTTTAACCCCTCTGTAAGAACAGCCTCCATTAAATACATGCATTACTGTAAACCTGGTTGCCATATCACACAATTTGCTTAATGAAAGATTAAAAAAACATTTGGGGTGTTTTTGCTTAAATAGTGTTTAAGTAATTAGCGCTATGATAAGTTGTATTTAGTGTATAAAACTACGGGATAAGTCACTGTCACTGAGACCAAGAGCGTGGTTTTTAGGCCTACAGACACAAACTCAATATAAGAGCTACTATTGTTCTGGACAGAAAGACATGATGCATAAGGACAGTGTCCTTAAAGTCACAGGATTTATTTACTTTTGCTTAAGATTACATTTTTTATAAAAATACAAAGACATGTTGTTGTGTTCTGTGAATCATTGTGATACTGAGTATGGTCGCTAGAGGGCAGTAAAAAACCTAATAAGAGACCTAGAGGGGTGAGGAAGAAATGGAGTGGTTGATGATATGGTAATGTTTACTGATGCTTCCTACATTAAAGACAACCGTTTGGAGTTAGTTTTTGTTTTTATTCTTTTTTACATCTTACAACATCACAAATTGGCGATGAGGATACCCCGCACTGCAGTTTTGTTTTGCTGTTGCTCTCAGAATGTCTGTTAATGTTCCTGCGCCTGCAATGTTTTTGCCCAGGTCTGGGGGAACTAGCAATGCCTTTTGACATGTGGCTGCGTATGTTTAACAACTACTTGCTAGTGATTAATGCGATGGGGGATGCTTGGCCAGACATCTGCAAAAGAGCCACGTTACTCCGTTGTTTGGGAACAGAGGGACAGCGGATATTTTACGCTCTACAAGAAACAGATGACACTTATGCTTCTGCTGTCAGTGCACTAGACAAACATTTTACTCCAAAAGTCAACGTTGTTGTTGAACGCTATGCATTCAGAAAGCGAGCTCAATTTCCACATGAGACTATTGCACAATATGTAGCTGCCTTGTGTGCTCTTGCAGCTACCTGTGGTTTTGAGGACAAATCTGATCACATGATTCGTGATCAACTACTGGAACGCTTGTTGAGTGACAGTATTAGAGAAAGGCTGTTACTGGAGTCAGACCTAACACTGGACACAGCCGTAACTCTTGCAACACAGATGGAAGCTGCTGCTGATCAAGCAAAAAAAATGATTTCAGACAGAGGTGTTTTGGACAAGGGAATTCCAGTACAGACTGTGCACTCTAAATCACACAAAACTACAAACAAACAGTACCACCGCTCATCTAAGCCACATGCTGCAGCCACTTCTTCTCCACGTAGATCTTGCTTTAGGTGTGGCTCTGACACGCATTTAGCCAACTCCACTCAATGCCCAATGCAAATGCCCAATGCAATTCCGGTAATAAAAGGGGTCATTTTGCTCGCGTATGTCACTCTGTTCCGACCAGTAAAGTACACGAGGTGCAGTTACCTGACGTGACTATATTGTATACGGGCAACACTGATGAACATGCTCCAAAGAGACTGTTTTGCAATGTCACCATTCATACACCTGCCTCTGCTGCCCAGGAGATACGATTTACTGTAGATACAGGCTCTGCTGTCTCTATACTACCACACCATGTCTATAAACAATATTTCAGCTCCACCCCCTTGTCTCCACCTTCTGCTAGACTGGTGACCTACACACAGACACACATTCCAGTACTTGGATGTCTCCATGCCCAGGTGTGTGTAGTGGATTCGAGCACTCCAGGCACATTCTTCGTGGTAGAGGAAGGTACTGCATTGCTTGGTATGGACTTAATTAGCAACTTGCATCTCTGTATAAATGCTGACACGATTACCACCTCAGATGCAACGCCAGCTACTCCTGTTCTGTCCACAACCACTACTGAACCACTAATTACTCCTCCACCTGAGTTTGGGTGTGTGAAACAGTTCGTACACAAGGTCAAAGTTGATCCTACAGTCCAACCTGTGCGCCAGAAACGGCGGCATTTACCGTTCGCAGTTAGGGCATCTACTGCAGGCTGGCATTATAGAAGAAATTGATGCCTCTGCTTGGGTTTCTCCTATTGTTGTAACAAGAAAAAAGAATGGAGGCATACGAATGTGCACAGACCTTCGTGAATCAAACAAGGCTGTGGTCACCGACTGCTACCCTCTGCCACACATCGATGAGCTTCTCTCCAGCCTGCGAGGTGCTACTCTTTTCTCTAGTATTTACCTGGCCAACGCGTACTACCAGGTGCCACTTCACAAGGACAGTAGAGACATTACGGCCTTCATTACACACAAGGGCCTATTTAGATTTTGCCGGGTTCCATATGGCCTGGCATCAGCTCCGTCAGCTTTTCAAAAGATGATGTCACCAATTCTGGAATGAATACCTGGTGTCCAGAACTATCTGGACGATCTAATAGTTTATGGTGCCACTGCGGATGAACACAGTCGGACTCTCCATACTGTCCTGCTAAAACTCAAAGAGGCTGGACTGGTTCTGAATGATGAAAAGTGCCATTTCAGAAAGACCACACTCCGCTTCCTTGGCCATGTCATTACCACAGATGGTATTTTGCCCGACCAAGAGCACGTTAATGCAATACTTCAAGCTCCCGCACCATCTGATGCTGCTGCCTTACGATCCTTCTTGGGCCTTGCTTCATGGTACTCAAAGTTTATTCCGAATTTTGCAACGGTGGTGGCTCCCATGCGTGAATGTGTCAAAGATAAAGAGACTTTCACATGGTCTGCAGCTGCCCAGACCAGTTTTGATGAGGTCAAGCAGCTCTTAGTGTCCAGCTCTGCCCTAGCTCTGTACGACCCCTCCCTACGCTCAGTGATCTCGACCGATGCCTGTGATTATGGACTGGGTGCTGTGTTTGCCCAAATTCAGCCAGATGGTACAGAGAAACCGGAAGCTTTTGCTTCACGTACACTTACAATGGCAGAGCGTAAATACTCAATTGTGGAAAAAGAGGCACTTGCATGCGTGTGGGCTACAGAGAAGTGGCGCACGTATTTGTGGGGCAGGCGCTTTACTTTGCGCACGGATCACCAGGCACTCACAACCTTACTCACTACCAAAGGAATGAATAGGGCTGGATTGCGCATTGCCCGCTGGTCGGCGCGTCTGCTTTGTTTTGACTACGATGTCGTTTACAAGCCAGGTTCACAAAACCATACAGCAGACTGCCTTTCACATCTCCCTCTGCATGTGCTAGCGGATCCTTCTACAGATGTGGAACCTGAACATGTAGCTCTGATTTCTTCCACACTGAGTTCCCTTCCGGTCCCTGACTTTGACAGTGCTTGGTCCTCATGTTCAGAAATGGTGGCTCTTAGTGAACAGATTAGCCGTGGCTGGCCTCCATCTATACGGGCTGTTGCCCAGAATCTAATGCCCTACTACAAAATTAGGGATGAACTCTCAGTGCAGGGTCATTACATTTTCCGTGGTTCCAGATTAGTGGTGCCTGTCTCATTGCGTCATACACTGATCACCCTGGCCCATGAAAGCCACCAGGGGATTGTACGCACTAAACAGCATCTGCGTGACCTTTACTGGTGGCCTTGTATGGACTCTCAGGTTCAGACTTGTATATCTGCCTGTGCCCCTTGTCAGTCTAACGACAAAACAGCTCGTACTCATCCAGCGCCTCTACGACCTGTTCCACTCCCTGACGGTCCCTGGAAAAAAATTAGGCCTCGATATTGTTGGGCCATTTGAGACTGCCATTCCTGCTTGTCGGTATGCTGTGACATTGACCGACTACTATTCAAAGTGGCCTGAACTTGCCTTTTGCCCATCCGCCACAACTGACGGTGTCATAGATTTTCTGACCACTGTTTTTAGCCATCATGGAAATCCGGAAAGCATTGTCACTGATAACGGGACGCAGTTCACATCAGCTGCCTTTGCTGAATTTCTTAAGACCCGGGGTATACACCATAACAAGACATCTGTGTACTACCCTGGAGCCAATGGAGCTATTGAGAGGTTCCACCGTTCTCTGAAGGGCTGCATACAGACAGCCATCCTGCAGTCACAGCCTTGGAAGGAAGCTGTGACCAACTGGCTTCAAGTGTTTCGTGCGACACCTCATGCCACTACCTCAACCTCACCTTATGAACTGCTCTATGGACGTAAAATGCGAACCAGACTAGACATTATGCCCATTGCTCCTATGTCGAATTCATCTGTCTATGACACTGTGGAAAGGAAACAAGCCAAGATGAAACGGTACACTGACATTAAGCGGCATGCTCGTACCCCGTCTTTTGCTCAAGGGGAGAGAGTGAGGGTCAGAATTCCTCGCTTAGTCCCTAACGCACACTCCAGATTCTCTGCTCCGTTAACAGTGGAAAAGCGTGTGAGTCCAAACACCTTTCTGCTAAGTGATGGGAAGAGATGGAATGTCACACACTTGGCTCATTCTCATTCTGCACCGGTAAGTGGTGGTCAAGTTGATACACCAACTTGCGCACAACTCATTCAGGGTACTTCTCCGAAACAGCCACGTAGTAGATTCCACCCTAAGTGGCACAAAGACTATGTAATGTAACTGATTGAGATTTGAAGGGTTTTAGAACAGTTGTAAGTTGAACCAAGCTGTAAAAGAAATGTACTTTAAAAAAATGTTCTGAGGTTCATGAATGTGAAATCATTTAATTTCAGTGGTAAGGAAATTTTGTCAAAGAATTTTGACTGCCATATGTTAGTTATGTGTTAGTTATATGTTCAAACAGATGTCACCTTATTTTATAACTACAGTTGCAGGCTTTATTGCAATAATTTCATAATACGAAAAGTGTTCAGTTACTGGGGGGGGGGGGGGGGGGGGGGGAAGTAGTGGTCTTAACAGAGAGGAAATGTTGTGTTCCTGTGAATCATTGTATACTGATTATGGTCGCTAGAGGGCGTAAAAAACCTAATAAGACCTAGGGGGAGGAAAAATGGAGTGGTTGATGATATGGTAATGTTTACTGATGCTTCCTACATTAAAGACAACCGTTTGGAGTTAGCTTTTGTTTTTATTCTTTTTTACATCTTACAACATCACACATGTTTGCACCCAGCATATTTTGTCATCTATCATAGTAGTGATTCAAAATAAGCAAAAGCCAACTAACTAAACCACCATAATATGAATTCTATTACACTGCACAGGAACCCGGTTCTTGTTAGCATATGAAGATGGAGATCAGTGTGATGGAGGCCTGAGTCTGGAGAACATGTAGCATTAAATAGTGTTTTGCTTTATGATACACATGTAGGCGGTGTCAGTTTTTCCTTCTGTCTCTGGTTATTCCAGGGATGTCAGTGTCAATGTCGTGTGTAAGATATGTCCAGAATCTGCTGCTCCTTTTTCCTCAAAGCATGGAAAAATTCAGCCACTAGAGGGAGACAAAATACAGTGTTGTTGTCTTTGGGTATATTTGGAAAGCGTCCTACCATACCTTTCTGATTTTTAACTTACAAACCTTCAGAGACAGACCTGTTGTGAGCACTGAGGTTGTTAATCGATGGTACATGGCATCTTTTTGCATCATTTTAAACTGGTTTTTAAATTAGATTTAACAGTCGGATTTGTGGTGAAAAACCACATTACCCATGATGCTGTTCAAAAATTCCACCAATCAGAGTCACGATCAGCAAATTGCACCAAATTAGTTTGCAAGAAAACGCCCTCTTACATGAAGCACCGCAAATGACGACTTTAAACAACATTAAATGAATAGTTTTCGATTTCATCATCGTCATTTACAATGCTTCATGGGATTGTAGTTTGGTCCCTCATTAAAGCCGCACAGGCTTGGACCGTTGTCTTTTTGTTAAATTTTTTAATACTTTTTTGCTTCAAATCAAAGTTTGTGATGCCGTGATTCTGTATGGTTCATGGCTTATAACGCTTTAATGAAGACTTTTTAAAAAATCCCTGTGGGAAAAATGAATGGAAAAATTCTCTTTATAACAGGGGTGTCCAAACTTGGTCCTGGAGGGCCGGTGTCCTGCAGAGTTTAGCTCCAACCCCAATTAAACACTCCTGAACCAGCTAATCAAGCTCTTACTAGGCATACTAGAAAATTCCAGGCAGGTGTGTTGAGGCAAGTTGGAGCTAAACTCTGCAGGACACCGGCCCTCCAGGACCGAGTTTGGGCAGCCCTGCTTTATAATATGTATACGGCGCTCAGTATGCACATTATCTGTACTGTATGGAAGCCTGATTCCTTCATGGATTAAGAAAATAATGGTAATTGCGACTCTTTATCTTACAATTTCTTTCCAAGAATTGAGAAATTCAGAGAAAAAAAAAAAATTTTTCAAGACATAAACTACAAACTACAAGGCATAAAATGAGAATTACAAGATTTTAAACTCGCGATAACAAAACTGAGAGATGTAAACTCAGAATTCAGAGAAAAAAAGTCAGAAGTGCTTGAAGTAAATTCGGAATTGTGAGGGAAAAAGTCACAATTCTGAGTTTATATCTAATTCTGGCTTTTTTCGCAGAATTGTGAGATTAAAAAGTCACATCAGAAAGGCATTTATTTTCAATAAAAATGAAGGGAATATTCGAAAAATGGAAATAAAGGGCCATGTGTTTGTTGGGTAGGTTTAGAAGTCGGTGTAGAGAGGCATATTTGAATAAATATGATATTTTACACTCAATATGTTATTATTGCTTACTGTATTATAATGTAGCTACTACAATACTGAGGTGAAAATATCTGCCATTTTTGCAGCATAAAAAGTAGCATCTAACTACAATTTACACTTATTGCAAAAGAAAATACTACTATTTCTACATAGTGTAAATAGAATCGATCGTTATTTGCACTTAGTGTAAATAGCATATCGCTAAGAAAATACTGCTAATTTCAATTATGACATGCCATAACTAGATTCTAGATTGTTCTAGAACCTTCACTGCGTGTCATATGACTAACAGAGACACAAACCTCAAAAAAGTTCAGCTCAATTGTGCCAGTCTTGTCCTTGTCCAGCATTTTAAATGTTTCTGCAGATGAGAATGTGGATATGTAAATGCAGAATATCACATATCAGTCTTTATTCAAATGTGGTTGTTTATCGGACACTCACTGAACATGCTTTCAAGGCGCACAATACAGCCCACAAAGTTGTCAAAGTCGATGTTGAGATTGGAGTCGCTGTAGCGCGCGACCATGATCTGGTGTAGAGGGTTGTTCAGAGAGAAGCCTGTACAAACAACACGAGGGTGATTAAATGATAACAGATTTGTGATTTTTGTGTGAACTGTTCCTTTAAGACACAAGTTCTGACCTGCTTTCCCTATGGCTTCTCTCATCTCCATGGAGCTCATTGTGCCGGACTTGTCCTTGTCGTTTTTACAGAAGATGTCCTGACAGAACACAAACACAGGTGCACTGCAATGTTACAACATTTTTTAACAGTCAGCCGACTTCGAAACCAGACTGTACAAATAATGACAATGATACCAGGATGAAAACAAGCATGAAAACATACCAGGTACATCTCAATTTTAGTCCAGAGGATCTTAAATTCAACCATGCCCAGTTTTCCACTGCCGTCTTTCTGAGACAGCAATAAAGGAAAGAATAGACTAGAATAGTGCAGAAATCAGTCAATTATTTTTATAAAACTGATGCATTTGAAAAACATCTCGTGCAGTTATTCAAAAGGATACATCCAGTAAGTTCACCATGTTGCGGCAAGTGTCCAAACTAAATCCATCAGTTTGAATGTCTTTACCTTGAATAAAAGTTATTATAAATGGTCAATAATTAAAATATTCAATTAATAAGAAACAGGTTATCTACAGGTAAAGAAAATTATTATATATATATATATATAGATATAGATATAGATATATATATATATAATTGTTATTGCTATCTATAAAATATAAATTTCGACGATTATTTTTACAAATTCAAGCAAAACATTTTTATTTAAATTGTGTGTTTATTTGATTTATTTATATATTTTTCATTATTACTAATATTTAACAAGCTCAATGTTTTTATTTATTATTGATATGTTATGTATATATTGTTTTATTAGTGATGCATACCTATAAAATATTATTAACTATTTACGATATAATATCATTGATAAAAACAGAAAAATGGAAAATGTATCCAGAGCTTACTTTTAGCTATCACTTTGTTCAGGACCTTAGCAGCTCAAATGCTGAGACTTTCAATCCTTGTGGATAAAAGAATGATTGGGTATGATTTATAAATATTCAAATGAACAAAAGAGCATAATTCATATTATCCGTAAATCTCCACTGCCCCAGCAAGCGTCTAACAGATTCTTGACCGCTACAATATCACCCTCAGTTCACGTTATCTATGAATAATAACAATTGAATAATGCAACTCTTATGTCCTAATAATACAGCATTAATTCATGGAGAAATTTACCTCAGGAACATTGCTCTCCACAGGGTCCTCAAGCTCTCTAAAAACCAAACATATTTTCAGTCAGGAGAAATAGACTTTCATTAGAACCAATCTCATTATTGTGGGCCAGGAACTCACTGGAACTCTGCCTGTTTCTCAGAGAAGACACGAACACAAAAGTCTCCGTCCTTGTTGGGCTCGAAGGTGGACGGGACGATGAGATACTCGCCGGGAGGCAGACAAAAACGAGAGCAAACCTCGCGCAGGTTGATGAAGCTCTCGGAACGGGCCGCTGAAGCATTTCGCTGGAAGAAGTTACGGTCCAGTTGGACGTTCCTCTGCCCGGCCAACTACAAACAAAACAGAATAAGCAACCAATTCGATATTAATGTTCATTTCTGGGTAAATTATCCCTTTAAGAGCTATGATGAACTGATGAAAACACTAGTGGATCTTGAGGTTATGTAGCAAAAAAAACAGGCGATTTTGTGCTTCAGTATCTGCAGTCCATACCTCGTCAGGAACCTGTGGACGATAATAAGAGAGATATATTGATTTAATTTATATTTGTGAAATAATCAATTCTTATCACTTCTGATAGTTCTTGGCCAGAATAAGCAGGAAAGTGGATCAGATTTTCTGGCGATAGCCTATGCTAGTCGACTTCCAGACATGGTGTTAGGCTGCTCACATCGTAGATGGCGAAGCCAATGGTGTGCATGTCCTCTCCGACTTTTCTCATTTTGCGGCGGTTCTTCTGGATCAGACCCACAACGAAGCTGCAGCCCACTTCATTATCAGTGGGGTCGTCATCCTGCTCCTCCATCTTGATCAGAAACTGAGGGTTCATATAGAACGAGTCTGCCAGGAACATAACGAAGGTCAAACAAGTGTTTTGCTGTAATAAATAGTACCTCAAAATACTAAACAAGTTTTTTTGCTATTGTTTTTGTGCAGTATTCTTCTGTTTTGCTTTTTTGTTGTATTTATTTACTATTATTTTGCTTTGCTTTTAGTTTTTTTTTTGCTATTTTTTGTTTGTTTACACTCTAAAAAATGCTGGGTTAAATACAACCCAATGCTGGGTAAAATATGGACAAACCCAGCGATTGGGTTGTTTTGACCCAGCGGTTGGGTTACTGCCCAACCCAACTGCTGGTTGAAAACAACCCAGTCCCAGGGTTTGTCCATATTTTACCCAGCATTTCTTTAGAGTGTAGGTTTATTTTGTTTCTTATGTTTGGTATTCTTTTGTTATTTATTCTTTTGTTTTTACAATTTTTTGCTGTTTTTGTATAGTATACATTTGTTTTTGCTGTTGTTTTTGTTTGTTTTGCTTTTTATTGCTTTTAGTAGACTTTTTTTGCTGTTGCGTGTGTTTTTTTGCAGTTATTTTTAGTGTACTTTTATTTTTGCTGTTGTTTTTGTTTGTTTTGCTTTTTATTGCTTTTAGTAGACTTTTTTTGCTGTTGCGTGTGTTTTTTTGCAGTTATTTTTAGTGTACTTTTATTTTTGCTGTTGTTTTTGTTCAATATTATTTTTAGTTTTTTTGCAGTTGTCTTTATTTTGCTTTGCTTTTTGTTGTTTTTGTTTAGTATTCTCGTTTGTCTTTTGCGGTTGTGTTTGTTTAGTATTGTTTTGTTTTTTGTTGTTGTTTGTGTTTATTTTTATTTAGTTTTTTGCTGTTGATGTTGTTTGGTATTCTTTTGTTTGTTTTGTTTATCATTATTTATTATTTTGTTTGGCTTTTATTGTTTTCCGTATTTTTTGCTGTTTTTGTTTAGTATACATTTGTTTTTTTGCTGTTGTTTTTGTTTGTTTAGCTTTTTATTGTTTTTTAGTATTCTTTTTTGCATTTGCTTTTGTTTAGTATTTTTTTTTGTTGTTTTATTAGTGTACTTTAGTTTTTTTGTTGTTTTTGTTTGATATTTTATTTTGTTTTTTACTGTTGTTTTTGTTCAGTATTTAGTTTTTTTGCTGCTTTGTTTAGTATTATTTTGTTTGTTTTGTTGTTTTTGTTTAGTATTATTTTGTTTTGTTTATTGCTGCTGTTTTTGTTTAGTATTGTCATAAGTTTAAGTTTTGTTTCCTTGGACTCTCACTTTGTATGTTCTTGTTTCCTTTGTCCCCTTGGTTTTCATGAACTGGTTTCAGGGCCGGCCCAAGCCTTTATGGGGCCCTAAGCAGAATTTTACATGGGGGCCCCTCAGTGCCGCCAATTCGACTGATTATTGTCAATACTTGATTGTAGCTGTGTTGCTTACATCATACCAATGCCAGCTTGTAGTAGTATACAAACTAGTAGGTGTTCATTTGAACTTTAACATTCAAGGTCTTACAGAACTAAGTGGCATACTTAATGTGGTGTGCTGAAAAGTAGCTAAATAAACCAGCAGACAATGCATTTATGGAACAGAATGTTATTTTGACAGCATAAATTATTAAACACAGCAGCAAGTCATCTGTACATCTAAAACAACAACTCTTAATCTATAAATAGCTATCGGGATATCGGAATAGAATAGCAAAGACCCCAAAGGTAGGTTAAGGTAAATAATGTTAAGCTGTAATCAGCACCAAGTTTATGAAACCGAAGCTTATTTTTATTACAAAAATATATACTCAGAAAAGTTAGTTATACACAGAAGACAAAAACTTTCATCAAAAACTAGCTAAGTGAAATATTATAATATATTAAGATGTCAAGGCTATTTATGGATGTTTAATCAAACATGAACTTCACTAAAACAAGAAGATACCCTATCTAGGCTATGCTAATTAACTAATCAGCCAGGAAGGAAAAACTAAATAAAAGTGAAACATCTGTCATACAGCGCTATTGTGCCTGCATGACGCGTCGCTATGGAAATGATAAGTATAGATTATTTAAATTAATTCTTTAATATTACCTTTATTTATTTTGTATAATTACCATTGTCCACTGACATGATATATCACAAAAAAAACTTTCAAAGTCCAGTTCATTGTAATTTCCTCAGTTCATTGTCTAGTATTGTATTCGTTAGATGCACAAAGCTGTAGTGTTTATTTTCTCTCTGTGTGCTTATGTCTTACAACATTATTGTTATTTTGGTAACACTTTACAATAAGGTTCCATTAGTTAATGTTAGTTAATGTATTAACTAACATGAATGAACAATGACCAATACATTTATTACAGTATTTATTCATCTTTGTTAATGTTAGTTAAAGAAAATGTCCAATTAATGTTCATTGTTAATTCATGTTGATTCACAGTACATTACCTAATGTTAACAAGCACAAGTTTTGATTTTAATAATGCATTAGTAAATGTTGAAATTAACATTAACTAAGATGAATAAATGCTGTAGAATAATTGTTTATTCTTAGTTCATGTCAACTAAAGTAGTTAACTAATGAAACTTATTGTAAAGTGTTACCGTTATTTTTCTAAACAAAGTTAAAGCTGCATTTGGAGCCGCATCTCCTCTTCCTTGCCTTGCCTGCACTGTGACAAGTATTCTTTGTTTTGCTGTGTATTCTTGGTCAAACATTTAATATAATATAATGTAATATAATAAAGTATAATGTAATTATCAGGTAGTTGATTCAGTTCATTACTTGGGTAATTTCTGCAGCCTCCAGCAGTTGATCCTTTCCTCCAGTTGCCATCAAACTTGGACAGCGCCCACTTATTAATGCTGTCGTCTGACAGAGCATCAGGGGTCAGATTACAGATCTCCACCCGCGAGTAATGATGCAGGAAATCAGAGAACGACATCCTGGGATGCAGAGAAATATCGATGATCATAAGAACACCTTAACTGAAATGTCGAAAACATAAACAAATAAAACATTTCATCACAGATTACCAGAACTCTCCATCTTCTGCTTTGCAGCTTATTTTCTCACGGTCCTCACTGATCTTGACGCCATTCGTGACGACCTAGAGACCAATCACATGACATTCAGTGAATTTCCTGCTCATTATTTGGCTAACTGGTTATTTGGGTGAATACATCACTATTCACATATATACACTACCACTCAAACGTTTATGGTCGGCAAGACTTTTTGTTTTTGAAAGAAGTCTCTTTATGCTCACCAAGGCTGCACTTATTTAATCAAAATGTAGTAAAAATGGTTATATTGTGTAATATTATCAGAACTTAAAATAGCTCTTTTTTATTTTACTAAAACAGCAAAGCTGAATTTACAGCATCATAACATCATTATTAAATCATTCTAATATGCTGATTTGACGCTCTAGAAACATTTACTCTATCTCATTATCTGTATGTCTGTCTATCTATCTATCTATCAACTGTCTGTCTGTCTATCTATCTCTGTTCTATCGTATCTATCTATCTACTATCTATCTATCTATCGATCTATCTATCGTTTTATCTATCTATCGCTAAGTACAAATTATATGTTTGTTATAATTATTTTTTCCTTGTCGACTAATTCTAGCTCTCTCAACTTGTAATATTTTACAATTTGTCAACTGATATTATATTTTGTAGGTTGCACATGTGCACCCCTCGAAAGCCTAAAACCACAGAGCCCCCCCACATAACACATCCCAATTTAACCCCTCTCTCTATAATATGTAATAATTTATATTATATGTATATACTTTTAAAGTATTAATTAGTTTAAGCTTTATGGTTTCAGTATGTAAATTAAGTGCGTTTTGTTGTGGAACGAGGAGCTAGTGTACACTGTCGTGATGTGGAGGGAGGGTGGCAGCTTATCCTCTGCACTTCTACACCCGAGGGCATTTAACAGAGTTCCTATAGCACTCATTAGCAACTTCTAATAGAGCCACAGGTGGTGTGTTACTCTTCTGCAAACCACAGTTGGTTTTCAGAAATAGAGCTTGACCTCTGATTAATTTATGACATGTAACATGTTTTGATGCCAACACCGGGTTACCCACCCATCACTCCAGGCTCCGGTCCACTCCACCTGCCCCCAGGGGTTCCTGATGCGGATCAGTTTGGTTAAGTTGCCCCTGTCCTCCACCTGTAACATTCAGTCAGAAATCATTTCCAATGCAAACCAATTAAAAGGGTTAGTTCACCCAAAAATGAAACTTCTGTCATCATTTACTCATTATCTACTCATGTTGTTATAAACCTGTATGACTATGAGAGAATGTTGTTAATCAAACAGTTGCTGGTAGCCATTGACTTCCAAAGTATGGAACAAACACTATGGAAGTCAATGGCTACCAGCAACTGTTTGACTACCAACATTCTTCAGAATATCTTCCTTTGTGTTCAGCCGAAGAAAGAAACCCATACAGGTTTATAACAACATGAGGGTGAGTAAATGATGACAGAAGGTTCATTTTTGGGTGAACTATCCCTATAAATGTCAATTCTAGTCCATACAGTCACCACTAACCTCTTCAGCTCCTGTAACCGAGTAGGCGTGTCCTTTCACCAGTTTCTGACTAGTAATGGCCTCTGAATCAGCAGAGTCTGTGATCTAAACCAAATACACAACAGAACCGGTTTTGCACGACTATTAATTCCAGTTCACTGACAGTTACACAACAGATCCAGTTACACACTCCTAGTAAATACAAGGTTGCGCAATTGAAGTACACACAAGTAAATATGAAGTTTCTCACATCTATCGAGCAGCCCAGCAGTGAGCCCCAGCTCAAAGCCTTCTGGATGACTTTGAAGAGGTTTGGACCTGCTTTGGATAGTTCATGGACCTCAGCGATGCCTCCAGTGAAATCCTCAAAGCCCTCAGTGGTGGAGCCACCAGACAGAGCTTCATAGCAGCCGTTCAGCCTGAGGACAAGAAGTAGCTTTTCGTTATTATTTCTGAGGAAGCCTAGTCCACTTAGACATGCTAAATGAGTTTGAATCTACTGACTACTCACTTTGCATAGGCCTTCTCCAGCAGGGCACTCCAAAACTCAGAGCCCTCGGCAGAGTGGACAAACAGCAGCTCTCTGTTCCTGGAAGGCAGACGGTCGTCAATGACCACATCCACCCAATCACCACACTGCCAGAACTGAAGAGACAATAGACGTCTGTAAACGTTAATGGAACATTTGACAAACGTCTTTATGGAACAATGTCATAGACATAACAGCACTTTCTGAATGTATGGTAACAAATGCCATTTTTTTTATGAGAGAAATGTGTAGCTTAATAATGAGATAAATCCTTAAACAATACAATAATGAAAATAAATGTGACTTTTACATGAGAAAACAACTTTGCATAAATAACAACAATAGTAATACAGTAACTAACTAAATGAATAAATCAATCAATATTTAAATAAATATTATTATTAATAATATTAATAACAACAATAATATTTATATTTATATAAACTGTATACATGGCAACAAATTTCATTTTATCTATAGAAATGTGTAGCTTTATGAGACAGTCAAAAATAGCCTTGATGAAAAATAGACTTGATCTGAAGACAACTTAGCTTAAACCAAAATAATGATACTGCAAATAAATAATCATATTCATAATTATTAATAATAATAATACTAATGTAGATTGTTTAATTATTTGTGACCCTGGACCACAAAACATGAAAAGGGAAATTAAGAATAATAAATAAGCTTTCCCTTGATGTATGGTTTGTTATGATAGGACAATATTTGGCTGAGATACAACTATTTGAAATCTGGAATCTGATGGTGCAAAAAAAATCTAAATATTGAGAAATCGCCTTTAAAGTTGTCCAAATGAGTTCTTAGCAATGCATATTACTAAGTTAAGTTTTGATTTATTTACGGTAGGCAATTTACAAAATATCTCATGTAACATGATCTTTACTTAATATCCTAAGGTTTTTGGCATAAAATAAAAATCAATAATTTTGACCCACAATGTATTTTTGGCCATTGCTACAAATATACCCCAGCGACTTATGACTGGTTTTGTGCTCCAGTGTCACATAATTAATGGTTTAAACAAACTATATTTACAGTGGGGCAAAAAAGTATTTAGTCATCCACCAATTGTGCAAGTTCTACCACTAAAAAGATGATAGAGGCCTGTAATTTTCATCATCGGTATAGCTCAACTATGAGAGACAAAATGAGAACAAAAATCCAGAAAATCACATTGTATGATTTTTAAAGAATTAATTGGTAAATTACTTGGTACAATAAGTAATTGGTCACCTAGAAACAAGCAAGATTTCTGGCTCTCACAACCTGTAACTTCTTCTTTAAGAGGCTCCTCTGTCCTCTACTGGTTACCTGTATTAATGGCATCTTTTTGAACTCGTTATCAGTATAAAAGATATCTGTCCACAACCTCAAACAGTCACTCCAAACTCCACCATGGCCAAGATTAAATAGCTGTCAAAGGACACCAGAAACAAATTGTAGACCTGCACCAGGCTGGGAAGACTGAATCTGCAATAGGTAAGCATCTTGGTGTGAAGAAATCAACTGTGGGAGCAAGTATTAGAAAATGGAAGACATACAAGAACACTGATAATCTCCCTCGATCTGGGGATCCACACAAGATCTCACCCCGTGGGGACAAAATGATCACAAGAACTGTGAGCACAAATCCCAGAACCACACGGGGGGACCTAGTGAATGACCTGCAGTGAGCTGTGACCAAAGTAACAAAGGCTACCATCATTAACACACTGCGCCGCCAGGGACTCAAGTCCTGCCGTGCCAGACGTGTCCCCCTGCTTAAGCCAGTACATGTCCTGGCCCGTCTGAAGTTTGCTAGAGAGCATTTGGATGATCCAGACGAGGATTGGGAGAATGTCATATGGTCAAATGAAACCAAAATATAACTTTTTGGTAAAAACTCAACTTGTCTGTTTGGAGGAGAAAGAATGCTGAGTTGCATCCAAAGATCACCATACCTACTGTGAAGCATGGGGTGGAAACATTATGCTTTGGGGCTGTTTTTCTGCAAAGGGTCCAGGACGACTGATCCGTGTAAACGAGAGAATGAATGGGGTCATGTATCGTGAGATTTTGATTGAAAACCTCCTTCCATCAGCAGGTCATTGAAGATGAAACGTGGCTGGGTCTTTCAGCATGACAATGATCCCAAACACAACGCCCGAGCAACGAAGGAGTGGCTTCTTAAGAAGCATTTCAAGGTCCTGGAGTGCCTAGCCAGTCTCCAGATCTCAACCCCATAAAAAAATCTTTGGAGGGAATTGAAAATCCGTGTTGCCCAGCGACAACCCCAAACATTACTGCTCTAGAGGAGATCTGCATGGAGGTATGGGCCAAAATACCAGCAACAGTGTAGTGTGTGAAAACCTTGTGAAGACTTTCAGAAAACGTTTGACCTCTGTCATTGCCAACAAAGTTTATATAACAAAGTATTGAGATGAAATTTTGTTATTGCCAAATACTTATTTTCCACCATAATTTGCAAATTAATTCTTTAAAAATCCTACAATTGATTTTCTGGATTTTTTTTCTCATTTTGTCTCTCATAGTTGAGGTATACCTATGAAAATTACAGGCCTCTCTCATCTTTTAAGTGGGAGAACTTGCACAATTGGTGGCTGACTAAATACTTTTTTTCCCACTGTATATATATATATATAGATAGTATATATATATCCCAATAAAAGTAAATAAAGTGTAGTTATTTAGGGGCAATATTAAGATAAAACAATAAAAAAATGGTTCAGGATATTGGTTAGCAGACACTTCTGTATTAGTAGTGGCTATAAAACAGCAATATCAGTCAATATTTTTGGTTGTTTGGCTTTTACATGAACAAGAGGTTATTAACCTGGAAATGAAATATTCCAGCGTAGTCACCGTCAAAACTCTGTCCAGACGGAACCACACGGGCGAACACGTCCTGGTTGAGAGTAAGAGAAGCGATGGCAGCTAGAAGCCAACAGTCACCTGGAAAACCAGCAAGATGACGTGATATCATATTGCGTTTACTAAATCTGTGACTCAGTATTGCAAGAGGACGGTAACTGCATTTTTATTTAATATTTTATTAGATTTCACTGTTCATTCTACCAACACACAAAACGATAGCTGCACAATATTGATGGTGAAACGTAAATTCCTATCAACATAACTTTTAAGTTGTTCTGGCATGTTTCAGGACACCACCTCTCCTATTATTCCTGCTCCCACACATTTGCATCACAGACATTTCCTTAATAGCCAGTAAAGTCAGTGGCATTGTCTGATGAGGACTCGTATCAAACATTTTCAGCTACAGTGGAAAACTACAGTCACCTGACTCTTGGGACATGTTTGCATATGAGGAAACAGAGGCGTATGATCCAAGACAGGATGAAAGGACACCAGTGTTTGTGTTGTATGGAGTAAAACAGGTTTATCAGGGTGTGTATGTATGTGTGTTTGCTATGTAGACAAAAAAGTGTTGTTTTCCCCAAGGAATTCCTTCCATTCCTCTGATTACGCACCCTTTGCTTTTGAAGAAAAATGTATAGGTTTGGACCAATGTTTTGGGTGAACTGTTTCTTTAAGAAGATATGCAATTAATAAAATTCCCAGATATGAAAAATTGGCAGTCAAATCATTTAAGAAATATGGATCAAGAATGAATGAGTTTGCTCAAACAGGGTGTTTCCCTGTACAATTCTAATGATTTCCCATGTGCTCCAACCACCATCTAAAGAAACTTCCAAAACTAGAAAAACTGCTTTTGTGGTTCAGCGTTTCAATGGCTGACTTCTGCTGGTTAAACTGTATGGAACAGTTCTGTATGATCTTTTGTTATCATCACTTCTAAAGTTTCATTGTACACTAGCTCCACAGTGGGTGAATATTATAGCTAAATTGACTCACCCAAAGCACCCTGGCAGATGTCAGTTCTGGTCGCACCTCCGCTAATGAACGTTGGGCTGGATGTCAGTTGCTGGGTGACAAAAACAGGCATTCCAAAAACATGAATCAAGAGATGAGTTTATTGCTGAATGTAAATGACAAAACAAATAGCTCTTTATAGGATAAAAAAAGAGCGCCAAGTAACAGGGTTGCAAATTTAGCTTAAAAACATTTAACTCAGAAGGAACTTAAGATTTTGTGGTTATTTTGTTGGTTTGTTATTTTATTAATAAATTATATTTATCATTAATTAAAGAAAAATATTTGCATGATAATTTTTTATTACAGTTACCCGAGTAACAGGGTTGAATGTTTGAGCAGTTAACATTGAAATATGTGTAAAACTTGACAACAAAAATGAAGTTATTTTGTCTTCCCGCCATGGGAAGGGTCAAAATTATGTTTCTTCTTGGGGGTTACAATTTTAAGCTCCATTGTCTGTAACGGGGGGAAATCATGCAGTAACAGGGTTGCAAAATTAGCTTAAATAACACATAACTCAGTAGGAGCTACATATTTTGTGGTTATTTTAATTCCGCCATACAGGGTAATTAATATATATATAGATATTTTCTTGATTTTTTAAGTACAATACCTGGAGTACAGGGTTGACGTTTGAGCAGTCAACCACTGAAATTTGTAAAAAACTGACAATGAAATTTTAGTTATTTTGTCTTCCCGCCATGGAAAAAGTCCAAATGATATTTCTTCTTCTAAGTTACTTTTTCTATAACAGGAAAATCATACAGTAACAGTTGCAAAATGAATGCCAGGATGTTAAATACTAGAGGTTTAACCAGTGTAACCAGAGATTAATTTAGTCTTTCAGTTCCGACCATAATGCTTTATTCAATACTAAAGTCATTAAAATATTGGTAGAGTTTATTAACATTGAATAAATTAAAACCTTTAAATGTGTCATCTAATATCATGCATATATTATGTTATATTATATTCACATTATTTAATACATGTTAATATTTAAAAACATCATTAAATATCATGTATAACGTTACTATATATTTTTACTTTATATACATTTTAAAGATATATATTTGCTTGATCATTTTTATTACAATAACCTGAGTAACAGGGTTGAATTGTTGCATAATTAAATATAATTTCATATTTATTAAATACATGTTAAATATTTAAAAATCATTAAATAATACATGTTTAACCTTACTATCAATTATACTTTATTATACATTTTAAAAATATATATTTGCTTGATCATTTTTATTACAATAACCTGAGTAACAGGGTTAAATAGTTGCACAGTCAACATTGAAATTTGTGTACAAATCGATAATGAATGTTTCTTCTTGTGTGTTACAATTTTGAGGAATGTTACACTTTCTATAATGGGGGGAATATCATGCGGTAACAGGGTTGAAAAATGTGTGACACAGCTAAATATTTGCTTATTCAATGGTATTAATTAAATTATTAAATAAAAATAGAAGAGGCTGTGAGTCAAACTGACACCATTCTTGAATACATCAATAACCATCCATCATACCAGCAGTGAGGATCTCATTCCCTTTAATTGACTCTAAAAAGGTCTTCTGGTAAGCAGTAATGCATTATGTGGATCACAAAGCATAAGCATGCCATATTTAATGTGCCAATGCTCTTAGGGCAGTATGTTCCCATAACTTCCTGGTCTGTCTGTCTCTGAAGCGGTTTGTCAAGTTCAGATTAACATGCAATGGCTTTGCATGGTCATTATAGAGAAGACTTTTTTGTTCTTTCCTGGCTGCCGGGATGGTGTTAGAAAACACATGCATTAAAACACTGATGTGTATATGTTTATCTGTAGTACAATGATTTGTAGTAATATGATTGACCTAAAACTATATGCACAAGTGCAGCTTCCTGATCACAGTGCCTCAAAAAAACAAAAAAAACTAATGATGGCAAACACACCCAGATACAGGAAGCTTCAGACTAATAGTCAGTTATTATAACCAAGCACAAAACAACAAGATATGCTCAAGGCGTGATGGCCTAGAGCAAAACAAATAAGAAAAGAAGTCAAAGTCGAGATTTGAACCAGGTTCGAGAAGAATGTGTTTTGCCATTTTAATGACGGGTGTGAACACTTCAACCATGCAAATCTGGTAAATGTCAGTCTTATAAATGCCAAAGAAATATGAAATCAAAACATTGGGCACTATAGTCTAACCATGTATATCAGATTTTTTTTTTAAAAAAAAAAAAAAAAAAAAAAAAAAATATGTTGTGCAAATTCAGCAAATTGAGAGTAATTAAGATTTTTTTTTTTACCTTTTTTAAATAAAACATTTTTGAGCATATAACTGAAGTATAATAAATTAAATATACATTATTCATGCATGTATTATTTTACACATTTATGTAATGTTTCATATATATATATATATATATATAAAAAAGCTATATCGTTTTTTTTAAAATTTCACACCTTTAAATATAATTTATTAAATGATTATGTTACACCAACCTTTGGTCTCAGCCACTCAACCCCGCGCACTTTAGAGGAGTTTGGTCCCAGTTCCTTGAACCCGAGCGCAGATACACTGGCTTCAAACGTGTCATCCTGAAACAGGCGTCCGCTCTCCAGACACTCGCGCTTGAGCGCTTCATAGTCCTGGTTGAGGAATTTGAGCGCATGAGCGTTGGTACCGACGCCCGCTGCTCGGGCCCGGTTCTGCTGGAGCTTCGCCGCGATTCCTGACATCTCTGCGCCTCCGTCACAACAAACAGTGCAAGCACACCGCAGATGACAACGCGTTAAATGGAGTGGGCGTGGCCAGGGGCGTTACTAGCCAATATAAGTCAGTATTTCTTTAGCATAATGTGCTATATATTCTTTTACTAAATATATTTGTTTATTTTCTGTTTAACTTAACTTACACTTTTTCTTTGATGAACGCAAAATAAACATGCGACGTCGACAACTTTTTACACAAAGGAGGAAAAAACATGTAAAACGCAAAACAAATATGTTGTATCAATGACAAAATTGAAGAAGTAGGATCCAGGATACATTTAAGCATGTTTTCGAATAGGAACTATGTCGACTGGAAAAAGAAACAAATCTGCAATTGTTGTAGTTAATCAAGATTATTTTGTAAGGATATATTAAGGTGTATGATAATTTGTGTATTGTTTGTCTTATGATACACACACACACACATTTTGCAATTATTATTTTAAAATACCATATAAGCTAACTAAGAAGTGGGCTCTTTGCAAATAAAAATCCCTTTTTAAATAAGCAAAAAGTGCTAAATAAATATGTAGTGTCTTAAAAGCACTGAAATGTTGTATTTTTTTCTGGCAGTTAATGTTGTTAATAGTGAGACTAATAGACCTACCTCTTTTTCTTGTGGAAATGGAAAAAAAAATGCATCTCCCACATTTAGCAATATTTACACTCTAAAGACTAATTCATATGACAGCACTAAAATCTTCAAAAAGTAACTTTTCAAATGCACTGCCTAATATTATGCCACACACACACATATAGATATATATATAGTATATATATATATATATATATAAGATATATATATATATATATATACATACATACAATATATATACAATGCTCTGAATTACCAAAGGTAGCTGTTTTTAGTAAATTATCCTGTTACCATTTTACTGAGATACTGCTCCAAACGATTCAGAGTGTGAGTGGACTGTTCGGATGATTCAGTCGCGAATCGATTCAGATAGATTTGCTAATCCGTTTAACGACTGTTAATTGAAAAGAACCGACTCAGACGAGTGAATCATTAGCGAATCGCGCATCGCTTGTTCTGATTCTAAACAGTTTACAGACGCGATCATGATTGCGGTTAACAGTTGAAAAGGATTCTCAGGTCGTTATGGTAAACTCAATCCTCAAACGTATTTATCTGGGACTCGAGACTTAAAGAGACGCAAACGTTAAAAACAGGTTGTGTCAAATCCTGTCCTTCCTTGCGTAGCCTACTAATCTCCATACTTGCTGGAAGACAGTGTAAATTCGGTGAGTATTGTCTATTGCTTATATTCAGCCCTATAAAATACAGCTACTATATATTATATCGACCTTAGTTTTTAACGTAAGAGCGTTCGTGGCCATTTTGAAGTTGAATGTGCAAGCCAAGGCTTCCGGTAGCCGTTTCCAGTTATTCCAGTTACTCATCCTGCTGGATGAGTTGCAAACTCGTACTTGGTAACGTTACTATGCTGGTTGGTAATATTATTATTTTTTAAACACTTTGTAGTGCTTTATTATTCTTTTAGTTACTGAGCAGCTAGTGAATCATAAGTCTCTCACAAAAAAAAACAGTCATGAGGTATCTGTGAATGGTTTTATTTTCAGCAGATGAGCACCTTAAACAAATTGCATTCTGTAAGCAATACCAAATTTAGATACCCATCTGATTTTACTCTGATTTTACTTATTGGTATTCAAGTTCAGGTTTTTAAAGTTTATTTGTGTAGCGCTTTTCACGATACAAATCTAGTGCAATTCTGGTGCAATGTAGGCCAAGTGGATTTTCAACTCAGGGCCAAGCACAGCCACTGCAAAACACACACAAAAAACACATTTGTAAATGAAAACGCTAAACTGAGAAAATACAAAAATCTTAATCCACATTCACACTTGTGCGTCACCTGCAGGATATCCAGCTCGATTTTCCCAGTGTTCTTCTTATCGAACGTTTTAAATATTTCTGTGTAGAGCACAGATGAGCATGTTACAGTAAACCAGCATTAACACATTTTTGTAATCTCTATTCATAGCTATTTATTTCCAGTAATTTAAACTGGATAATCTTCAGCAAAACTTACTGAAGAGCATTTCCAGGCGAATCAGGCAGCCAACAAAGCAATCAAAGTCAATGGCATACTGCTGATTAGCATAACGTGAGATTATCACCTCAAGTACCTCATTGTTCAGCTGGAACCCTGTGGAAAAGCAAATACAACCATTAATGCACTCCTTATTATGACCACTTTTAGAAGAAATTAATGACTATGTTGTCCTCAATGGTCTGACTAACCATAGACTCATTACCTGCTTCTTTCACGGCATCTCTCATCTCATGGGAACTCATAGTGCCTGAGTTGTCTGTATCATGCTTCTTAAAAACCTCCTGGTGAGGTATGACAGAAAATCCACATTAACTATTTAACATCACTAAATACAATGAAGAATTTACAGAACTTTTTTGCCCACAAAGTTGTTGCTCTGTAGTAGGGATGCAAAATAGATCTGTACCATGTTGATTATCAGCTGATATTACAGATTTTCATCTTTGATTTAAACCAAATTATATATTATACCAAATATTTCTGGATCTTTTTCCACAGTATATGAAACTCCACAAGGCCGAGTTTGCTGCTGCCATCTTTCTGGACCAATGTCAAGGGTTATAGGAGGGTTATCATGGTTAATTTGGTTGCCGTGTTTGTAGATGAAATTTATTAAAAATATTAACTTAAACTCTCAGGGGGGCTTCAAGTAAATATTTAAAGGGGTCATATGATGCGATTTCAAGTTTCCTTTCTCTTTGGAGTGTTACAACCTCTTGGTGCATAAAGAAGATCTATAAAAGTTGCAAAGACTCAAGTCTCAATCCAAAGAGATATTCTTTATAAAAGTTAGAGTCAGCCACACCTACCTAAAACGGCTCTTTCTAACATGCCCCCACATATCTATGTCATTGTGTGGGAAGATTTGCATAACACCGACCAAATGTTCACGCAAAGAACGAAGGCATAACTTTATTTCTCGCTGTAGTATTGTTGCCACCGCCGCCATGTCGTGAAGGCGCTGTGTTTCGTTGTGAAAGCGAAACTACTTTGTTTAGCCTTCCAAAAGAGGACGATATCCGCTTCGTCATGCCTAGAGCTGATCCGTGCGGGTCGCTGAGGAAATACTTCAACTTTGTGCTGTGGATCGCCGGATTGGTTTTCACCGTGGACAAAGCGGAGTCCATCCCGGGGTCCGTCACATGTGGTTGCCGCAAGCCTGCCGGCCGCGCCTTTCTCAAGCCCGCCCGCCTCTGCTCACTCATCCCGCTGGCCGTTCCTCACTCTAGGCTGCCATGTGTTTCGTTGGGAAGTAAACACTTTGTTTGGCCTTCCAAAAGAGGACACAACTAGAAATCATTGGTTAAGTTGTATTTATAACACTGTTCCAGAACACTTCAACCCGTATATTCAGATGTGTGCAGCACATTTTTGACTGTTTCCTGATCCTGGGAGAGTTGATTACAATGCCTGCTGTTCTGACTCACATACTGTAAGTACGTTTTTCATATTTAAAGGATTTACCACTGACGATTCAAACACGAGTTTTAAACAGTGTAGAGTAGCGCTTGTCGTTTGTAATTTCTCCGATCACAAATGCATGGTTTTATGTTTACGCGGCGCGATGTAACGCAACGCGTAAAAAGACAGTAAAGGTTATTATAATCAGTAATTATGTCCCACTGGATGCAACTAATGCCTGGTTTATAATGGGTTTTCATGTTTGTCTCGTCGCTCCGGCCGGACACGGCATCGTCACAATATGGTAAGTGGTTTAACATTTCCGTCACACGCTTGAGGTACACGGCCCATCACAACGCACTGGATAGCTTGCCAATCACAGCACACCTAGCTTTTCAGACTGATGAGCTTTGTAAAAATCAGCGCTTTTCAGAGGCGGGGCCTAGATAGAAAATAATGTACAGTATTTGAAAAATAATTGTGTTTTTTGAACATTAAAGCATGTAAACATATTCCGTTACACCAAATACACAACTAATGTTTTTTAGCAACATCAATGACCCCTTAAGGTCAAAGGTGTTTTGGCGCAGAAAAAAATCTGCATTAACCATGTAGTTTATTCTCCTATGATCCAGTGAGGTAGGGATACATCTATCAAGACTGATAATGTGGCGACAGGTTTCCATACTAAATCCATCTGTCTTCACATCAGTTTCTGTGTGAAATACCACAAAACATTTTGAAAATGACCAGTACAGAATGTTAAACAATTTCAAGGTGCTTTCAGATATATACATTTAAATAAATGTGAAAGAAACTGGGAAAGTTTGTTTTCCTACGTTTCGAGGTAACACTGTCCAGGATCTGCTGTAGTTCAAACACAGACACCTCTGAGTCCTGCAGAGTGAAGACAAGATCATGTGTGATAATGATAACGACCCAGAACTGAAAATGACCAGCCTTACATTAAAAATGACTTACATTTCCAGCAAACTGATTGAAAAGTTGTTTGAAATGTGGGTCCACATCACTCTCGGATATGAATTGCTGGTAAAGAAAAAAATTATTTAAATTCATTTAAAAAAGTAGCCTAATTTTAGATTTTTTATATGGGATATATCTGAATTTATAGAAATGTTTTTCTTATAAATCAAAATAATACTATGTTTGTTAATAATAAATTCACCTTTTTCACGTCTGCACTGATCTCCGTATCCATCGGGCTGCAGGGACGAGAGTCAGAAACATCCATCATGCATTTGGGTGCAAATACAAAAATGTTCAAGGTACAGTTATGATTTATTGGTTCGAACAATCAGATCGCAACCAATTCCACTCAAGGCTCACGGGAGGGGGGGGGGGGGGGGGAGGGGGAGGGGAAAACCTATGCAACATCACCACATGTGGTCTAAAATGAGAACTATATAAACCCATGTTTTTTTTTAAATACAAATGTTGAAATATATTAAAAACACTTGTGACAAACCTGGCAGCAGCCTCTTTCTCTGTGAACACACGTAGTACGAAGCTTCCCTTGCGATGCGACTCGAAAGTGGAGGGGATGATGACATATTCACCCGGAGGCAGTTTGAAGCGCTCACTCACCTCTCGTAGGTTGATGAAGGTGTTGCTCCCTGCAATGGACCGCTGACGCAGCAGTACATCAGGACCGAGATTAATGTTATTTCGACCCATGAACTGCAACACAAAGATGGATGAAATGGCATCTGAAAACTTGTAAAGGTTGTTTTATTTAAATGTATTATGTGGCGTCCCAAAGCGACATGATGGGGAAAAAAATGGGAGGAAAAATGACATTTTAATGCTTTAATGTTCACGCCAAATTTTCACATTCTCTTGCAAAACAATTGTGTTCACGCAAAAAAACTGTAAGTTCCCTAACAAAAGGATTGTGTTCCTTTAAAAAACTTTTAATTTTTGCTCCCACCTCATATTATGTCCATCACAAACGTTTTGCCAATGAATGCAAAGTTTCTTAGGGGAACGCAAAAAGCATTGAAATATATATATTTTTCTTCCTTTTTTAACCACCATCATGTCTCTTTAGAGTCTCCATAGTATCATAAAAATTTAAGAACAATTAGTTATGATTGTGGTGTTCAGTTACTCTTATGTACAAAACATGTTGAGCTCATACACACCTCATCTGGAATCTGAAAAACACCAAAGAATATTGTATAACTCAGTGTTCAAATTCATACAATTCACCACAAAAATATTCTGTTATTTAGTGATAATGTTGATGGTTATGTCACTGGAAACGTGTGTTAAATAAAGGGCAACAGTTGCGTTCTGGAAGTAAAATCACATTATTTTAACATCTGGAGACAGACCTACCATGAGCTTAGAGGCAATTAATCCATATTCTTTCCAAACTCCAGGTGAAGAACTACATTACCCATGAATTGCTTCAAATTAAAGTTTTAAATGTTGTGATTCATCTTGGAGCAGGTTGGTTTAGTTCAGGACTCTTTATTGTCTTTATTTATTTTTTTATCTTTGAAGAAATTGTAGAAAATGAATGGGAAACAAACACCTCTGGAACTAAGACGATGTGATAGGGATTGTAAAGTTGGTGGTTCTGCTGGTTGTGGTGTTTCTAGTAATGTCTGCAATATAGTTACCTTATAGATAGCGAAGCCAATGGTGTTCAGGTCTCGTCCAAACCGTTTGTCTTTACGACCATCTTTCTGCATCAGACCCACTAGGATCGTGCAGCCATCCTCTCCATCAAGAGGATCATCATCTTCTTCCTCCAACTTGATCACATACTGAGGGTTTGAGCAGAATGTAGCTGGAGAGGAGGAACCAAACAGTCAAACCGTGGATCAAAAAACAGCTTAAACCACATTTCAAGCACATTGACTTAATTTACCTGGGTTGTTCCTGCAACCCCCTGCAGTGGATCCCACCCTCCAGTTGCCTTCAAACTGGTTGTAGTTCCAGTGGCTCGCATCTTCGCTGGAAAGAGTGTCTGGAGTCAGATTACAGATCTCCAACTTTGAGAACTGCTGTATGAAGTCTGAATAGGCCATCCTGACAGGACAAGGAAGATTCGTCAACATATTTTTTTACGTTGTTGAGGGTCAAAAGCTCAAGCTCTCTTACCAGAACTCTCCATCTTCACCTGAATAAACCAATTTAGCTTTCTCCTCTGGTTGGATGCTGTTCCACTCATTGGAACTGAAAAAGACATTGGAAATATTTGACAGGACTGATGTTGAAGAAGTAAGATCTGTTTAGGGAAACTCACTTGTCACTCCAAGGGCCTGTCCACTCCACCTGACCCCATGGGTTCCTGATACGCACCAGCTGAACCAGACGGCCATAGGAATGAACCTGTAAGATGACAGCCATTAGGGCATCTTTAAGTTTTTCCTATCAAATCCATATTTCAGTGTCAGTGCCGGTTTCTGACCTCCTCTGCGCCTGTGACAGAGTAGGCATGACCCTTCACCAGCTTCAGACTCGTCACCGCCTCTGACTCATATGAACTGGTAATCTGCTCAATGATTATGCAAAAAATTTCAGCTGGCATAACAGAAAAAATTACATTTAAAAAAAGTAAATAGAAAACAGTTATTTTAAATTAAAATAATATTTCACAATATTACAGTTTTTACTGGATTTTTGCGGTAAATTAATATATTGCATGGCACACTAACAAATTATATACACCTGACCTAGGAGTGAAATTGAAACAAACATGAATGAGGAAATACAGAGTGGGACCAGCTTTATGTTAAATAGAGTTCCATTTCAAGTCAGTCTCTCGACATTGCGTAAAACGCTAGGGGAAATCCCTATCTTCAAACCTTCATGAAGCCTTACTGAATCAAGCTATTGCACTACAATAGCCAATGTCATTTAGTGCTTGCCTGGTTGGCGGGCTCAGCCACTATAAAGTCAGTGCCGAGTGCCATATAACCTCAGAATCTTTTTCGTTCACATAGCTATTAAGACTCCTAATGCCTGCCGTTGAAGGCACACTCTCCAGTGGACGGTGCCTGGATTGCTGTTCCCTGCAGCATTCTGGTGAGTCTTTTACATTATGACAGATAAACTGTCCGCTCACTTCTTTTCCCCTCTGCCGCCGAGCCGCAGAGGCAGAAGCTGCAGCTTGATATAAGAAGTTTAAGTTTTGGGCCACATTCCTATCTGACGTAAGATATAAAAAGCATGTGCTATTGCCCTGTTCATGTACTATATGCTTATATATATGCAGCCGACTTAGATGAGAGAGCTGAGAGTGCTCTCATTCAAGATGGCACTGCAGCTTTGGAATTTGGAAAGTGTGTGGGGGATTTACAAGCCCTCTCTGTCAAATACCAAGTTCTGGCTATGAAACTAAGATGGCACAGGCTGATTGGTTCTAACTCAATATGACATAATGTCATCATTATCACATGGCACAGCTGACTGGTTCTCTCCTGTATTGGTAGCCAATGAGGTTGCTGCTCAACATTCAAATACTTGGCTAATGCTTGTGGTAGCAGTTACAGCACACTTCAGAAACCCTCCACCTCCCCCAGCTCCACCTGTATAGATACGAGGTGATTCATGTATGCTATACAGGGGTTATTTCATATAGTTATTGGCCGCAGCAGTATTTTTTACATGCTCACAGCGCAGTGGGGAGTTTGGCAGTAGCAAAGATCAGTACTATTCTATTCCGCCAAGACCAAATACATTAACATGGTCATTACATTACCATGCCAGTCCCTCCGAGATTTGTCATGACAGAACTTTGTTTTGTCTTGTGCCTCCAGAGAAGTCGACTGCACAATAGGTGTTTGAGCCCACTCCACGAGGAGTTTGGCATCGTCATGGGCCTGGTTTAAAGGTATGTCTATACAGGACATTTGTTTGGCGGCAGGATAGTCTTTGCAACTAACACATGCTAGGTTTTATAATGTGGAGATTCCCTCTTTCTTACTGCATGTTGTGTCTGTGCAAGGAGAAGACAGCGGCTGAGTAGTTATTGGATGACTGAGGCGCTTATAGCACATTTTCCTGTTTTTACACTTTGTTCAGTAATCTTCAAGGGCTTCAGCTGTTATCTTGCTACTCTACTGTTACTCCTGTGTGTTTACCTCGCTTTGCAATGTTACAATGGATGTGTAATATATATGTCCTGCTATGGGGCCGGGTTTATGTGGCATGCACCAATTAATTTCTGTGTCCTCATTTTCAAAACGTTTATGTGTCCTGCTTATATAAGCTGGTCAGATATATGCACCAATTCACTTGTTGCTTTATTATGAACACCCTGTATGCGCATTAGTCCATGCTGCTCGGCTGTGTGCATGCTGATGGTGTCGGCGCTATCTTCGCAACTTGCCAGGTGCATGTCTGGGTGTTTCAACTAGGTCCGGTACCAGATTTAGAAGGGTGGAGTCTGCACCATGCTGTATTAATCTGGCTGGATTGAGGAATGAGGACTTTTTTTACACAGCAGGGATTTTAAAGGATTTTTCTTTCTCGTCTTATTGTGCTTAAATGGTCAAATGCACAATTATTTCAAAATGCTTGTCATGTGGAGTATTCACGTAATTTAAACACAGTCGTAAATGTAAACAATTGGGTGAAAACTAGATGTGTTTCACTATATTGGATCCGTGCAGTCTGTCTTAAAGGGAAATGGCCTATTTTATCTGCAGCTGTCTGTCATTTATGTTAATATGAAAACAACAAAAGATGCTCTTTAATAGGATTCAATTCATATTTGATTCATGCAGTGAATACTATGCAGTGTTTTAGTTATTCAATTTATTAAATTTCTGTATTATTTCTTACTACATGTTAAATAAACCTACTGTAGCTGAAAAACACGTTTAATTAACTTTTATTTTTGTTCTGTTGTGTTTGTAATTAGTTTCTTTGTTCTTATTTTTAATTAAAAAAGTAAAAATATCTATATGGAGATACATATTGTTATAGTGAAATAAAATTTCTCATACCGTGAAATAAGACACACTAGTAGTGTGTGTGTATATACTGTATATTGGACAATATAGTGGTTATCAGCTTCAAAATAAAAATTATTATTAGCCAACATGTTTATATCAGTGCATCCCTATTTATTATGTATTACAGCAATGATAATCATTATCACACATGAAACTCCTGATATTTAGTGTGAGCCACAATTGAGCTAACATTTGATATTTCCAGACACAAAATCCTTCTTTAAATATGGGTGAGTCCAATCCATTTGCATATGTGGCAAGTGTTGTTTGCAAGTCGCCTGCAAAACACCCACAAGCACAAGCAAATTTTTTGGGTTTCACAAGGAAATTGATATCCTAAATCTTCACAAATAATGTAAAAGCTTAGGTGTTTGAACTGTGTTTATTAATTAGACCACAGACCATGTTATAAGTTTAAATGATGTGAAACAACAGAAATGGAATGTGACTCACATCAATGGAGCAGCCCAGTAATGATCCCAGCGTCAGTGCTTTCTGCATGAGCTTAAATAGGTATGGAGGAGCTTTGCTCAACTCGTAGTTTTCAGCGATGCCTCCAGTGAAATCCTCAAAACCCTCAGTGGTTGAACCTCCCGTCAGAGCTTCATATGAGCCGTTAAGCCTTCATAATATGGGAATAATCAGCGCCACCGGTTGGTCAAGTCATGGATATGTGACATGTTGTATGAACATTGTGTGTTTTGTAGGTAGTGGTTTGGCACAGTGTTTACCAACGGTTTCAGATGACTCAGTATCTTGATGTTATCTACTACTGATGACTACAGTTCGGGATAGTAGCAGGTAATTTATGATGAATAAACACATACTGTACACTTACTTTGCATAGGCCTTTTCCAACAGGGCGCTCCAGAACTCCGAGCCCTCGGCTGAATGAACAAACAGCAGCTTCCCATCTCTGGTGGGCAGCCGGTCATCAATGACAACATCCACCCATTCACCAAACTGCCAGAGCTAAAGAGACGTGAATAACAACGTTCAGTCTGAGAGTGTCCCCTTAATCTATCATTGGACTTCTAATAGGGTTATGTGTTGTAATTAATACTCACATGAGGTCCAAAAGTCTGAGACCACTAGTGAAAATAATTTTTTATTTTTTTCTGTTCTGTGATTTATTTATTTTTTTTTACTTTTCTTGTAGGTTTTCAATCCCAGATCTTTAGTGTGGTCTCAGACATTTTGATCCCATGTATGTTCTGACCTGAAAGTGAAAGATGCCGGCATAGTCCTCTATAAAACTCTGTCCAGGTGGAACTACACGTTCCAGAATTGCATTATCCAGAGTCAAAGATGCAATAGCCGCCAGCAACCAACAGTCACCTGCCAATGAATCAAATGTTATTAGATACTTCTGCATTGAGCTCATTGTTTAATGCAAACTGACTTCCAGTTTACTTTTTACAGATATAGCCCTCAAGGATCAACCTGGGCTTCCATGTTTTGCTCAAAGAGCATCCTGCGCGTATACATCTTGCTCAATGGTGATGGTGGTTGGACCATTGTGGGGTTTGAACCTACAACCTTTAATCTTAACTTTAAGTATAGGTTTTTAACCACTCCCATATCTCACAATATGTTTTTCCACAACACATGAAATGGACTTGCGTTGTGAGGTAACTTTAATTAGTGGTTGCTAAAGCTAGCATCACTATTATTGTTGTTCATACTTTTGTTCTTATCCACTTGCCACTGAAACCTGAGCATGTATTTCGTGCCACACCATTTGTGCTATGGTCATGAACATTCTTAAGTAAAACTTCCAAAAGGGTGTTTTCACAGAACCTTCCAGTGAACAGTTCTAAAAGAGCCATTTCTTCTTGTTGTGAAAAAGAACATTTCAATATTCTGAGGAACCTTTTTACCTTTTTGTGGAATGACAAGATTCCACGGATGTTAGAAGTTTCGCATGGAGCCATGAATGTGAATAAAGAACCTCTATTTTTAAGAGTAAATGATACCTCTTACTTTGTATGCCTTCTACTTTATGCTTTTTACCAAAACGGATGAAAAAAACTGAAGGAGGCACTGAGTCATATCACTTCAGTTTCAATTGAGTTCGATCCATTTCTTTTGGAACTTCATGTATCATTTTAACTGGGCAGTGTTTTTTAAAATTAAATGTTGATCGTTAAATTCTAAAAGTTATTTAATGTGTTTTTGAGAAATTGAGTATCACATAAGCCACAAATGTGGCATAATTCCTGATATAGCGATTATATTTGTTGTGTCATGGTCATTAGCACGGCACAATACGAGTCTGTGTGGGTTTGGGGTGGAGGAAAGTTTACTCACGTCAACATAAAGCAGACACACCAGCAGATTTAATATAGTAATGCATAAAAAATATCCTGAAATTCCATATGCATCACGTTTTTTTTAATGCTGCACATCACCTGTATTTGTTACTGGAATTCGTAAATAATTTATGAATTATGCTACAGGCCATACCCGAACATCATTCTGATCAAAAGGCTTGTTCCTCACCTAAAGCTCCTTGACAGATGTCTGTCCGTTTGGCGCCGTCCACAATGAACTCCGGGTTTGAGCAGAGCTCCTTTAAAAAGGGACAATGTGAGAACAATTATAGGTGATAGTGTTACGTTAAAGGTACACCTAAATAACAATAGCTTGTATTTGCTTTTAGCAAACAGCACATGTAAATGGTTCAGTTGAACTAGTGTGCTGTGGCCTGGGTGTTCATAAAAGAAAAAAATACAGATAAAAAGCATCGTATTTATATAACAGTGCAAACTGATGAGTAGAGAGTCTGCATGTTGTAAGTATCAACACACACATAAGATCATCCTCACACCTAAAGAGAAACCTGAGCCGCCGTCGGTTACCATAGTGAGCATATCGGCGCACACGCAGGAAAACATATATTGGGTAATTGGGTAAAAGAAATTTTAAGGTTTGTCTCATGTAGAAATAAATTCTATAAAACACACCTTAATATTTACCCAAACTCCACCTGTGTGGAAGAAAGCAAACACTCACTGCAGTACCTTAGGTCTCTTCCACTGCACTCCTCTGGTCTTGAAGGAGTACCGTCCGAGTTCATTGTATCCCAGAGAGTCGGATTCGGCAGGGAAGGTCAGGTCACAGAACAGGGTTTTTTTCACCAGACACTCCTGCTTCAGGGTCTGGTAGTCCTGCTTGTTGAAGGGAATCGCCTTCTCGTTTGTTCCCACTCCTTCTCCTCTGTCCTGCCTCCTAGAAAGAACTTTAGCGATATTAGACATGCTGCCCTTTACTCAGGTTTCTCTGAAGCTTATGTAGTGTGCGTGTTTCTCTGAGACTGATGCTGGTTGTAAAGTGAGAGCTGCTGTATGGTAAAGCAGTGAGGGGTGGAGTCAGACCCACCTGTCAACACATAGAGGCAGGTGTTGCTTTCACTTCGTTTTACACATCATGTAACCAAGTGATGCAAAATGAACTAAAGCACATTGTAGTAGATACATTTTGAATAAAATGTAAACACTTTAGTTCATTTACTTTACTTTAGGAAATGTATAAGTGAAGGAAGGAAAGAAGGGAATGTAAATGTTATTTACGTTGCACATGCATATTATATATTTACATTTAAAAATATGTAAATATATGTAGGCCATTAATGGCAGATATGTTAATAAGATATGATAAGTTATGAACATGAAGGAATTCATAACATCATCATGATGGAGCAGAAAACTGCCCTCCTCAAACTATTGTCACAAAGTGTTTAGAATGGCAAATGTATACCATCGCGTTAAAATTTGTGGGATTAAAAGTTCTAGCTTATTAATGGTTTTATGCAATCTCAAAATCTTAGATAGATACCACAAATCACCCCTTTTCCCCCCTAACAAATGTCAAAATATCAAATCACTTGCTTAAATTAAGTCACCGAACATTTTGTGATTGCGATTCGGAGTTTTCTGTATTGTTTGGTATATTATAACATTTCTGTTTGTACAGTGTTAACTAGGGAGTGAGTTGAGCCATGTTTTTACTTGTGCCGTGTTTAAAGTGAGCACATGACAGTAATGGGTCCAATTTATACATGTACATACATTTCAGGATGTGGTGCATCATTGGGAATAATCACTTTGGATCTAAAATAAACAGCTTGCTTAAGTACCCTTTCCAGAAAAAAGTGATCTCTTGGCTTCAACTTGCCCGATGAGAGGTATTTAAATTGAGCCAGGGACGAGGGTAGGTTAAGCACATGGAGGTGAACTGTGCACGATTATTCTGAGAATAAGAATGAACATTTTCACTCATGCTATATAAAAGGAAGAGAATTTCAATAAAATGACTTGTTCAATCAATGTGTGAGGCATTGTGATGACTGACCTTCATCCAGGAGGAACGTTCCCCATCTGTGGATCAAGACGCGGTGGGATCCAGCTCCCAGCGACCCTACAAGACAAAGAGGTTTGGTAGTAGAATGGATGTATGGGGAAAAACGGTTTTTTTTAAATTTTTAAAAAAAGAAATTTTTTTTATTTAAAGATACAGTTCACAACTGTGAAGGCATTTTTAAATTATTTAAAAATTTCAGAACAAAAAGTTCAAATTGAAGAATAAAAAAAATGCAATTGATCTTACAGAACTATAGTACTCAACATCCGACTTATAAATGCTGCAGGGAAATACAATTTCATAAAAACTTCAATGGCCTATTTAAAATTTGCAGAACAAAATCAAGTTCAAAACCAAGAACAACATCAAAAATGTTTGGTTTAAACTTAATGAAATATAATGTAGAATACAGTAAAATAATACTCTATAATCATAAGAAGGGGTGAGCCACTGGCTCAACTTACCTCAGGACTTTTGCCTCAAATTACCACACTTCTATCTTTTTAACATACTTTTAACATACTTGTATCATCCAGAGGTTTAGAGCTAATATCATGTCACCCCTCTTTTCCTACTAACTTCCTCTCCCACAGAGATAAATAAAGCATAGTAATAATTTCATTTCCTTATTGGGATTGCGGCATCCACGGAAAATAAATATATATATTTTGTTTGCATATGTTCTATCCAGAAGTGCCATACAAAACATTCTCAAGTATCATTATTAAGGGTTAAATTACATATAATTGGCTCAATATCAATCAAAACATACGAACAGTGCTACATCCTACCGATTAGAAATGGCTGAACCGACTTTAATATCCGGCAGATGGCCGTGTTGTGCAGCTAATCGAGTTTAGAGCTTCATCGGTACCGTTAGGAAGGAAATGTCCGAATGAACGAACGCCTGAACGAATGTTATTTGTGTGCGCAAAAGAAGTTTACACTCCAAAATCTATTATTAATTTAAAACTAAATTGGCATGGCTGTTTCTCCACATGCCAATGCCAACTTAGTCATTGTGATCAAATAGAATAGACTTACGTAAACAATAACTTACTTTAAAACAAAAGTAGTTAGGCCTATTAATATTAATTTTGTAGTATAATACTAAATGCCGCACCAGTAACCCGTGATCAGTCAGATATGTTATGTAATTGTTTTCACAGCGACACAGTAGCTGTCAGTGTATAAATGTTAACGCACTTCTTCCTGTTCTTCACTGGGTGCGTAAAAACGCGCAATAACGCGCTCATGACAGCCTGACCACGCCTGGAAAGTTTGGGGCGGAGAGTCACAGTAAACTAAGTTGAAGGATCAAGACATTTTTACATTTCTCAGATTTCTTGGGCTCTTCTGAAGTGGAAAAAAAAAATGTCGGGAGTCGCCTCTACCCTGGCCAAGAAGAGAGCGCAGGCTGCAGGGTTTGGATCTAACGCCAATGCCACCAAATACCTCAACCAGGACTTTGAGGCGCTCAGGAGCCAGTGTCTCGGCAGAGGGACCCTGTTCTCAGACCCGAATTTCCCAGCCGCACCCGAATCCCTTGGCTTTAAAGAACTCGGACCCAGCTCGTACAAAACCAGAGGACTAGCCTGGAAAAGACCTGGGGTATGCTTTCAGTATCATAAGTTAAATATTAAGGGAATCATTCGCTCACTGGTAAAGATTAAACGGGGAATCATGCACTTTCTATTTTTTATTTAGCCTAAGTTGTGTTACGTTGTACCGTTATCCCTTTCTTTACAAACGAGAGAGTTCTCGTACATTTTTCTTTGCACAAGTCTCGTTCTTGCGTTCTGTTTGCTATTTCTAATGACTTCAATAGCTGCATTCGTCAAACTGAGGTCTTCTTGGCTGCGTCTCGCTTTTTAGGGTCGCGTCGTGAGCGTTGCGTTTCAGCGGCGTTGTAAAACAGTCCAACTTTAAACAGTCTTCTCGTGACCAGTGTGGGATTATAGAGGTGCGTCCAAATGCTCATTTAAACTTTTTAAGAAAATTCCTAAAGGTTTTGTCTTATATTTGTGTTATGTAAATCTGTATTTTGTCTATTTGTGACCGTGGTCCTCAAAACGCGTCTTAAGGGTCTTTTTTTTTTTAATTGAGATCCTATACAGCATCTAAAAGCTGAATAAATAAGTTTTCCATTAAAGTGCGGTTTGTTAGGACAGGACAATACACTCTTAAAAATAAAGATTGCTTAAAAGGTTCTACACACAGCGATGCCATAGAAGAACCATTATTGGCTCCACAAAGAACCATTCAGTCAAAAGATCTTTAAAGAACCATCTCTTTCTTACCTTTTTATAATCTGAAGAACCTTCTTTCACCACAAATAATCTTTTTTGAAACAGAAAGGTTCTTCAGATGTTGCAGGTTCTACTATAGCATCGTGAAGCACCTTTATTTTTTAGAGTGTAGCCTATTTGGCTGAGATACAACTATTTGAAAATCTGGAATCTGAGGGTGCAAAAATATCTAAATATTGAGAAAATCGCCTTTAAAGTTGTGTGATGAAGTTCTTAGCAATGCATATTATTATTCAAAAATTAAGTTTTGATATATGTACGGTAGGAAATGTACAAAATACCTTAATGAAACGTGATCTTTACTTAATATCCTAATGATTTTTGGCATAATTTGCCCCCTAACAATGTATTGTTGGCTATAAATATAACCATGCTTCTTATGACTGGTTTTGTGGTCCAGGGTCACATATAATGATCCGCCCGATATTGATCCGAATAACTCGACCAGCCTACTGTTGCTAAGGTTACTGTAGCCGATTTCTGTTTATTCTGTTTATTCATTTTCACCAGGTGGTCAGATTAACAGCTGTTATTTTAATAAGTAAATATATTTTATGATTATCTTTGTATATAGACCCACATATGAATGTAAGCTCAATGTTTTAGTGTCTATATGCTTTCCTTTTCATATCTGATTACATTATTAGCCCGATTCTGCATTTCAAACGTTGGTGTCCTTTGCAGGAGCTGTGCTCAAAACCACAATTCATTGTAGGTGGAGCTACACGGACGGACATCTGTCAAGGAGCTCTGGGTAAAATATTAAAAACATCAATCTACCTGCAAGAAACAAATGTTGAGATTCTTTGTTAATCCTCCTGGTTTGACTAAATGTGAAGAAGCTGTTCATTATACAGACCGTGTCTCCAAGTCAACAACTCACTGAGTCACAGATCTCTACTCGCTCTTATCTTAATTCTTTAAACACAGGATACCTGCAAGTCAGTACTGTGTGCTTAACGTTTTTAATACCTCAACCAGAAAATTAGCTTATACTGTGGCGCAATCAACACTGTAAATGTGTTCTGTCAGGTAACCTCAAATGTGCATCATTGCATGATTCATTATAAAAGGTATCTCATTATTTACATCATTACTTTGAATGGAAAGTAAAAATGATGCTACTTTTGCACTCGGACGCTCTCCTTAATCTTAAAAGCATGTTTACTTTAGCAGTGCTGTTTTGGGCTCTAAACCTGCAAGCCACCAATATAGTTTGTAAGCAACAATGACTAGGCTGGAACTACAAAAATGTGGGTTTTAAAGTGGCATAAGTGCATTTACACCTGAATGTTAGATTTTTGGTGTAAATTGACTGAAACAAAACTGAATTCCACTGAATTGATTTGTTTCTTGAATGTATTATGGTGGTGTTAATTTACGTGTTACTTTACTCCCTAATCTGATTGCATAATGCACATTACTTATAACTGTGGTGAAGTCCATTATTAATTCTACGAAGCCTTAACAATGAATTACGTTCATTGTGAACATTGTGAAAAAGCAAACACTCACACAATGTAATACCTAGAATAAGGGTGGATCAGTATTCGAAGGATGCTTTTAACCTAGTGCTCATTCCAGTGGTTATTGTTAACTCAAACTAAAGCTATTAAAAAAGTGTTTTCTCAAACTGAAATAAGCTGCTGTCTATCTCTCCTACTATCTATCTATCTATCTATCTATCATCTATATATCTATCTATATATCTGTCTATCTATCTGTCTGTCTGTCTGGTCTGTCTGTCTGTCTGTCTGTCTGGCTGTCCGTCCCTGTCTGTCTGTCATCTATCTATCTATCTATCGTCTGTCTCTGTCTGTCTGTCTGTCTGTCTGTCTATCTATCTAATCTATTCTATCATATCTATCTATCTAGCTATCATCTATCTATCTATCTATCTATCTATATACCTGTCTGTCTGTCTGCCTGCTGCCTGCCTGCCTGTCTGTCTATCGTCTGTCTGTCTGTCTGTATGTCTGCGGTCTGTATGTCTGTCTGATTATCTATATCTATCTATCTATCTATCTATTCTATCTATCTATCTATCTATCTGTCTGTCTGTCTGTTCTGTCTGTTCTGTCTGTTCTGTCTGTCTGTCTGTCTGTTCTGTCTGTCGGTCTGCGTCGTCTGTCTGTCTGGTATGTTCTATCTATCTTCTATCTACTTATCTACATGACTTCGATTTGCCTGCATGCTGCATGTCTGTCGGTCTGTCTGTCTGTCTGTCTGTCTGTCTGTCTGTCTGTCTGTCTATCTATCATCTATCTCTATCTATCTATCTATCACCTATCTATCTATCTATCCATCATCTATATATCTATCTATCTATCTGTCTGTCTGTTGTTCTGTCTGTCTGTCGTCTGTCTGTCTGTCTTTCATCTATCTATCTATCTATTACCTATCTGTCTGTCTGTCTATCTCCTATCGACCTTTATTCTGCTATCTGTCTGTTATCTGTCTGTCTGTCGTCTGTCATCTATCTTTGTCTGTCTGTCATTTGTCTGTCTGTCTATCTATCATCTATCTATCTATCTATCTATCTATCTATCTATCTATCTATCTATCTATCTTATCATATATTACCTGTCTGGTCTGTCTGTCTGTCGCGTTGTCTGTCGTCTGTCGGTTGTCTATCTATCTATCTATTATCTATATATCTATCTATCTACTATTATCATCGTCGTTATTATCTATCTAAACAGTTCTGAGGACTTGGAGCACCCAACTTCTATCTCTATTTTCTATCTCAACAGTTAATTTACATTCTATTAGCTTTACACTAGTAACTTTAGTAACTTTACCATCCCCTTCTATACCTAATCTCACTTTCTTTTGCCTCGTTCCTTCCTGTTTGTTGTGTTTACCACTAACCGAATGGCTGAGCCAAACACATAATACAAACCATCCAAACCTAGAAACTAGCCAGTGGGAATTTGCACACAACCTCTTTTGTTATTAAAGGCTGCAGTTCAAGAGAGAAGAACTTGGCTGTATTTCTCCCGTAAAGTCTTGCATTAGAAACATACGTGATACATGTGTCAGACTGCAGGAAAAGCAGCCTGCTGTCTTTTGAGGAGGGCAGATTCAAGTCTCTACATTTTCTACATGCGTCTGCTGTCTCAGATTTGCAGCTCACCACTTGGCGTGACACGAAAACCACAATGGCGCTCATTGGCTGCCTGGTTCGATCATGAGTTTCATTTGCGTCCCTCAAAATGTGCCTGTCCTTGCTTGTCTGCAGGCGTTTTGAATGTCAAGTTAAAAATGGTTGTCAGAGTTTCACTTTGCATTCCAAATGCAAGTATATGTAACTTAATTTCCATAATCATTAAAGATTTGAGTGAAAACAAGCCTGTATGTGGCTGTTTCAGTCGTAAACACAGTCACAGTCTCACATCCTGTCTCGCCGTCTCTCAGGTGACTGCTGGTTGCTAGCGGCCATAGCCTCTCTGACCCTGAATGAAGACGTTCTGGCAAGAGTGGTGCCCGCTGGACAGGGCTTCAGTGACAATTACGCTGGAATCTTCCATTTCCAGGTATCTGCAAGTTACACTGTTAGAGTAAACATATCACTTTGCATTATAGTGTTACAATATAAATTCATTGGCATGCTAATGAAAAACATGGACATTATTTTTTTTTTTGCAGTAGTTTGTTGCTTGGTGCTTTTTATAAATGTATTAGTATTCAAAAATATATACCACTCCTTACATTGATGGTATTTACCATGGAAACTATATTTTCTTGTAAAAATATTTCACAATATTAACGTTTTACTGTATTTTTGATCAAATAAATGCAGCCTTGGTGAGCAAAAGTTACTTCTTTAAAAAAAACATAAAAACTTTTGAATGGTAGTGTGTATGGTAATACCGTAGTACATGTCCAAAAAACATAGTAATAGCATAGTATATGTCTAAAAACCATCATAATACATAGTTCATGTCCAACGGTACAAGTCTCCAAAAAGTACTTTTTGCTTTTTAATGGAGAGTTTGACTCTAAGATGTTTGTGTATGGGTGTCTTTGCAGTTTCACACACTTTTTGAGATTGAACAGATAATGTGAGTCTGTACCCTTGACCTCCATCCTTTAGTTCTGGCAGTTTGGCGAGTGGGTGGATGTTGTCATTGATGACCGGCTGCCGGTGAAAGATGGCGAGCTGGTTTTTGTTCACTCCGCCGAGGGAAACGAGTTCTGGAGCGCCCTGCTGGAGAAGGCCTATGCCAAGTTAGTGTTTGTGTGTGCTGTTTCTTGTGTATTTTTTTTGTGTACTCACAGTAGAACTGCCTCCACCAGAAGATCAACTTACTTTCTAAGAATAAACAACAGGATGATCCTTTGTTTTCTTTAGGACTGTCAACTGATTTGAATTATTACGCACAATTTAAAAATTTTTTTTTTGTTTGGACAATTCTATGTCAATTATTCTATGTCAATTGTGTGGATCTGGTTGTTAGTGAACCTTGCATACAAGCACAGCAGGCTTTACCCACAGCAGGTGTATTCTTGGAATGAGGGTGTTTCATTTTGCGTAGTATGTTTTTAACCTAGTGCTCACCGTCTTGCTAGTGGCTTTTCACTCCCTTGCTATATATTTGTCTCTTACTCTTATTCTTTAGTGTTTATCATTGTCATCTGAACACATAATGTGGACCAGCTGTCATTTGTTGTGTGTAAGAATGCGTTTACAGCCAGTGAGCTACTTATTTTGGAACCCTCATGAGAACTATGGGAATGGCCCCGCCCACAAGTGGTGATGTCATACATGAGTATTTATGAAATGCAGTGCTGCAGTGATGACATGCTATTGTAGGCCAACATGTAAGTAACTATCAACCTGGTTCCTTTGACCAAAACCCATCTTGATTTTACATGGCTTGGATACTGTTGGAGCAAGTCTGTGACCAAAAAAAGGTTATGATTCTTTCATGATTATCTTCAAAAATTAGCACAACTTTTATGAATTTTAAAGCCTAAATACAATCAGCAGAAGTAAAAAGCTAAACTTAGGCTATAGGCTAAAAGAACTACACCAAGGCCACATGACTTCACCATCGCCAACATTAGGCTTCTGGCAACTCTTTCAATCTTTATTTAAAAACATTTTCCAGAAAGACTGAGTTATAATAGTTTGCAAGTGCGAGATTATAAACACAACGAGGCTGTAAAAGTTAACTAGTGACTAGATGAGTTTACTGTTTGGTGTGATGACGTTTAATGTCCTTGAAGACCTCTGTAGGCCAATTTAACCACTTGTTAACAACCACGTAAAAGCTTAAAAAAAATCATAAGGGGGATTACTGATGTATTTTATGTGGTAGAATAAAACATGAGCATATGTTGAGCTTGTGTTCACCACAAACCTTAAAAACCCATTTTGAAAAACCCACTGACTTCAGGATGATGAAATCATAAATGTTAAAATGCTAACTTCTTTCCAGGTTTTGGCCTACAACAAATATGTTACCCCTGCAGCACTCAATGCTGTGGATTATTTTTTGGCAATATATACATTTTTACATAGTTTTCTCATCATAGTTTTTCTTTTTCTGCACTTACATATTTTCTGTTCTTCATTCTATAGGTTTAAATCGACAGCACATTTACAGCCAGTTATTTGTAGAGAATTAAATTTTAACCACTCAGTAAATATTTGACCATCACATAAAAGAGAAGGAAGTAATTTCATGATTCCCAAATGGAGTCCATCCTTTTCGTAGACATTCAAGCGTGCAAAACAACAATTAAGTCCATTTTGACCCTCATCCGTCCCTCAACCTATCACAAAAGTGTCCCTCGCGGGTCAAAATGACCCGAAGGCCAAAAATGACACAAATTTTATTTTTGGTCCAGAAAGCTTATATTGGTCCATTTTTCAGAATTATATTTTAAATTTTTTATGTAGGTTTTTAAAAATTTATTATTTTTTGGTGATTTTTTATTTTATTCACATTGAAAAATGTGCATATTTTATACATTTTTTCACCAAAAAAACAAAACAAAGAAAGACAATTTCTGCATATTTATACTTTAAACATGATCATCCATCAGGACCTAGGTCACTGAGTGTCTCTGATGCTATCTGGTGGGGGAAAATGACATAAAATAGCATTTTATGATTACAGCCACTAGAGGGGCCTATAGAACCCTATGGAGATTCTTAAATGAGCCAAACAAGTGAAATGTTTAAAACTACACCAACTTGAGGCTTCATTAAGCTTTCAGATATATCTCAAGGCTTTCATATAGAGAGTTTTTTGTGCATTGAGGACATTCTGCAGTCTCAGCCCTTTGTTTGGGTATGCATCTTTTCTGGATTGTGTCAGATAATAGATAGATATAGTCAAAAAAATCAAATAAATGAAAAAATGCTGGGGGGGTTTTCGAACATTCCATTCATTCCTATGGCTGGGTCAAAATGAATGTAATACTTGTGGGTGTAATACTTTTTTTATTACACCCACATAGAATCCTCGAATCGACTCACATTTTTTTGTATGTGCTTCATGCTCAAGTGTGACAAAATTAAATAAAAAAAAATCTGCAGTTTTTTTTGTCAATTCCATGCTTTTCCAGTGGCGGGTCAAAATGACCCGCGAGGGACACATTTGATACTTTTTTTTTAGAACCCACTTAAACTGCTCGAATTCAAATGTAACAAAGTCTCATACAATAAAAATGACCAAAATGACCCGAGGGACGGATGAGGGTGTATAGTATCAAAAATTTAATTTAATAGGATATACAGTAGTTTCACTTAATGAGACTGTTTAACAGTAGGTCTTAAATAGTTTCTCAAACTGAGCTCAAATACATGTAATGTACATGTTTTATGGTCTCTGGCAGGGTGAACGGCTGTTATGAAGCTCTGTCTGGGGGATCAACCAGTGAGGGTTTTGAGGATTTCACTGGAGGCATCGCTGAGAGCTACGATCTGCAGAAAGCACCATCCAACATGTTTCAGATCATCCAGAAAGCCCTGGAGGCTGGAGCTTTGCTAGGCTGCTCCATCGACGTGAGATTCCTCTGCCTGTATTTGAATTGAAGTTGGAATAGTATCTATGGAATAGTATACTGACCAATCAGCAATCACTTTTAGGTCTTAAGCCACGGCCATTTTCAGATATGCCTGTTTTATTTGTAATTTTGTGATGTAGATCACTAGTGCCGCTGATTCAGAAGCCGTCACCCGTCAGAAGCTGGTGAAAGGCCACGCTTACTCGCTCACGGGGGCGACTGAGGTATGAATAGAGCTATTGGCAGGCCTCTGTTTTTAATAATATAATACATTTTGTCATTAGAGTGCATTCTGCTTTGTCTCAGGTGAACTATCGTGGCCGCAAGGAGAAACTGGTTCGTATGCGCAACCCTTGGGGGCAGGTGGAGTGGACCGGAGCCTGGAGTGATGGGTACGGTTTCATTACCGCCAGCACCAGAGATACTATAAAAGTTCATGATTATAACTAAAATAGCAAAAAATTATTCAGAAATAATGAGGTCGCAATCGCACAATGTTAATCTTGTGTGATTAAAATGGTTGTTGATTTTGTTAATCACAAGGACATAACATAAAATGTGTATCATGACAATAATTAAATGATTTTAATTGAAACTGTTGGGTTGAAAAGTGGGTCTCATTCACTATAACCATGAGTATTCAAGAATTTGTGCATGAAATCTACTTACAAACATCTTCACAAACAAAACATGATTCACCAGTAACGTTCATACTGAAATTTACTCCAAATTTACAAAAACATGTAGGAACACCTAAAACCACATGCAAAAATCACATACTCAAATAAATAATCCACACACTTATTAATGAATGAAACCCAATGTTTACTCAGTGTTTTTGCATGTATTTTTGTTACATATAAATACACATTAAAATCAATAAACAAATTGTTGAATTTGGAAATTAATCATTAATAACAGAGCAGAGGTCATTCACATATCCAAGTCTTAAAGGTACAGTACAACTAAAAGTTTAATTATTAGTATTTATTAATCAAAAAGTTATGTGATTCAGTATGATGGTTTTTATGTGTTTTGTAGTATGTGTCTGTATGTGTATTTGGTTTTTGCTGGTATGGTCAAAGACACATTTCAACCATGGTTGACAATAAAGATGTATTGTATTGTATTGTATTGTAATTTTAAGGGTCAACGAGAGGGTCTAAAGTGCACATGACTATTTGGGATGCAAGAAATCCTGACTCCTGACAAAATGATAAGATATGGCCTCTGTGAATTATGTTGAATTCATAGTTTTAATGGCTATCTATGGAAATAATTTGGAAACGGTAGCATCACCGATTGTTTATTTTTTCTTTCATTTAGTTCATCCGAATGGAACAATATTTCTTCAGAGCGGCCGAACACCAGCGCTGAGGATGGAGAATTCTGGTGCGTTTACGAACTTCTTTATGGATCTAGATTTAGTGCAATCTACACGCTAGGATTTTAAATTCCTATTCTCCACTCGTTATATATTATGTACGTTTTCTCTCTGTGTTCAGGATGTCATTCTCAGATTTCCTTAGCCATTACTCTCGTATAGAGATCTGCACTCTGACCCCGGACGCCATCACCAGCGATTCAGTTAAACACTGGGCCGTGACCAACCACGACGGCACATGGAGGAGAGGCTCTACCGCTGGGGGCTGCAGAAACAACGCTTGTGAGCACAAAATCCAAAAATACACCATCAGGCATCGGGGATCAGATTCATTTTTGTGAATCGCTTCATTTCTGTACAAAAATTGATTCACAAAACTTCGGTTGGTTTGGTTTGTTTCACGAGTTTGTGTGCCCATATAATCTTAGCATTAGTGGTAAACAGATTTGGCTTGATGTCTGCAATGGAGGGCTCAGAGAGACTATTCTACTCAAGCTCCGATAGCCCCCTATAGACAGAAAGATAAATAAGTAAATATGCATAAAAGGCGGAGATGGGGAGGAGGAGGGATGCCGCAAGAACTAACAATGGAAGTGGTAAGAGGCTGTGTTTTATACCTGGGTATTAATTGGAAGATTAGATGGGCGTACTCCTCCAGACATTACGTTAATAACTTCACTTAATAATATTACTGAGGACTGGATCCATTCATTAAGTTTCAAGAAATTTTTCGGTAAATGTGTTTCCTGTGATCTGCCTCAATTGAGTGCATACGTTTTTATGCATATATTAAGATTTTATCTGTATCTTAGTGTTACAAAGTTTGTTTATGCACGTCTTCTTATCGGATATAAAAATGATCTGCCCTACTTGAGTGCATATGTATCTGTATCTTAGCACTTATTATGTTTGGATTGCTAAATAATATTGCTGATGGCTGCATCCATTTGTGGAGTTTTTTGTTGCGCATGTCTTCTTAGCGAATAGAAAAATGATCCACCTCAATTACATATTTTTACATTTTTTATTTTAATATTTTATCCGCATTTTAGTGTTACACTAAAGTTCGGTTAGTTGGTTTGTTTAATAATATTGCTGGCGGCTACATCCATTCATTGAGATTTTGTTGCGCATCGAAAAATGTATTCGGTAAAAGTGTTTCCAGTGTAGTTTATGCACATGTGTTCTTATCAGATAGAAGAATTATCTTTTTCGATTGAGTGCATATGTTTTAGTTATGTGTATTTCAAGATTTTATCTGCATCTTAGTGTTACAAAGTTTGCTTGGTTTGGTTTGTTTAATAATGGCTGCGTCCATTCATTAAGTTATTTATTTGGTAAATGTGTTGTAATTTATAGAGTAAATGTGTTTCCATTCTAGTTATGCATATTTTATTTTACCCACATCTTGGTGTTATAAAGTTTGGTTCGTGTAGTTTGGCTAATAATAATGTCCATTCGCGAGCTATGTTTCCATGCACCTGTTTTTATGTGCATTTTGGGCTATCGCATATAAAAAGGCTGAATGGAAATGCCAAGATGTGCATAAATTCTAAAAATAAACATAAATAAATCATGCGCTCAAATGAGTCGGATAAATGTTTTATCCGATAAGAAAATATGCACAAAAACTACACATTTACTGAATAAATACATCAAAAAAGTAATGTGACTTTGCGCAATGGGACGGCATAACTGGACTAACCAGTCGACCAAAAATGCTATTTTGGTCATTCTGAAATGCCTGAAAAGTCAAAGTGTCAAAGTGGTTCGGTATAATTACCTCCTAGAACTGAAAAAACAACAGTGGCTTCTCCTGCTGCAGCAAATTACCTTTTTTGATATTTTGACACCAGTTGATCAGGAAGTGACGATTTTGTTCTGTTCATCACGCTGGATGGAAATTGTGCTTTAGTCGCAAATATTTTATGCCATTTTCCAATTATTGTGCATAAATTAAATTCACAACTTTGAGTAAAACACAGCTATTGAGATTTTTGTTGCGCATTTTGTAATTTATTCAATAAATGTGTTTCAAGTGTAGTTTTGCGTATTTTATGTCATACGCATCTTGGTCTTATGAAGTTTGGTTGGTTTGGTTTGCTTAATAATCTTGCTGACGACATCCATTCATTGCTCCTCAGACACATTCTGGATGAATCCTCAATTTGTGATTAAGCTGAATGATGAAGATGACGATCCAGATGATAATGAGGTGGGCTGCAGTTTCGTGGTGGGTTTGATCCAGAAGAACCGGCGCCGTCTGAGGAAAGCGGGAGAGGACATGCACACTATTGGCTTTGCAATTTATGAGGTGAGTAGAGACACAAGGAGCATCTAAACATTTTGATTCTCATGTATGGCGAGGACATGAACATAATTACTTCAGTAGAACTCCCAGATTACATTAACATCAGATCAACCTTTTGTTTTTGTTTGCTTCCACAGGTACCTCCACAGGTAAGAGTAACACTACTAAGAGGGGCGGGGTGTTTCTCATGACCAATCATACTATTAATCACAGTACTTCTGGCTCACTGATTGGCCTTTGTCTTTGTCAGTTTCACGGTCAGCGCGACGTGCACCTCGATAAGAACTTCTTCCTGACACATGCACAGAAAGCTCGCTCTGAGACATTCATTAACCTGAGAGAGGTCTGCACACGTTTCAAGCTGCCTCCTGGAGAGTACCTCGTCGTGCCGTCCACCTTCGAACCCAATAAGGACGGAGACTTTTGCCTGCGCGTCTTTTCCGAAAAACAGACCGAAACACTGTAATGTATCTCACCTGTGTGAGGTTTCTCTATTATATGCCAATGCGACTGTATATCTTCTTATTTTGAATACTTGGTTCTGAATTTGATTGGATAATCTTATGCCTATTCCCAGACCATGTGATGACCCTGTGGATGCTGAACTACCTGATGTAAGCAACTCTCAAGATCGCAAGGCTCTTTAAAGATTGATTGCATCATATAATAATTGCTGTTAATAGTGTTCATCGTCTGTTTTATTACGTCTTAAATGGATTTTTCCATACATTTCTGCCATATGTACATTAACTGACAGTCACCCACTGATAAGCTACCACTAAACTTAATTTGCTGTAAAGTTGCTTTGCAATGATTTGTATCATGAAAAGCACTGTACAAATAAACTTGACTTGACTTGACTTAAAAGTCAACAGCGTTACACTAGCTATGTTTCCATCCAAAGTTGCAAATTCAACTTATGCAGAAAATTGGAATATCACTAAAAATGTGCCAATAAAGCACCATTTCCATCCCATGTGTTGAAGAGAACAAAATGAGCACTTTCTGTGAAATTGGTGCAAAGTATCAATAATAAAATTTCAAATCTAATCTGTTGAGGCAAAGTCACATGACTTTTTTTGTTTTCTTTTTTTTTTGTATGGTCCGTTTATGTGCAAATTTTCTAATCTGATAGAAAAATTATCCTCCTCTATTGAGTCTATACATATCTCATGGGAATTTTAAGATTTTAACCGCAACTTGGTGTTTCCATAAAGCATTTTTAAATGCAATATCTCAAAATTTGCATAAATGGATGAAAACATAGCTACTGACTGTTAATAGTTTCCTCTGCCACAAATGGTTGATTAATGCTGAAGATAATTCCTTAATGAATTAAATGATAGTTTTTAATTTAATAATAATGTTAAGATAAATACAATAATAAAAATAAAAGCTAAATACGTTTACATTTACATTTATTCATTTTGCAGACGCTTTTATCCAAAGGTGACTTACAATTGGGGAATACATAAAGGGATTTTTCTTAAAGAGGCAAACAGACACAGGAGGTGGTTGTAATACCAAGTTCTTAGACATGTTCAAATAAGTACAAGCTAGAAAGAGAGGATAAATAACGAGTTTTTTTTTTTTTTTTTTTTTTTTATGTGAAGTCAAGTAGCTTCGAAAGGATGAGTTTTTCGCTGTGCTTGAAAATTGTCTCAGGATTCGCATCGGATAGGGGTGGGAAGATCGATTCACAGCCAGGAGTGGTGAATGAGAATGTTCTGGAAATTGATTTTGAGCCTCTCTGTGATGGTACGACGAGGCGTCGCTCACTAGAGGATCTCAGACTTCTGGAGGGGATGTAGATTCGTAGTAGTGAGTGGAAGTAGGCGGGTGCTGAGCCTATGGCTGTTCTATATGCAAGCATCAATGTCTTGAACTTGATTCGGCCGCAACCGGTAGCCAGTGCAAGGAGAAGAAGAGAGGTGTAACATGGGCTCTTTTGGCTCGTTGAAGACCAGTCGTGCCGCGGCATTCTGAATCATTTGTAGAGGTTTAATTTCTGGCTGGACTTCCATCAAGCACAGAGATTGCAGTAGTCCAGCCAAGAAATGACAAGGGCCAGGACAAGAAGTTGTACAGCATGCTCCGTTAGAAAGGGCCTGATCGTTCTGATGTTGTGCAATGCAAACCTGAAAGATCAAGCAGTTCTTGCAGTGTGGTCTTTGAAAATCAGCTGGTCATCAAAGATTACACCAAGATTTCTGACCGAAGTTGATGAGGTAATTGTAGAAGAACCTAGCTGGATGGAAAAATCATACTGTAGAGTTGGAGAGGCAGGGAAGACAAGAAGCTCAGTCTTCGCCAGGTTGAGCTGTAAGTGATATTCTTTCATCCGAGAATTTGGGTCTTTTTTTTTTGGGCACTGGCAGCCTGAGATAACAAACATACAACAAATTAATAAATAAAAATGAAAATAAATTAAAAATACAAGTACTACCACTATACTATAATACATTAATAATTATAATAAACAATACTAATACTACTTACTATACTACTCCTAATATTATTATTTATTAAAATGTGGTGGTAATCAAGATATTGTCAAAAGGTCTTATTGAACATGGAACTTTTTTTTTAAACTGTGCTTCCTCTTGTTTCCAGGAGACTGTCTCAGACAGTGAAGTTGATTCTGGATTCAGAGGCATGTTCGTAAAACTCGCTGGAGCTGTAAGTAGAGACGACTTGTTATGCAGTAAACAGTTACACTTTTTTTTGAAAAGCAGAGCAACCAAACCATACTTCTCTCTATAGGACATGGAAATCTCAGCCACAGAGCTCACGACTATCTTAAACAAAATCATTGCGAAACGTAAGGGCTCTTGCATCCTCTATTTTATGCTTGAGATCTAACGAAGAGTCTGAGTCTGAGGAGCTGCTTTATGTGTTGTTTTGTAGGAACTGACATAAAGACGGACGGCTTCAGTTTGGAGACGTGTCGTATCATAGTGAACCTCATGGATGTATCCTCTCAGCTGCAGTTGCTTACTTTTTGTTGTTTGTGTATCGTATGTGCTTGAGTCTGGAATTACAAGAATTTGGTGGTGTTGAATTGTAAGTGTCCCTTAACTATCTCAGGACAGTGGGAATGGAAAACTGGGTTTGGGAGAGTTCGCTACTCTGTGGAAGAAAATTCAGCGATACCTTGTAAGAGATCCACCAGAAGCCTTTAACACAATTATCCATTTAAAAGAATGTCTAAATGTCATGACATGTTGCTCTATTTTATAATAACCCCAGGGAATTTACAAGAAGAATGACATGGATGATTCAGGAACCATAAGCACTCCAGAGCTGCGTTTGGCGCTGAAAGAAGCCGGTGAGTCTCAGAAACTCTCACAGAAATCCTTTTGGTGGCATATTTTAATACTCACTGCTTATGTTCTCTTTCCTCTTCTAGGTTTCACTCTTAATAACACTATATTTCAGTTACTGGTAGCACGTTACGCCGAGACAGACATGACTCTTGACTTTGATAACTATGTGGCCTGCCTCATGCGTCTGGAGATGATGTTCCGTAAGTCCCTTCGGTGTTTGGTTATTAAATATTTGGGCTAATTTAGCAGGTTTGACCCTAAAATCATCATAGAAAATGCCTGCAGATTGTGTCCAGGCCTGTTTATAATGGGCCCTTGTGTAGGGTCAGCGCCCCCTGTAGTTCTGGAGCATCTTTAGTGAACCTACCTCTCATTTTCAGGGGTATTCAAAAAGCTGGATCCTCACCAAAGTGGCTTCATTGAGCTGGACTTTCAGCAGGTCTGTCATGCTATAACGTTTTTGAAAATTATATAATTGAAATATAAATTACATTTTGAAAATAGATAGATAGATAGATAGATTTTTAAACACATTTTCTTTGTCTTTTTTAGTGGCTGAACTTCACTATGATTTAGACGACTCATCGCCAGACCACCACTCATGAGTGAATTATTAAGATTACATGTGTTACATTTTTTGTATTTACTTTTATTTTTTTAACTGTCTATTGCACTTTCGACCGGTCTTACTTCCAAAGTGTTGCATGATTTTATTGCGTTTGACATTGGCACACTATTTTTGTTTACAAATGCAAGCATCCTTGAACTAGGAGAATCTTAACCACTTACTGTCTATTAAAAAAGTGTGTGTGTGCATTATTATGAATGTTTTCTCTCCAAAGGACATTATTAAACACTTTTGAAACAGTACGAACTTGTGTTTTTGTACATGACTGGATTTAGTAAAGCGGCATTTCCGGTCCCTTTAAGAAATCTTGCGCAGAGGCAGTTTATTTGACTCCTCACCTGTCAATCATTTGTTAGCCCCTCCCTCGTGGGCGTGGCCGTGCACTGCGGTACCCTGCTTATTGTGTCTCATCTGCACAGGATCCGTTCATCATTTTCTCTTTTCCGCTGTTTTAAAGCGCACCAGCTGGGCTGATAACCATAGTGACAACTAAACGCTGGTAAGTTTAGCTTCACTTTTCCGTGTTAACTATCCGTCCGTTATGCGACAAAGTGGGACACCTTCGCCCTATATTTCCAGCAACTGACAAAACATTTTTATTTTATTTTAAATAGCTTATTTCTTACATTTCTAACGGTGCTTGTGAATCTGTCTTATTAATTTATAAGCAAAGCGACAACATTATACACACAATGCACATCAATTATTAATGCATTTAGGGCGTGCATCATACTTGCATTACATATATGTGCGTGTATATAATACATTCAACAATATTACATTACTAGGTTTGTCTAGGTTGTGGTCATTTGAACAAAAATCAACTCGGACTAAATTAAATATTACAGTAATAGCACTATATAAAGCCGCATGAGTGAATATGTGCAGCTGTTTTTGAGGGTGTGTTTATTCATAATCTAAAACAAACACTAGAGTGCTGATGCTCAGTCTGGCCTATTGATTTCACATCACAAGTCAGCTGACATTTAGTATCAGAGGGCAATGTTGTGTTTACATACCACATTATCTACCCAATTGCAACTCAGAGAAATCCAGTTAAAACTGGTTAAGTTCATTATTTTGGTAAAAACCGTATTTGGAGAATATCCACTGTACTTTTTATACTATATATAAATGTGATTGACAGTTACACGTGTACATTTACACACTTACATGATGCAGACAACAAAAAAGTACAACATGGTAATATTTTTCTTCTTCTTCTTTTTTTGGAGATATACCATGGTATAATAATAGCTTGAAGTACTTTGGACCGTCATGTAAATATGATGAATACACTATGGAGTACCATGGTATTGCCATCTGTTAGCATCACTGTACCATATTTACATGCATATTGCAACAGAAACATGAATGTTAACAAATTAGCAATGAGCTGATTTCTCCTACTGTTCAATATATTTCTAATTGACCTTTTTCTCCTCAAGCTCGCGGCCCACACAAGGAACCTAAGGTATATTCACTCTCTTGTCTTTCTGTAGTTGCAGTTCCAGAAAGGAACGATAATGAACTAAATGTCCAATTCTAGCATAGTTATCTTAGCTGGGTCTATGTGGTTTTCTTTAGCTACCACTTAGAGAACTGCCCTCCATGGACATTATCCCTGAAATCATGGCTAATGTAAGAAATTAGGGTCTGGCAATGTTTTTCTTTTCTTTTCTGCAGAGATGATGGGTAACCATATTACAAGACAACATGGAATTAGTCAGTCATTAGTAAACCTCTCTCCAACCTCATTAGGGTGCTAATCGAGTGTCTGTTGTAGAGGGCATTTCTCTCAGCTAGCTGGACTAAAAGCTGCATGAATGCTGCTGCACTAATAATGGCAACGTGGCTGACCATAAGCAAGCATTATAAGCCTTTTAGCAGCAGCACTTTGCGCTAAATGCTCAGAGACATTGAACGCACGCTGTCGAATGATGGTGCTATTTCTGTGCTAGCTTCTAGTAACCAGTCTCCATCTGCCATGTGCACACACTTTGAGTCTTTTGTTTAGGTTTGGTGTAGCGGTTAAAGTTTTTAATCAGAAGGTTGCAGGTTCGATTCCCACAAGAAACCCAGGAGCTATAATCGTTTGAAGGGGTAGTTCTGTAATATTTGACTCACATTCTCATGTTGTTCCAAACCTGAATGACTTTCTTTTTTTTATGGAACGCAAACCAAGATGTGTCCACTCTTTTCCATGTTACAAAAAGTGAATGGGATATGGGTTTGGAAAAATATGGGATTTACTTTGGATTAAAGCATGTGTTTAAATGACTACTTCCTTATTTTGGTGCACTACAGTATGTATTCAGTTGGAGGAGTGTCGTCGCGTATTTACAAGGAACGCCTGCAGGCAGAAGGGATGGGGACCAATGACAATGCGGTCAAGTTCCTGAACCAGGACTACGAGGAGCTGAAGAGAGAGTGTCTGGAGAGTGGGAGGCTGTTTGAGGACACCTGCTTCCCAGCTGTGCCTCAGTCACTGGGCTTCAAGGAGCTCGCGCCACACTCCTCCAAAACACACGGTGTGCAGTGGATAAGGCCCACTGTGAGTGTCGCAGAGCACGGCCTATACAAACGGCACACTAGCTACTGCATACAACTGCATAGTCAGTATTTTTGGCACATTTGAACACTTATTGATTGGGAGGGAGTGGGGGGACAGTGATTGAGAAATTACGCAAGTTCGACTCGATCTCTCATTTCCCACATTAGAACTAAGACACAACAATGGGTTCTAACTACTAAGACAAGTCTCATGTTTTTATTTTTAGCACAACTTGACACCTTAATTGATTGGGATGGAAAAAAGAGGACAGGAAATGAAATGGGAGGAACAAGATTGAGAAACTACATGAGCTAGACTCGAACTCTCATTTCCCATATGAGAACCAAGGTGTAACTTCTGGTGTTAATTACTGAGACAAGGTTCTTGCTTTCCTTTTTGACATTTTTTTCAGTTGCATTGATTGTTAGAGTAGAGAAAGGCTAGGAAATTAAGTTGGAGGATCAAGATCGAGAAATTACATGAGCTAGACACTCATTTCTCACATGCAAACCAAGGCAAAACTACTAAGCCATGGCTCCAAGTTAGTAAGTTAGAGTTAGGGTTAGTTTACCTCTTAAAGAGTTAAATTAGGACTACTTTCTAATTGAATGACAAAAATGAAATAAATCCATCCTTCTTTAAAAGAATCAATTTTAGCAAAGTTTTGTTTATATATGCTGAAACATTTCATTCATTATTTAAATTGTATAATTTTATTTTATTAGACTGTGTATCCTTCTCAAAGCTCAAACAATATTTTCATAGCTTAACTGGCAGTATCTAACCATTACAATATACCTGTATGTACTTAGGCTACTTTGCATTTGACATAGAAAGAAATTGAATGAAAACGTCATCTCACAGATGTATGATACGTATGTTTAAAGATACAGTTGATGTGAAATCATGAAAGAAGTGTGTTGTTTTAGGTTGACAGGGACAGTAGCACGCTTTGGTTGAGGTGCTGCTCTTACGTGTTGTATTTGCTTGCGTAATGTTTGCAGGAGCTGTCAAACAACCCTGAGTTCATAGTGGGCGGAGCCACACGTACAGATATTTGCCAGGGGGCCCTAGGTGAGTATGTACTGTATTAGCCTGGGTGTGTATGTTTGTGCATGCTTGCACACGTTAGCCCACTGAATGTCAGGAGCTTTATTTGTGCTTCAATGCAGTTTGGGTGATCCGGCAGCTTAAATCCAAGCAAAACAGAGTGTGTCTGTGAACTTCACACATACTGCTGTCTAACGTTGCCACACAAATGTAGAAACCTTAGACTTTCTTTTGAACGTGCCAGTTATGATACACACAGCATATAGACATACACACTGAGGTATTAGCATGGATGTCAACATAATGTAATCAATATAGATAGTCAGTCAGATGGATAGATTTACAGATAGAAATAGATAGTCAGAAAGACGGATGGATGGATGGACTGATAGACAGATGATTGGATAGATATATAGTTAGAGGTAGATAGTGAGTCAGATAAATGGATGCATGGACTTATAGATAGATAGATAGATTTTGTGTATATCACTGGATATCTATATCATCCAATCAGAAGCCAGAACTGGAACTACATGTTTTATTTTACTGCATACATGATATATTTTGGCTGTATGACCACTGGATTGATGAATGAACTAATGGCAAATCCCTCTTAGTCAAAATATGATTTATAACACCTCTATGATCACAATTTGAAGTGTTTTCTGTTGCTGTTAAGAGGAAATGTGTGTTGGGGGGCAGATGAGTGTGTGTGTGTGCTGTGTGTGTGTGTCTTCCTTGCCGTCGTGGATCATGGGGTACACATGGACGCCTGAGTGGTGAGTCACACAGACACGGGTGGAGCATTAGAGAACTCTGGGATCGCTGGCTGCAAGCCACATCTCATGGTGTGTGTGTGTGTGAGTGTGTGAGAGAGAGGGTGTGCACTCATGAGTGCCAAACAAAATATGTGTTTGTGCAGCAAACACTGGGTGGAGGAGGATGGCGAAGCTTATCACAGATATGCATTTTACCTCTCATTTAGCACACAGAAAACCTCATGACGTGGTTCAAGCCTCCGCAGCCAAAGGGGTTTGGCTTTGACAAGGGTGTTTGAGATAAAGCAGCTTTCATCCAGAGTAAATGTACAGTATTGAAACTGTGCTGTTATCTCGTTGTACAAACACATTCTCCACCCCCTTTTTGGCTGTGGGTGGAGGGCTCCCCCTAATGGGGCATTGTGGTACATACAAACGTTTACCATGATAATTTTTCTCCACTCAGGTGACTGTTGGTTGTTAGCTGCCATCGCATCCCTGACTTTAAACGACAGGCTGCTTCACAGAGTTGTTCCTCATGGACAAAGATTTACGGACGAGTATGCCGGCATCTTCCATTTCCAGGTGCACAGCTGACTGTTAATGAGTGACAGACATGGAGAACACACATTACAAATACAAAGTTCTTAAACTTCTGCCTTTCATTCTTTATTTTGATAATTTACTATTTTAGTATTTTTTTTATCAACATGTTAGAGCTATACAAATTAAATTTTTATTAAAGGAGTAGTTCACCCCAAAATAAAGATTTGTTGAAAATGTACTCACCATCAGGCCACCCAATGAGTTTGTTTCTTCACTTACAGATCCCGATTTGGGAAATGTCGCATTAGTCACTTTGCTCACCAATAGAGCCTCTGCATGAATGGTTCGTCATTGCAATGAGACTTCCCAACAGCTGTCACTCATCAAACTCACAATAATACGTCCCCACTACGCAGTCCTATTTAACTCCCTCAGCGCAGTGAAAAGCTGGCGTTGTTGTAAAGAAATTTATCATTAAGGAATTCTTACCTTCAAACCATTGCATTCGCGGGACTTTATCATCTGTTTTTGCGACTCACATTTTGACCCATTCCTGTCACGTGGATTTATTTGTTGAGCATGCAAGTGATATGTTAAATTTCTCCAAATATGTTCCATTGATGAAAGATAGATGACGGATGGATACACATCTTGGATGGTCTGACGGTGAGTTATTTTTCAGCTAATTTTAGTTTTTGGGTAAACTTAATATACATATATTTTTATCACAACATTTGTTTTACTAATATGTTTTTTCCCATGTTCTGCAGTTCTGGCAGTTTGGCGAGTGGGTGGACGTTGTGATCGATGACCGTTTGCCTGTGAAGGATAAAGAGCTGATGTTTGTTCACTCAGCAGAGGGAAATGAGTTTTGGAGTGCCTTGCTGGAAAAAGCCTATGCCAAGTGAGTCTCTTTCTCTGTTTTCTCTTTTGCATATGACAGTCATAGGATCCATAATATGTGCGTATGTGCCTGTAGGCTGAATGGCTCATATGAAGCTCTGTCAGGAGGGTCCACCACTGAAGGTTTTGAGGACTTCACGGGTGGAGTGGCCGAGATGTACGAGCTGCGTACAGCTCCCAAAGTGTCCCCTTTCGCCCCGCGTCCTTGCAAAGCCTTCGGAGAGAGGCTTCTCCTCTGTCTGGGCTGCTCTACCTTGATGTGATTACCACAGCGCCTACTACAGGCCTGAAAACACAATGCAGCTTTACCGGATCCATTTACTCTTTTTTTTTTTTTTTTTTTTTGTGTAATTTGAGTGTATTTGTCTGGTAGATCACCAGTGCCTTTGATATGGAGGCTGTAACCTTTAAGAAGCTGGTGAAGGGGCATGCGTACTCTGTCACGGGTCTCAGAGAGGTCAGGATCACCTCTAAAATGTATCTTGAGCTCATTAGTTTACAGTTATAACGATTTTCATCAGACCCTTGTTATTTTAATTTTAGGTGAATTTCCGTGGCAGCAGAGAGAGGCTGATCCGCATCCGAAACCCTTGGGGGCAAGTTGAATGGACAGGGGCTTGGAGTGACAAGTGAGTCAACCAATCAGAATGCATTCAGATATACTTGCTCATACAGGACCTGCTCATAGTGTAACACTTACACTTCATTTCCAGTTCTTCTGAGTGGAATGGGATTGATCCAGCAGAGAGAGAGGAAATGAACAACCACATGGAGGATGGCGAGTTCTGGTAAATCTCCACAGAGACTGGATATTCATGGTTCTCACACCTTTAACTATGCACTCTGTATTAGGGCTGAGAGTCAGTCCCAAAAAGAATCAAAGATGTTGGCAATTGAGAGTCGACTACAAAGCTTTGGATTCTCCTGCATGAACTGAAGTGTCTATTACCTTGATTACCAAACTACTACACATCCCAGAAGAGCTGCGTCTGCTAAACATGAGGATTTTTATTTATCCCAATCACTTAAAATCTTTGGTTCTGTTCACAAAAATGACTTGTTTGGATTAATTCACTGATTCAATCAGTGACTCTTTCTGTAGGTTTAATCATGGTTTTTTTGGGGGGGGATTTTGAGTTTTGTGAGTCTTTTAGTCATTTATTGTGTAAAATTGTAAAAGATTTGCTGGAATCAGTTCTTGGAATCAACTCCTTCAGAAGTTGAACAGCCCTACTCTATACGCTAAATTGTCATCTCTATTTCCCTTCACATCATTTTACTGACGCTCTGTTCTCTGGCCACTTCAGGATGTCATTTCAGGAGTTCAAACGTCAGTTTTCTCGTCTGGAGATCTGTAACCTCACACCAGACGCTCTGAGTGAAGATTCTCTAAATTTCTGGAACACGATTAAATTTAACGGCACCTGGAGGAGAGGAAGTACAGCAGGGGGCTGCAGGAACCACCCCAGTGAGATCAGTTCACACAATCCCAATGAAACGTATGCATCAGTTGAGACATACTGTATTACACACTTGTCTTTTTTTCGTCAGATACATTCTGGATAAACCCTCAATATAAGATCACGCTGCTGGAGGAAGATGATGATCCTGAGGATGATGAGGTGGCCTGCAGCTTCCTGGTGGCCCCCCTCCCTCTCAGCCCTCACCGCCCTCCCTCAATTCGGGGTCGCATCTGGCGTCTTTTTCAACCCGCTCGTCTTCTCTCCCTCTCCCTCCCGTCCCCTCCTCTCTCGCCTCTCCCTCTCCCGCTCCATATCTCACGCTCCCCCCCTCTCGTCCTCCTCATCACCCCAAAACTCCATCTTTCCACAATTCCTCTCGTCTTTCCTCCGGATCCAGCGTTTCCTCACCTTCCTCTCCCCTCCCCTCACTACGCCTCACAGTCGCCCCCCTTCCCGCACGCATCCCGTCCATCTCTCCTCCACCCTCGCCTCCATCTGCCCTCCTCCTCTCCCTCTCCCCACGCCAAAACTCACAGGCCCTCAGCTCTCCACTCAGTCGTCCTCTCTCTCAAAAACGTCGCCCCGGACACAAAGTCCGATCCTTGGCTCCAAGGTTCTTCCCGCCACATCTTCCTTCTCTGCTCCTTCTCCCTTAGCCTCGCCGGCAGACTCGCGTCCAATCGCCTCTCACAGCACATCATCCTCAAGCCTCCAATGGAAGTACCCGGCTGCGTCTCTCTCCATCACCCGACCGCTCACCAGCCCACCCTCTCTCTCCATCCTCCTCTCAATCGGCAGTCCCCCCGAACCGATCCCGGACAGGATTCCTCAAACCCACACCCTCTTCATCAGTGATGCAGGAACAGACAGGCGACGTTACCGCAGCAAGGGCAGACATGCACCACCCCCCCAAATTTTTTTTTTGGCCCCCCCTTCGTCTTTATATGAGTTGAGGACAAAGGCTGACATACAACGGCGGGGGGAGCGGGGGCGGCGGGGGTCCGGGGTGGGAGGGGGCGGTCGGGGGGGGAGCCGCCCCAGTCACATATTTTGATAAATATAATTATTTTCACTAATCTTGTCTTTTATTCCTGTTTTTTAGGTCCCAGAAGAGGTATGGAATCTTTTCAGTATTAAAGGAATATAAGATGAAGTGTGTAATTTTTTTTATGTTAAAATACTTGCCTGTAATAATGCAAGTTAAAATTAAGACAATTTGTTGAGTGATATTTCTCTAAATGTTTAAAGTCAAGTTGCTCTCTGTGTGTTTTTCAAAACACTCCTCTGAGTTTTTAATCACCAACACCCGCATAGCACAGTGGCGTAACCAATAGCATGAGGTTGGGGCAGAGCTCTCTGTTTGATTGACCAATGACAGACAGGGAAGTGTTCAGGAAACCTGTTCGAAAACAATTATTTTTTTCAAATCTACACAGAAATTACACACTTCACCTCTAAAGTACATTCAATTTCTAATTGTTTTGAACAACCTGTGATATAGACTCATTAATTTAATCTGTTTCTTAGTTTCGTGGTTCCCAGAGCGTTCACCTCAAGAAGGACTTTTTCTTGCGTCAGTCATCCCGCGCTCGCTCAGAATCCTTCATTAACCTGCGGGAAGTCAGCACACGACTGAAGCTGCCACCTGGCGAGTATCTCATAGTCCCTTCCACTTTTGAGCCGGGAAAAGAGGCCGATTTTGTCCTGCGAGTCTTCACTGAGAAACAGTCAGAAACTCAGTAAGTGACTGGACTGTTCAACTAAAACAACAGTGGTACAAAAATATTTCTATGTAAATATATATATATTTTTTTTACTAGCTTATATGTTGTTTTTTTAATTGTGCAGTATCACTTTAATATAAAAAGTATTTCTTTTTTTTCTGTCTTTTTTTTAGAGAAATGGATGATGAGATTTCATTTAACCTGGAAGATGAAGTAAGGACTTTTCTGTTATTTAAATAAAACACTCCAATAATCTTAGCTACCACATAGCTAGCTCTGACCTGAAAACCACCAACAAAACACACACTGCTCACATTTTCTTCTTCCACAGGAGGAGGTTTCAGAGGAGGACATGGAAGACTCTTTTAAAAAACTGTTTGCGCAGCTGTCTGGAGAGGTGTGTTACTGTTCTATCTGTGTTTTTCATTAATAACATTGTGTATTCCATTAGATTAAACTGGATCTAAACTCTCTTGTAGGACATGGAGATTTCAGTTCATGAGCTCAGGACCATTCTGAACCGAGTGGTTGGCAAACGTAAGCTCGGCTGACACTTTTAAGTGTTCATGTCTGGTCTGTGTCTGTGTACTTGAGAAATGCCTCCGCTCTTCTGTGTTCTTCAGACAGGGACTTGAAGACCGATGGGTTCAGTTTGGAGTCGTGTAGGTGCATGGTCAGCCTGATGGATGTATCCTTCGATTGTAAAATGCTAAGCAACTTTTGCTTATCTAATAGTGTGTATATTTCATCTGATTATTGAGCCTTTGGTTGATTTTGTTGGCCTTGACTGATCAAACTCAGAAAGATTGCAGTGCACGGCTGGGAATTGAGGAGTTCCAGATTCTATGGAATAAAATCAGGAAGTGGCTGGTGAGAAACTGACTGGTGCATCACTCATCACGTAACCTTCCCTACATCATGTGAATAGTACGGTAGCAACTCAAACTCATATTTTTCATTTGCAGGGCATTTTTAGACAGTTTGATCTGGATAAATCTGGCACAATGAGCTCATATGAAATGCGCCTCGCCGTGGAGTCAGCTGGTAATAGTTTTTAATGTTCATCTTGTGAAAATCTTTGACCATGATATCTTGTTGTTTAATAGTGATTAAGGAGGAGTATCGATCCAGATTTGATTCAAATCTGATTCTAAATCATTTTGATTAATTTGGTATGCGTGGTTTTTGGAAATCAAGACTGTATGTTTTGATTAACTAAGAAGAACCAGTTCATAAGAGTAATAAGTAATAAGTAATATTCCTTTAGGAATCAGACTTCACTGATTATGATTTCTGTTTAAAAAAAGCGGTTCATAAGGATCGTTTGTTTGTGAATCAGGCTACACTGGCCAAGTATGTTGACCCCATACTCAGAATTAGTGCTCTGCATTTATCCCATCCAAAGTGCACACACACACCGTGAACACACACTTGGAGCAGTGGGCAGCCATTTTTGCTGCAGTGCCCGGGGAGCAGTTGGGGGTCCAGCACCTTGCTCAAGGGCACCTCAGTCGTGGTATTGATGGTGGGAGAGAGCGCTGTACATTCACTCCCACCACCTACAATCCCTGCCGGTACGAGACTCGAACCCACAACCCACAACCTTTGGGTTACGAGTCCGACTCTCTAACCATTAGGCCATGACTTCCCCCATGTCTATCATTGGTGGTGCTGACGTGAACCGGCTCATACGTTTACTAATGTTTTCACACCGCCACTGACATTAGGCAATGATCAGTGCCCGATTTTAGGATTTCAAATTAAGTTTGCATTTAATCTAGCAATGGGAGAACTAAACTAAGCTTTGAATCAATTGAACCAACTGCTTTGCAAAATGATTCACTATTTTGAAGCACTCGAAATACCACACGCTGGTGACAACTGCTCGTCTAAACTGTTTAAATGCAACAAAAACTCGGCCAAAACATGAATAAAACAGCTTTTTCAAACACACTGCAGTTGTTTTATTTAAAGTATATAGAGTGTCTGTATAATATGTGTACTTTTATTAATTTTCAGGGCTTGTTCAATGGAGAGCTTGGCTCTACAGGCTAATAAGAGACTATAAACTACTATTTTTCCTTTAAATTATAAATGCGTATCTTTAAAAATGTCTACAAATTTATAAAACTGATCTGAGATTGGTAGTTTAATTCAAAATCAAAGCCTTAAAATGATGCCTATTCTTTGTCTGCAGGTTTTAAACTCAATAACAAGCTACATCAAATAATTGTGGCACGATATTCTGATGGAGATACGATTGACTTCGACAATTTTGTCTGTTGCCTGGTCAAACTGGAGGCCATGTTCAGTACGTCATTTACACATCTAATTCTGTTTTTGCTAATGTTTCACTAAAACGACTCATTAAATGTGTCATTTTTTAACAGGGACTTTTAGAGAGCTGGACAAAGAGGGCTCAGGCGTCGCAGAGCTCAATGTTAGTGAGGTGGGTCGTTTCTTACCTTCTGTTCACCTGTATTTTTCAAAATGGTGGAATGTTAAATTAGTAATGCGTTAAAACTTAATATGGTATATTTTCTCAAGAAAAGGAAATGAAATAATTAGCTCTTTTGCTCTCTCTTACAGTGGCTGTACCTGACCATGTGTGGTTGATGTGTGAAGATCATATCGTTCTGAACTAGAAGGGCCATCTTTTAGCTTTAAGCCATTACACCCAAAGATGCCTGAGCAATACAGTACATACTGCCTTAAAACACATCCAAACTAACCATCACATGATCCTATGGCACTATATGCCTTTTGATTAAAAAATGGATATCCTCGTTATGCAAGATGCGTTTATCAATTATGAACCACTAAATGTTAACAGAAAAATATATTGCAGCATTTCAGAGAGCAACTTAACATAGCTTTATGCATGCCATAACAAGTGCATGCCACTAACCTCATGCTGTAGGTTATTTTACTGTACCTCGCATATGTAGCTTAACTTAGCATTTGAAGTTTGCACCGTTAAGGCCTTGATATTTAAAGATAGGTCATTTTTATTTGATCCTGTCAGTGTATGATTTTGATAGCATTTATGATCACTGTGATGTGCTGTGCAATTATTTATATAAAAAATAACATAAGTTCTTATAGGATAATCAGGGAATTGTGCTACACTAGATCTTTTTATTTTATGCGGCTGCTTAATTCGGGACGTTAAAATACAATAAATAAACTTCTTGGTATGTTATGGCTTTTCCAACGGCTGATGAATATCACCCCTCCCCCTGCAAGATAGTCTTAAATCTCCGCAATTCAACCTATTTTTCTCACATTCCAATAAAAAAAATTATTTTTTTTTCTCTTTATATATATATATATTATATATATTATTATACACACAACTACAAGTTGGGATCAGTAAGACTTTTTGTAAATGTTTTTTATGTAGTCTCTTTGCGTGCTCACAAAGCTGTATTATTTGATCAATAATACAGTAAAACTGTAATTTTGTGAAATATTATTGCAATTTAAAGTAATTGTTTTCTATTTTAATATACTTTAAATATAATTTATTTCTGTGATCAAAACGAACTTTTCAGCATCAATTACTCCAGTCTTCAGTGTCACATGATCCTTCACAATCACTCCCTAATATGCTGATTTATTATTAGTGTTGAAACTTGTGTTGCTGCATATCATATATATATATCAGAGAGAGACAGAGAGAGAGAATTATACCTTAAATGAGGATAGATCATAGATAGATCTCAGAATTTAGAGGAAAAATCTGAATGTGAAAGGTCATAATTCTGAATTTCTTATCTTCGAATTCCGACTTTTAAAAAAAACTGTTTTCATACATTTTTATTTAAATTTAAACCGTATTTTATTTAACCCTTTGGCGAACGTGAGCTTCCATAGTGTGGGCTTGCGCATATACAACATTTCCATGTATATGAAATGTTCCCTATTATATATCCATTAATTTATATACATATATCTATAATCTCTATATTATATCTATATATATATTTATGGAGCGAGCAAGAGAGAGAATTATACATAAATGGCGAATTAGATAGATTAAAAAAACAAGAATCAAAATCCGTGGAAGTGCAATATTAAATTTTATATCTCATACACAATACAGAGTCCATTCGTTCACACATAGTTCAGTCCGAGTTCTCAATGGCAACTACTCCTTCGTCTTGCTCTCTATGAGTCTCAGCAGAGTGGCATCCGCCTCCAGCAGCGTCGTATCGACGGAGGCTCCCAGGAACCGCGAGGTCATCTCCACATCCTCCAGCCTCAGCCTCACCCTGCTGCCCCGCTGGTACTTCTGTCCGTCCGCCGAGGGCCTCTTGCACACGCAGTGGAACTTCCCACCGAAATCGACATACAGATCGTCATTGACGATATGAAAGATTTTCCCGACGACGATCTTGTCTTTGGCCGGACCCATCTGCGCGAGCGCGGAGCGGCGCAGGAGCGACGCGAAGGAGGTCTCGTCCCCGGAGCTCCGGTCGCCGCTCTGCCGCAGGTCCGAATGCTGCTCATACGCGGCTGCGAACCCGCTCTTCACCCTCTCGGCTGATTTACCATCTCCTCCGCTCGCATTGGAGCTGCACAATGATCTGAGCGTGGTAAAAACACAGTGTTTTGGTAGTAAAGATGATCTGGAGCTCACGTTGTACATCACCTTGCAGAGCGTCGCCATGTTTAAACGTCATACGCACAGCAGAGCATGCTGGGAAGATTTCAAAATAAAAGGCTGCAGGAGAATGTGGGATTTTCACTGGAAACGTGCCCCATGGTTTTATTATACACTACAGTAGTATGTGTAGTAACCATGGTTTTATTATACAGTACAGTAGTATGTGTAGTAACCATGGTTTTATTATACAGTACAGTAGTATGTGTAGTAACCATGGTTTTATTATACAGTACAGTAGTATGTGTAGTAACCATGGTTTTATTATACAGTACAGTGGTATGTGTAGTAACCATGGTTTTATTATACAGTACAGTGGTATGTGTAGTAACCATGGTTTTATTATACAGTACAGTAGTATGTGTAGTAACCATGGTTTTATTATACAGTACAGTAGTATGTGTAGTAACCATGGTTTTATTATACAGTACAGTAGTATGTGTAGTAACCATGGTTTTATTATACACTACAGTAGTATGTGTAGTAACCATGGTTTTATTATACACTACAGTAATGTGTAGTAACCATGGTTTTATTATACACTACAGTAATGTGTAGTAACCATGGTTTTATTATACACTACAGTAATGTGTAGTAACCATGGTTTTATTATACACTACAGTAATGTGTAGTAACCATGGTTTTATTATACACTACAGTAATGTGTAGTAACCATGGTTTTATTATACACTACAGTAATGTGTAGTAACCATGGTTTTATTATACACTACAGTAATGTGTAGTAACCATGGTTTTATTATACACTACAGTAATGTGTAGTAACCATGGTTTTATTATACACTACAGTAATGTGTAGTAACCATGGTTTTATTATACACTACAGTAATGTGTAGTAACCATGGTTTTATTATACACTACAGTAATGTGTAGTAACCATGGTTTTATTATACACTACAGTAATGTGTAGTAACCATGGTTTTATTATACACTACAGTAATGTGTAGTAACCATGGTTTTATTATACACTACAGTAGTATGTGTAGTAACCATGTTTTTATTATACACTACAGTAGTATGTGTGCTTAGATAATCATGGTTCTTTATATACATACTCACTCGTCAGTAGTATGTGTAGTAACCATGTTTTTATTATACACTACAGTAGTATGTGTAGTAACCATGGTTTTATTATACACTACAGTAGTATGTGTAGTAACCATGTTTTTATTATACAGTACAGTAGTATGTGTAGTAACCATGTTTTTATTATACAGTACAGTAGTATGTGTAGTAACCATGTTTTTATTATACAGTACAGTAGTATGTGTAGTAACCATGTTTTTATTATACAGTACAGTAGTATGTGTAGTAACCATGTTTTTATTATACAGTACAGTAGTATGTGTAGTAACCATGTTTTTATTATACAGTACAGTAGTATGTGTAGTAACCATGTTTTTATTATACAGTACAGTAGTATGTGTAGTAACCATGTTTTTATTATACAGTACAGTAGTATGTGTAGTAACCATGTTTTTATTATACAGTACAGTAGTATGTGTAGTAACCATGTTTTTATTATACAGTACAGTAGTATGTGTAGTAACCATGTTTTTATTATACAGTACAGTAGTATGTGTAGTAACCATGTTTTTATTATACAGTACAGTAGTATGTGTAGTAACCATGTTTTTATTATACAGTACAGTAGTATGTGTAGTAACCATGTTTTTATTATACAGTACAGTAGTATGTGTAGTAACCATGTTTTTATTATACAGTACAGTAGTATGTGTAGTAACCATGTTTTTATTATACAGTACAGTAGTATGTGTAGTAACCATGGTTTTATTATGCACTACAGTAGTATGTGTAGTAACCATGGTTTTATTATACAGTACAGTGGTATGTGTAGTAACCATGGTTTTATTATACAGTACAGTAGTATGTGTAGTAGCCATGGTTTTATTATACAGTACAGTAGTATGTGTAGTAACCATGTTTTTATTATACAGTACAGTAGTATGTGTAGTAACCATGGTTTTATTATACAGTACAGTGGTATGTGTAGTAACCATGGTTTTATTATACAGTACAGTAGTATGTGTAGTAACCATGGTTTTATTATACAGTACAGTGGTATGTGTAGTAACCATGGTTTTATTATACAGTACAGTGGTATGTGTAGTAACCATGGTTTTATTATACAGTACAGTGGTATGTGTAGTAACCATGGTTTTATTATACAGTACAGTGGTATGTGTAGTAACCATGGTTTTATTATACAGTACAGTGGTATGTGTAGTAACCATGGTTTTATTATACAGTACAGTGGTATGTGTAGTAACCATGGTTTTATTATACAGTACAGTGGTATGTGTAGTAACCATGGTTTTATTATACAGTACAGTGGTATGTGTAGTAACCATGGTTTTATTATACAGTACAGTGGTATGTGTAGTAACCATGGTTTTATTATACAGTACAGTGGTATGTGTAGTAACCATGGTTTTATTATACAGTACAGTGGTATGTGTAGTAACCATGGTTTTATTATACAGTACAGTGGTATGTGTAGTAACCATGGTTTTATTATACAGTACAGTAGTATGTGTAGTAACCATGGTTTTATTATACACTACAGTAGTATGTGTAGTAACCATGTTTTTATTATACACTACATTAGTATGTGTAGTAACCATGGTTTTATTATGCACTACAGTGGTATGTGTAGTAACCATGGTTTTATTATGCACTACAGTGGTATGTGTAGTAACCATGGTTTTATTATGCACTACAGTGGTATGTGTAGTAACCATGGTTTTATTATGCACTACAGTGGTATGTGTAGTAACCATGGTTTTATTATGCACTACAGTAGTATGTGTAGTAACCATGGTTTTATTATACACTACAGTAATGTGTAGTAACCATGGTTTTATTATACACTACAGTAATGTGTAGTAACCATGGTTTTATTATACACTACAGTAATGTGTAGTAACCATGGTTTTATTATACACTACAGTAATGTGTAGTAACCATGGTTTTATTATACACTACAGTAGTATGTGTAGTAACCATGTTTTTATTATACAGTACAGTAGTATGTGTAGTAACCATGGTTTTATTATACAGTACAGTAGTATGTGTAGTAACCATGGTTTTATTATACACTACAGTAATGTGTAGTAACCATGGTTTTATTATACAGTACAGTGGTATGTGTAGTAACCATGGTTTTATTATACAGTACAGTGGTATGTGTAGTAACCATGGTTTTATTATACAGTACAGTGGTATGTGTAGTAACCATGGTTTTATTATACAGTACAGTGGTATGTGTAGTAACCATGGTTTTATTATACACTACAGTAGTATGTGTAGTAACCATGGTTTTATTATACACTACAGTAGTATGTGTAGTAACCATGTTTTTATTATACAGTACAGTAGTATGTGTAGTAACCATGTTTTTATTATACACTACATTAGTATGTGTAGTAACCATGGTTTTATTATACAGTACAGTGGTATGTGTAGTAACCATGGTTTTATTATACAGTACAGTGGTATGTGTAGTAACCATGGTTTTATTATACAGTACAGTGGTATGTGTAGTAACCATGGTTTTATTATACAGTACAGTGGTATGTGTAGTAACCATGGTTTTATTATACAGTACAGTGGTATGTGTAGTAACCATGGTTTTATTATACAGTACAGTGGTATGTGTAGTAACCATGGTTTTATTATACAGTACAGTGGTATGTGTAGTAACCATGGTTTTATTATACACTACAGTAGTATGTGTAGTAACCATGTTTTTATTATACACTACATTAGTATGTGTAGTAACCATGGTTTTATTATACACTACAGTAATGTGTAGTAACCATGGTTTTATTATACACTACAGTAATGTGTAGTAACCATGGTTTTATTATACACTACAGTAATGTGTAGTAACCATGGTTTTATTATACACTACAGTAGTATGTGTAGTAACCATGTTTTTATTATACACTACAGTAGTATGTGTAGTAACCATGTTTTTATTATACACTACAGTAGTATGTGTAGTAACCATGTTTTTATTATACACTACATTAGTATGTGTAGTAACCATGGTTTTATTATACACTACAGTAATGTGTAGTAACCATGGTTTTATTATACACTACAGTAATGTGTAGTAACCATGGTTTTATTATACACTACAGTAGTATGTTTAGTAACCATCGTTTTATTATCCACTACACTATGTGTGTATCATTGTTTTATTATACACTACAGTAGTTTGTCCGTAGTACTCATGTTGTTTACTTATACTTTTATTTATCTACAGCATATGTGTAGTAATCATGGTTTTATTAACAGTACAGTAGTATGTGTAGATATACCCCCCCCCCCCCCCCCCTCATGGTTTTTTTTAACACTACAGTAGTGATGTGTAGAATCATGGTTTTATATATACACTACAGTTATTATGTGTAGTACCCCATGTTCTCAAACTATACCGACAGCAGTATGTGTAGTCATCCATGGTTTTATATACACACAGTAGTATGTGTAGTATCATGGTTTATTATACCACAGTGTAGTGTAGTAATCATGGTTTTTATTATACAGTACTGGCATAGTATGACTTTAGTAACCAGGCTTTTTTTCATATACACTACAGCAGTATGTGTAGTAAACCATGGCTTCGTATTATACACTAAAGTAGATCTGTAGTAATCATGGTTTTATTATCCACAGTGACAGAGTAATGTGTAGTAATCATGGTTTTATATACAGTTACAGTAGTCATGTGTATAATCATGGTTTTTTTTTTTTTTTTTTTAGTATCACTACAGCATATGTTTCGTACCATGGTCTATATTATACACTACATTAGTATGTGTAGTAACCATGGTTTTATTATACACTACAGTAATGTGTAGTAACCATGGTTTTATTATGCACTACAGTAGTATGTGTAGTAACCATGGTTTTATTATACACTACAGTAGTATGTGTAGTAACCATGGTTTATTATACAGTACAGTATATGTGTAGTAACCATGGTTTTATTAAACAGTACAGTAGTATTTGTAGTAGCCATGGTTTTATTATACAGTACAGTAGTATGTGTAGTAACCATGGTTTTATTATACACTACAGTAGTATGTGTAGTAACCATGGTTTTATTATACACTACAGTAGTATGTGTAGTAACCATGGTTTTATTATACAGTACAGTGGTATGTGTAGTAACCATGGTTTTATTATACAGTACAGTAGTATGTGTAGTAACCATGGTTTTATTATACACTACAGTAGTATGTGTAGTAACCATGTTTTTATTATACACTACAGTAGTATGTGTAGTAACCATGGTTTTATTATACAGTACAGTGGTATGTGTAGTAACCATGGTTTTATTATACAGTACAGTGGTATGTGTAGTAACCATGGTTTTATTATACAGTACAGTGGTATGTGTAGTAACCATGGTTTTATTATACAGTACAGTGGTATGTGTAGTAACCATGGTTTTATTATACAGTACAGTGGTATGTGTAGTAACCATGGTTTTATTATACAGTACAGTGGTATGTGTAGTAACCATGGTTTTATTATACAGTACAGTGGTATGTGTAGTAACCATGGTTTTATTATACAGTACAGTGGTATGTGTAGTAACCATGGTTTTATTATACAGTACAGTGGTATGTGTAGTAACCATGGTTTTATTATACAGTACAGTGGTATGTGTAGTAACCATGGTTTTATTATACAGTACAGTGGTATGTGTAGTAACCATGGTTTTATTATACAGTACAGTGGTATGTGTAGTAACCATGGTTTTATTATGCACTACAGTAGTATGTGTAGTAACCATGTTTTTATTATACACTACAGTAGTATGTGTAGTAACCATGTTTTTATTATACACTACATTAGTATGTGTAGTAACCATGGTTTTATTATACACTACAGTAATGTGTAGTAACCATGGTTTTATTATACACTACAGTAATGTGTAGTAACCATGGTTTTATTATACACTACAGTAATGTGTAGTAACCATGGTTTTATTATACACTACAGTAATGTGTAGTAACCATGGTTTTATTATACACTACAGTAATGTGTAGTAACCATGGTTTTATTATACACTACAGTAGTATGTGTAGTAACCATGTTTTTATTATACAGTACAGTAGTATGTGTAGTAACCATGTTTTTATTATACACTACATTAGTATGTGTAGTAACCATGGTTTTATTATACACTACAGTAATGTGTAGTAACCATGGTTTTATTATACAGTACAGTAGTATGTGTAGTAACCATGGTTTTATTATATCCATCAATTCTCTTAGCGATCTGTTCATCACTCTGTTTTTAATTATACAGTAATCTACGTATAATGTGTAGTACGCATGGTTATTATATACATCGCAGGTAGTATGTGTAGTAACCATAATACCAATCTGTCGCTTTTCGTTCTTTATTACATAACCACTACTTAGTATGTGTAGTAACCATGTTTTTATTATACAGTACAGTAGTATGTGTAGTAACCATGGTTTTATTATACACTACAGTAGTATGTGTAGTAACCATGGTTTTATTATACAGTACAGTAGTATGTGTAGTAACCATGGTTTTATTATACACTACAGTGGTATGTGTAGTAACCATGGTTTTATTATACAGTACAGTGGTATGTGTAGTAACCATGGTTTTATTATACAGTACAGTGGTATGTGTAGTAACCATGGTTTTATTATACAGTACAGTGGTATGTGTAGTAACCATGGTTTTATTATACAGTACAGTGGTATGTGTAGTAACCATGGTTTTATTATACAGTACAGTGGTATGTGTAGTAACCATGGTTTTATTATACAGTACAGTGGTATGTGTAGTAACCATGGTTTTATTATACAGTACAGTGGTATGTGTAGTAACCATGGTTTTATTATACAGTACAGTGGTATGTGTAGTAACCATGGTTTTATTATACAGTACAGTGGTATGTGTAGTAACCATGGTTTTATTATACAGTACAGTGGTATGTGTAGTAACCATGGTTTTATTATACAGTACAGTAGTATGTGTAGTAACCATGTTTTTATTATACAGTACAGTAGTATGTGTAGTAACCATGTTTTTATTATACAGTACAGTAGTATGTGTAGTAACCATGTTTTTATTATACAGTACAGTAGTATGTGTAGTAACCATGTTTTTATTATACAGTACAGTAGTATGTGTAGTAACCATGTTTTTATTATACAGTACAGTAGTATGTGTAGTAACCATGTTTTTATTATACAGTACAGTAGTATGTGTAGTAACCATGTTTTTATTATACAGTACAGTAGTATGTGTAGTAACCATGTTTTTATTATACAGTACAGTAGTATGTGTAGTAACCATGTTTTTATTATACAGTACAGTAGTATGTGTAGTAACCATGTTTTTATTATACAGTACAGTAGTATGTGTAGTAACCATGTTTTTATTATACAGTACAGTAGTATGTGTAGTAACCATGTTTTTATTATACAGTACAGTAGTATGTGTAGTAACCATGTTTTTATTATACAGTACAGTAGTATGTGTAGTAACCATGTTTTTATTATACAGTACAGTAGTATGTGTAGTAACCATGTTTTTATTATACAGTACAGTAGTATGTGTAGTAACCATGTTTTTATTATACAGTACAGTAGTATGTGTAGTAACCATGTTTTTATTATACAGTACAGTAGTATGTGTAGTAACCATGTTTTTATTATACAGTACAGTAGTATGTGTAGTAACCATGTTTTTATTATACAGTACAGTAGTATGTGTAGTAACCATGTTTTTATTATACAGTACAGTAGTATGTGTAGTAACCATGGTTTTATTATACACTACAGTAATGTGTAGTAACCATGGTTTTATTATACACTACAGTAGTATGTGTAGTAACCATGTTTTTATTATACACTACAGTAGTATGTGTAGTAACCATGTTTTTATTATACAGTACAGTAGTATGTGTAGTAACCATGGTTTTATTATACAGTACAGTAGTATGTGTAGTAACCATGGTTTTATTATACACTACAGTAGTAGTGTAGTACACCATGGTTTTAATGCATACACTACAGTATAATGTGTGTAACCAGGTGGGGGGGGGGGGATGGTTTTATTATCCA
>JADLZN010003836.1:0-204831 GCA_018155175.1 Sinocyclocheilus anophthalmus
TATAGTAACGTGCGGCGTAGCCTACGAGTCACCAGGTGTCATCATCGTACAGTCTACACACAAGTCGTAGCCAAGTTTATTAGATCCATGTAGCACAGTGTGATCTGCAATGATCTTATAGGATTGCTAAAATCCTGCAGTGTGTAGAAGCGTAAGATACGTTGGAATCTGAATGCTTAAATGCGAATTTTGTCATTGTTTTGGAGCACACTAACTTATAGATAAACTGAAGGCTAATATATTCATTCTAAAAACAAAAAACTTCCATTTTGATCTCATGGGGACTTTAAAACTGCATTTATTACAATCACTCAGTTTAAAACTTCAGACAATCGATACTGTGGCTAAAAAACAGACTCATCAAGTAGCTTCCTTTCAAACTGAAGCACTCTGAGAAATAAGGATGATATTTTACAGATAAGACAAGTTTTACAGAGCACTGCTGCAAAAATCTGCCTCTGTCCAGAGTCATTTATTTTTTTAAGACAGATTCATGATGAATATTTTGACCGCTGGTTTTTTTTTTTTTTTTTGCCAAAATTTTCATCATCTTTTGTCGAATTACTAAAGCAAAACTGATATCTTCCTCACTATGGATTAACTTTGTAGCAAAACTCACTGCAGCATCACAATGGCTCCAAATGTATTCTAAAATTATTTGCAGCACAATAATGTAGTGCAAAGCCTTAAGCCAACGTCTTTTGGTTGTATGTCAAATCCACTTCAACATTCAAGTAAGTGATATATTACTTCCTGTGATTTTGTGTAAATACATTTAGGTCACTACTTCACAGCATTAAAATGTATAACGTTACACACAGGAAAAGTATTTACATATTTGCCACTTAGGCAGTAAAATCTCTCAGGAGCTAATTTAAGCATAGTACAATCATCTCACTATGTCATGAGGTGCAGACATGGACGAAAAGCCTCAAGACGACTCCAGGTTTAATTTCATGTGGTTTAGCAGCTCATTGTTGACTTCACTGCTGATTCCTGGCTCTAGTGAGCTCACTATAATTCACTAAACCTGTGATATCATAATGCAGTCACTATAAACACCACCCTTCTGTCCCTCTCTGAACTCACATATTCGTCTTTTGGTGGTTTGTGTACCAGAACAGTTGCAATCATGCATTAGCAATGCATTAATTTATATATCTGAATCTACAAATCCTCTGGTATCAGCAGCGTCCACAGGGGGGAGTAGTAATCACTGTTATGTTTCAGGAAGTCAGGAAAACATCACTGTTCAAATGGGATTTTTCATTTTCATATTTAGTTTTTTAAAATGTACAATAGTAGCTGTCAGTGAAAACACTAAACTCTTAAGATGTAATGCTCTTGGCTGTGTAATTTCAATGTTTGATTGTTGAAACAAGTTGAATTGCTTTGCCGCACTCACATTTTCCCACGTCACGTCTCTTGGCCATTAGGCCTGCATTATTCTTACAGATGCACTTAGAACTGAATTCAATAATAACCCATTGCCACAGCAAAGTCACACCTTAGCAAACTGACATATTATAATCCAATTCACAGCATGCACTGTAGAATTTCTAAAAGCTGTGCACGTAACCTGCCTTCACAAATGCCCAAATCAAAATAAACAACAGGTAATACATAGGTGTGTGATACACACAAGTGAAGCAGCACTAAGAAGCAATGATAATACACAAAAACATGAACAGCAGAAAAACTTGTTGCCATAAAGATAAACGCATACACATGGACTGAGAGCCATTATACCAACCCTGTCTCTCAAGCTCAAGTTCAAGAAAACAGCATAGTGCTAATTATAAATGGGCTGAGTGTGGAGATTGTTTAAATGTTTATTTGGCCTCAACTGAGGCAGTCATGCAGGATGCCTCATCAAACTATTAAGACGACATTGCTGAGTACATCACTAACAGGGAAAAGCAATAATAAAAGATAAAGGTTTGGGGTTCAGTATTTATTTACTTATTCTCTTTAAAGAAATTAATACTTTAATTGTGCAAGGATGCATTAATTAAAATTGACAGTAACACATTTATAATGTTACAAGAAATTCTATTTCAAATAAAATGCTGTGTTTTTTATTTCTCCTAATCAAGATACGAAAACATATCAATCCAGGTTTTTCCCACAAAAATATCAAGGAGCACAACGTTTTCAATACTCAGTCGTAAAATAGAAATGTTTCTGAGCACCCAATTCAGCATATAGACTGCTTTCTGACGGATTATGTGACACAGAATTCCTATTGACTAAAAAATTCCATCTGCAACACAGGAATAACTTAAATGTTGAAATATATTAAGAGAGAAAACAATTATTTTAATGATTTTATTTAAATTACTGTAATATTTTATTTTTTACTGTATTTTTTATCAAATTATTGCTGCCTTGGTGAGACTTCTTTAAAAAAAAAAAAAAAGTAAACATTTCCAAACCCAACTTTTGAATAGTAGTGTATGTTAAGTCATAAATTGTTGTAATAAAATTTCTGCAATAAAAATGGCCTTGTATACCATTAGCATCAATTCTGAACTTGTTTTTAAAAATGTTCATTGCAAATTAAAATCTAAATAATTAAGATTGAGTATTAGGATTTAATTCTCAAAAATAGTATCGTTTACATGTACTTAGCAAATGATTTCCAAATGAAGCAACTTAAAATTAAGGGGGCATATTACATTAATTTCAGATTGAAGTTTAAAAATGAATTTGAAAAATGCACTTCTCAAAAACAAAATCAACCAGGTAATCACAGAAATCTGATTAAGTTTAACTTGCAGACAATACAGTAAAGAAATTAAATAAAACGTATTTAAATATATTTTAAATTACAAAAATTTGATGTATTAGACCAGCACATTTGTATCAAATGGTGGAATAAAGGCTCCATTTTACTGTCAGTAGACTGTTTAAAATGTAAAAAAGGAGGAAAATGATAGACAGCAACTCTCAAAATAAAAAAAGATGTAACTTGCTTTTCTATCTAAGAAACTCCATCACAATGCAATATTCAAGTAAATGTGCTAAATGTCTTTTTAAATTTTTACCAGAAGTAGATCAGTTCTGAATTATGCTGAACCATTAAAATCAAACCACAACAAGTTCAAATATAGTACAATTCAAATTTGTGGTCAGTAAGATTTTTTTATTTTTTTTTTTGGAAAGGATTAATACCTTTATTGACAAGCTGAAATTGACCAAAAGTGACAGTAAAGACTTTCACATTGTTGCAAAAGATTTCCATTTCAAATATGCTGTGTAAGAAAAATAATCCTGAAAAAAACTGAAATATAATATATGTTACTTGATGCAGCAAATTAGTATATTATAATGATTTCTGAAGGATTATTATGTGACACTGAAGACTGGAGTATTGCCTGCTGAAAATTCAGCTTTGCCATAACCGGAATAAATGACACTTTTATAATAAATAAAATATAAATGATTTTATATTGTATATTTCACAATATTGCTCTATAATGTAATATAGCACTTAATAATATAGTGTTATATAATATTTTTCAGTATTTTTGATCAAACAATTAAGCCTTGGTGAACATGATAACTATTTAAAAAATACTTAATCTTACCAACCTCAAACTTTTGAATAAGTTATTTTTATTGGTAGTGTACATCCATATAATTAAAGCACTTTGATTCCAACAGATGCTACCGTTCTAACAATTTGCGGCTAAATATATGACATTAAACAGCTGCATCACAATGGATGCAGTGGGGAGATATAAAGTATCAAAAGTATCAAAAGCAACTAGGAATACAAACAACAACCCAAGTAAAACGTGCACTAACCTGAATATCAGTGTCCTTGACTGGCTCAAGAGGCTCAAATGTAGTGGCTGCACTGAGACTCTCAAGGCGCTGGGAGATATGGAAGATGTCAAGACCCCGAGAGCCCAAGAGGATGGAGCTGAAGTTTAAAAAAAAATAACAATACAGATATAAAGAATACGCTGATGACTTCAAATTACTTCAAATAAATTGAAGTGTCATGCCAATTTGCATAGACACCAAACTGAAAACTCACGCCTTTACGTCAGCTGTGTCTTGAGAGGTTCTGGTGAGAGTGCGGGAACGTAGTCGCTCTCCTGCTTGTTGGATCTCCTGTAGGTTTCGCTCAACATGGGGCAACTCAGACACGGCCTCAGTCTCTGCAGCAAGCTGTTCTGCCTGCTGCAGGAGTTCCCCAAAGCCCTCAGTATCCATGTCCAGTACCCGTGCCACCTGACAGCATCACGAAAGAGTATGTCTATATTACATGGTGACATGCATATCATTTGTCTTCAGTATGCAAGTTAACACAGTAACTAACTGTTAGCAAATTATCACTTACTACAGCTCTTGTCATTACAATAACACTGAAAGAAACTCTAAAAGCTTATTATATTGACAAACCTACAATTTGAAGGCCATTCAATGTCAGTTTATTATGATTGTACAGTAGTAACTGTGGGATTTTCACAGAAATTACATACTATTATCATGTTAACTTTGGGATGCCAGTGACATGATTAACTACAATTAATAACGTCAAATAAGCTGTATCATTACGTACTCATTTATTTAGCATACTATCTTCTATGAAATGGGACATAAAAGCACACAATATCAGTATAACATCGAATGAATGTTAGCATGTGAAACAACAGTAGTCAATAGAAATGACTGTCACTTGCTAGCAAGCTAACTTGACATGAGGTGCTGCTGGCAAACGCGTCCCAAACAGACACCTGTCAAATGAGACTTCAGTTAACTAGCTGTTAACTAGGTAATTAGTTAACAAATATGTAACAACCCACCTCGCTGAATGTGAATCCTTATAGCGGCTATAATAGGATGATTTCCACTTCAGCCGCTATGCTAAACACATCCCCCTCGTGAACTCCCGGGTTCCATTGAGAACGCGCGCTGATTGGTTCAAACTGTTTTTTCCCAGAAGCACGCGCGACTCGATAGAACTTTATTCAGAATGTTTCTGTTTACAAAAAATTATATCAGTGACTGAATTTCAGTAAGATAAGACTTGGAAAACCATTTGACTGAACCCTGACGGTGAAGATACCGCGATGTCCAATATACTTGATATATAATGGTGCATATGATAAATAATTAAGTGATATACAGTGTTACTGTAATAATATTACTTTTTGCAGTAACTAGTAGTGTAACTAATTACTAATAAGATTTCAGTAATAATATTACAGTTACCATCCATAAAACAGCTTAGTTACTTCGTTTCTTTTGATGCCTCAACCCCGCTGATTTAAAATCCAACAATCAAATAATTCCTAGATTTATTTTCATAATTTTCACGACTCGTACATGCATGTGATGTCCCCAGGGCAGCAGGCAAGCTTGGAATATGGAAAAGCTTACATTCAGCAGATAGAAATATTGCATTATATTGATTTTGTCAGGAAAAAAGGTGATCTGAACACTGTTGTGTAAGTTGTGGCTTTACTTTACTCTGGCATTACATTCTTTGAGTAACTAGCCCAACACTGGGATATAGGAAGTATAAGGATGTATTAGAATTATTATAATACTAATACAATATATTAATTCATTGAATTTAGTATAATTTATTATACTAATAAAATTGTACTACTAATAATACTAAATTATACTGATATTAAATTCATATTTCATATCATTACTTACTCCATGAGGATATATCATGCAGCCTGTCCATGTTGGCATCTGCTTCATTTAACTAACAAACGAAATGTACCAAAATACGGACATTTAGACCCCCTTCTGGTCTAAAGTATTTAATTGGCTAGATATTTTTCTTTCTAGTGCAAGCTCCATACATTTTGTTTTTTTTTTATTCTTAACTACTTGTCACAAACTCACAAAACAAAAGTGCAAAAGTCGTTGAAATTCATTGGTCACACCCAAGCATAGAAAGCGTTTACTCTCTTTTAATTAGCCTACAGCAGTTGATAAAGTCCATTCCATCATTCTAACCATATAGGCCTAATATGGTCAGATGCATTATTCTTTGCATTTATCATGGTTTTTCCCTACTATCTGCAACCCATCAATTGAATGCCATTTTATTTTTCCTCATCACTGTGGTGGTATTTTTCATATTAAAACAACTCAGGTCATTAAGTCAAACACAAAGAAACACCAAGGATTCACTCAAGACAAGGCCTCTTTTTTCATTTTCCAATCAGGTCGAGGCTGGAGTGTGCGATATAAATCGTCTGCGCTGCGCTAATATCGTAAGTGTTGTTTTAACGATGTGCGATCTGACATTATCGAGTACATCACAAAAACCAAACAAATACACACTCAGAGAGTGCATGCATACACTGTGTGATTTAGTCTATTAAAGGGGTGATGTTGCTAAAAAAGAACATTCTTTTGTGTATTTGGTGTAATGAAATGTGTTTATGCGGTTTAAAGAGGTCATATGATGCAATTTTATTTTTTCCAGTGGTCGTGGAGACACGGTATGTTTTCGTGTGTGAAGCCGAACAAACCGGTTTAGTTTTGGCCTTCCAAAAGAGGACACTACTAGAAATCAGTGGTTAATTTGTATTTACAACTCTGTTCCAGAACAGTTTAACCCATATATTTGTGTGTGTGCAACGCATTTTATGGAGGACGAGGACTGTTTCCTGGGAGAGTAGCATACAATGCTGGTTTTCTGACAAATAATGCTGACTCACAGCCTGTAAGTACGTTTTCATATTTAAAGGATTTGCCACTGATGATTCGAATGCGAGTTTTGGGCAGTGTGGAGTAGCTCTTGTTGTTTGTCATTTCTTTGATCACAAATGCAGTCATGGTTTTATGTTTACGCGGCGTGAATCAACGCAACGCGTAAAAAGACAGTAGAAGTCATTGTAATCAGTAATCATGTCCCCACTGGATGCAACAAACGCCTAATTTATAATGGGTTTTACTGGTTTTGTCTCATCGCACCGGGACACACGGCATCACAGTATGGTAAGGGGCGTAACATTTCCGTCAAACGCTTGAGGTATTCGGCCAATCACAATGCACTTTATAGCTGGCCAATCAGAGCACACCTAACTTTTCAAAAAAATGAGCTTTGTAAAAATCGACGCGTTACAAAAAGGCGGGGCATAGAGGAGAAAAATAATGTACATTATGTGGAAAATAATGTGTTTTTTTTTTAAACCTTAAAGGGGTCATCTGACGTTGCTAAAAAGAACATTATTTTGTGTATTTGGTGTAATGAAATGTGTTTATGCGGTTTAAGGTTAAAAAAACAAATTATTTTCCACGTACTGTACATTAGTGTTTCTCCTCTATGCCCCGCCTTTCCGTGTTGATTTTTACAAAGCTCATCGTTTTGAAAAGCGAGGTGTGCTCTGATTGGCCAGCTATCCAGTGCGTTGTGATGCTGAATCCCTCACGCGTATGACTTAAAGTTAGCCCCTTACCATATCTGTGATTGCCGTTTCCCGGTGCACGAGACAAAACCAATAATACCCATTATAAATGAGGCATTTGTTGCGTCCAGTTGGGACATAATTACTGATTATAATGACTTATACTGTCTTTTTATGCGTTGCGTTGCATCGCGCCGCGTAAACATAAAACCATGTCTGCATTTGTGATCGGAGAAATGACAAACAATAAGTGCTACTCTACACTGCTCAAAAAACTCGCGTTTGAATAGTCAGTGGAAAATTCTTTAAATATAAAAAATTTACTTACAGGCTTGTGAGTCAGCATTAATTTGTAGAAACCGGCATTGTAGGTTACTCTCCCCAGAAACACCCTCGTCCAAAAAAAAAAAAAAAAAATCCATAAAGCGTTTCACACACCACAAATATATGGGTTAACTGTTCTGGAACAGTGTTGTAAATACAACTTAACCACTGATTTTTAGTCGTGTCCTCTTTTGGAAGGCCAAACAAAGTAGTTTTGCTTTCGCAACGAAACACACAGCATCTCCATGATATTGCGGAGGCAACAATACTACAGCGATAATCAAAGTTACACCTTCTTTCTTTACGTGAACATTTGGGAGTTGTAATGCAAATCGTCCCACATTGTGACTTAGACATGTGGGGGCGTGTTAGAACGAGGCGTTTTAGGAAGGCGTGGACGAGTCTTTTACAAAGAATATCTCTTTGGGTTTGAGACTTTAGTCCTTGCAACTTAGGGACTTTTTAGGTAGGTTAGCTTGTAACACTCCAAAGAGAAAGGAAAACTTGAAATCGCATTGTATGACCCCTTTAAAACACATTTAGAATGCCCATAAGATTCAAGATATGAGGCAAAATGCCTCTGTATGTCTTTTATATAATTTAATATAATTAATCTATGTCACACGAAGAGTGCTGTGTTTCTCCATATATCAGCAAATAAATGTAATATTGATTTTTTGCAAGTCTAATAATGTTAGTATTTATTTAGGCTATTTACATTTTAGATGCCGGTTTTTGCTGAATTTCGCTCAAAATTTCATGGTTTTGAGCCATTGAAGGACACTCAGGGCGTTTTATTGAATGACCAGTTTGTTTTTTTTAACGAATATTTTATCACTGTAAAAAAAAAATCTTAAAATTTACGGTAAAAAAACGGCAGCTGTGGTTACCGGAATTTTACCGTAAAATATACAGTAGCAACATTTTAGGTTTTAATGGTTTTAACTTAAATTTATTTTTAAATACCGTAATTTCATTAACTGATAAATGTTATTATATACCAACCTATTGAAGCACTGACATCTATTTTGTACCTTTGTAATACGCTGATAACCACCCAATGCAGGTGGTGATGAGAACGTCACATGATGAACCAAAGCCAATCACAAACAGCTTTTAAATAATAACATATATAGAAGGTGCGCAGTGTCATTCACACAAACACTAAACACCATCATGGTGTACACATTATACTGAAATAATGCAATAACATTAATTTAACAACATTAGATGTAACATACAACTCTAATGTACACAACTGATAAGAAAAAACTAAGAAAAACATTTATTTCAACAAAAAAACATCAAATATGAAATGTAACGCAGGGAATTCTGGAATGTCAATTTACGGTTATTTTGTTTTTTTTTTAAATTCACTGTAAATTTACGGCCTATTTCACGTTCCAAAACGGTATAAACTACCGTAAAATAAATGTACGTAATGTCCAATACAGTTTTTTCACTGTATATAGTAGGGGAATTTTACCGTTAACCATTTAACAGGTTTTTACTGTAGCATTTTTACAGTCTTTTACCGTTAAATTCACGGCCATTTTTTTTACAGTGTAGTGACTCACTCAAAACAAATGTTTCATTCCTAAATGAATCGATTTAAGCTCAATGACTCCCTCATTAACAGTAACTTGCCGCTACCTACTGGCAGGTTTAATTTCACATTTCAAGTCTCTTTCAATCTTCTCAAATATCAATAGGTCTAATTCAACATCTGTTTAAAAAAAAAAAAAAAAAAAAAAAAAAAAGGCATTTGTAACTGCATCCATGTCCTCTCGGAGCTGCATTAAACGGTCTGTGTAAACGAATCTAAATACTACTTCAGATGCAGATTCTAATTTTTTTTTATTTTGTAGTAATTAAAGTATTCGTACCAGATGAAGGGGCTCTTCTGATAACCCAAAAATATAAAAATGGAAGAAAGCGTTAGAACGGAGCACAATCTTGCTGCTCAAACTGTGTAGAACAACTTTTAATATTTGCTTCTTTTCCATTTTGAGGTTACTTTAAATACGGAAGTTTAATATTTAAAATTCTGAACAGTGACTTTCACTTCTACCAGTCATTTTCTGGAAAAATACTTTAAGTGTGGATTTTAAATACTTTATCCACCACTGCTGTTGCAGTTCATAAATACAAGAAAGCTGTGAAATAAAACCACACATACACCAACTGCTGACATTCATATATTGTAGACAAAACACATTGCAGGAAAACTTACAATTGTCCTTTTAATAAAGAACAGACATCTTGTGATAGTCTTATTTGTAGCAGTACAAATCAGTGAATTATTCCCCTCTTTAGCAGTTAAACGATTTCGCAACATTAAACATTCAAAAGATTGAGAGAAAAACTGGAGGTCATTTATCATCTTGTAAAAAGAAATCAGTCGATGCAAAAAACGAAGACGCGCAGCACAGACAAACAAGTTCACATCATTGTAGCAAAACATCACGTTGACCGCCTCATTGACAGCAGCTGGAGCCGCAGGAATTGCCCTTACACACGCAGCCAGAGGCGCACTTGCTGCGACATACGGGCAACCCGACACAACCTGTGAAAACAAATCGATTTAGCTACCGATTTATTTTTTTTTTTTTTTTAATGATAAATAATCATAATCAGTTATTCCCATAACTGGGTTGTAGTAGTTCACGTACTCTTCTTGCAGGTTGTACACTGGCAATTAGTGCACTTGCAGGTGGCACCACAGTTGCAAGATCCAGCTTTAAAAATAAAATAAAATAGCACGTTGTTGACATGCTGGTAGCAAGTCTATAGTAACTGCATTTTCAAGCACTCAAAAAAGTCAGCATCAACGTAAATCTGAAACACTTACTCTTGGCGCAATCGCAAGGATCCATTTTTCCTCAAGAGTATCCTTAAACAGCCCGAAAGTCCCTTAGAAATCTCGCTTCACTCAGTTTGTGAATGAGTTGATGTGGCAGATACCAGAGAACTGATCGCGCGCTGGTTTTATACAGTTCGGACTGCACACAGACCGAGTGCAAAAGCCCGCCCGCTCCAGCCTGCACACGGGGACTCATTAACGAAGCTGGGTGCAAACTATCAAACAATCAGGAATCACCATTCCCACCCGGTCACAGCAATGTGTTATTTATACGATTATATAACTACCATTTCTATACCGTTTATATAATTCGATGCTTTTGTATGTTATTTTCTTTTTGGTAGGTGGAAAGAGGCTTCTTGGTTTAAGCATCTTGTTTTATGTAACTTTTGGTGCTCTAGAGGTTAATAAACAGAGCTGCACACATCCCGCGGAAGAACATTCCAACCGGTGCTACTTCTCTAAGTTGATGTCTATGGCGATTCACGCAGGTATGTGTTACTCCGCAGCGGCGACCAGGCTACAATAGTCCAAATATAAGTACTTATTATAAGTGTACCGTAGTGATTCGGAATAAGACAAAAACGCGGTTTGGAAGATTCATTCATGATGTACTCACTCATCATATACATTTAGCTAATTTTGAACCCAGAAAAAGTTACATAGTGCTGCTTTAATAGCATATAAAGTATTTTGATAGAATCAAGGAGAACTATAAAAGACCATACTTTGTCATACTTTATACGTTAATGCCTTTTGTAAAAAAGCAAAGTGGTAGGCTACTTCCCTATTAAATATTAAAATAATCACGTATTTGAGTATAAATAAGTTATCATTTAAGCAGATACAGGCCCATCGAGTGATCTTTAGAAGATGTTCGCGGAGAGGCAATTTTTGAATTTATGAAAGTTTTATTTTCTGCCATGTAACTGTTTGTCAATTTGTGCACACGGCACTAAAGTGAAACTAACTGTGTGTGTGTGAAACTGCACGTGCTCCCCGTCTGCACTCGGCGAGGATGCTGGCAAGACTACAGTAAACAGAAGAATTGGTTTGCACTCGTTTACTCACTCGCTGTTGACCAGGAGTATTTTTCCATTACCCATCACTTCATTACAACTGAAATGTAACGAGTGCAGCGTGTCTTTGCATTTTGGGGGTGAAGATAAATAATTCAAACATTAAAATACCAAACAAACGCGCATTTATAAGAGTTATGCTCACTCAACAAGTTGTCGACGTCTTATGATTCTATGAAATAACTTGATAATAAATAATCTGTCATTTTAATGGATTGTTATATCCAGTTGAGCAAGCTATTCAAAAATGTAGCTAACCAAATAACTACTGTAAAGAAAACATGCCAATGTAAGCTGAAAGCCATTGTTTAAACTTTAAAGGAATGTATGTTAATTTTAATATGATTTCAATAAATTGTTTTTAAACAACCACTTCATTCAGTGCTTTTGTGAGTCTTGTTGCTACTTGCGAATCAGCAAATTGACTTTGAATGAACTTTTTTTTTTACATTCGACAGAAACATTTCCACATACCAGTCGATGTCTAGGAATGTTATTTATATTAAAAAAAAACCGATCAAGTCTTTTCTCATTTGCTGAACAAATTCCTCTACAACACGGATGCTTTAGAAAACGTTATAATTACAAATATGATTCGTGTAGTTAATTCTTCATGCCAAGCTGCCAGCTTTTATTATGGCCGCTCTGTTAAGTTCTCAAACCAGGACCCCTGCGCGCGCGTGCTCACTGCACATCCTGAAAGCAGTCCTCTCCAAGTTATGGGCATCAGTCGGAGTCTGTCCTGCTAGGGAAGAGTCTGAGTAACGTTACACCACCTAGCAGGGAACAAACTAGCGGCTGTGGTAAGAACATTTTCCATTTAATACAATTTATAAGGTTATTGCAGTGAAGGCAATATCAATATGCACATATCTCCCAGCACAATATAAAGTGGTTCTGCACGAATTCTGTGTAGCTACGCAGAGTTAGCACCCCTAGCCAGCGCATAGAAAACACACTTGAGTTGTCTGAAGCATGTAGCATGTAGCATGAATTTGGCTAACACACAGATGGCATGCAAATTCTTCGTTTTAAATCCAAATGCATAGTTAATATGTTCAAGTAGAAAAACAAAGTAAAAGTTAATTAAAAAAAAAAAAACCGGGTGAGCAGCGTGTAAACTAAAAGGATTAGCAAGAATAGCATGCTAGCAAAAGTGGCTTCATAATGCAGTGACAAGCTGCCCACTGTTACTAGGCAACGGAAGCCCCATGGGACGAGAGGCACAGTAAGAGGTTTATTCTATTACCCAGACAGAAGGGGTAGTTAGATGGGCAACAGAGAGCACTACTAAAGCCTGAATACAGTCAGCTGGTTGGATGTCTCATCCTTCTTTGCCCAAATAGGCATTTCAGTTCATTTATATGCATTCTATTTATGTAAACGATTATTTCGTTGACCGGGACGATACAGAGTAACATTACTGCGCAGTGTTGAGCAGCAAATGTTCTATATGCCTTTAGCTAATAGCTAATAAGCAGCACTCGTCCCTGGTTAGGCTTTTAGTGTGGACCTACGAAACGACATCAATCAGCATCCAATCAAAATGTCAACATAGTAATATATGAACTTAACAAATTACCAATTATGTAAACCCTAATAAAATAATGAATGATCAAATAATTAATAATTCTGTTTAAGGTTTTAATAGTTATATTAAATTGTTTCAATTTTGTTTGTCTTTTGAATTCCATGGGTAAATTTCATAACTACTGACAAAGGCTGTTTTACTTCTTGGTACCCTAATTATTGCTTTTTGCACCCCTTGTAGTAATTTCCTTTTTTTCTTTTCTTGTGTCATTATACTGTAAATTGACAAATAACCATAAGAGCAAACAATTTACTTAATATTTAATGAATATTAGAAATGAAAAATTGTAGATTACATTTTCAAAACTCAGTAAATTCTCTTTTTATATATATGTATATGTATGTGTGTGTATATACAGTTATTTTACACAATGCTGCATCTTGATGGTTGATATTTTTTTGTAGTTAATGCTGTGAATGTTCACCAAGCCATTGTTGTAACATATGTTTATGGTGTTTTCATTGGATTTTTTTTTTTTAGTAACAGATCGGATCTTACTGTTGTGCCACCATGTTAGTGCCCATCTTTACTCTTAAACTTAATCATAAAATTAACCCTCGAATGGTTGCCATTGGAAAATATGATGGGATACACCCATGCCTCACAGCAGCCACACAAGCAGGGAAGGTAAGTTAAAAGTATTGTATTATATTATGTAACAATACAGGTGCATCTCAATAATTAGAATGTCTGGAAAAGTTCATTTATTTCAGTAATTCAACTCCAATTGTGAAACTCGTGTATTAAATAAATTCAATGCACACAGACGTAAGTAGTTTAAGTCTTTGGTTCTTTTTTTGTGATGATTTTGGCTCACATTTATCAAAAATCCACCAATTCACTATCTCAACAAATTAGAATACTTCATAAGACCAATAAAAAAACATTTTTAGTGAATTGTTGGCCTTCTGGAAAGTATGTTCATTTACTGTACATGTACTCAATACTTGGTAGGGGCTCCTTTTGCTTTAATTACTGCCTCAATTCGGCGTGGCATGTAGGTGATCAGTTTGTGGCACTGCTGAGGTTTGTATGGAAGCCCAGGTTTCTTTGACATTGGCCTTCAGCTCATCTGCATTTTTTGTTTCTCATTTTCCTCTTGACAATAGATTCAAGATTCATAGATTCTCTATGGGGTTGAGGTCTGGTGAGTTTGGCCAGTCAAGCACACCAACACCATGTTAATTTAACCAACTTTTGGTGCTTTTTGGCAGTGTGGGCAGGTGCCAAATCCTGCTGGGAAATGAAATCAGCATCTTCGAAAAGCTGGTTAGCAGAAGGAAGCATAAAGTGCTCCAAATTTTCTTGGTAAATGGGTGCAGTGACGTTGTTTTTCAAAAAAACACAATGGACCAACACCAGCATGACATTGCACCAATCATCACGACTGTGGAAACTTAACACTGGACTTAACACTAGCTTCTCCACCTTTCCTCCAGACTCTATGACCTTGGTTTCCAAATGAAATACAAAACTTGCTCGCATCTGAAAAGAGGACTTTGGACCACAAGGCAACAGTCCAGTTCTTCTCCTTAGACCAGGTAAGACGCCTCTGACATTGTCTATGGTTCAGGAGTGGCTTAAAAAGAGGAATACGACAACTGTAGCCAAATACCTTGACACATCTGTGTGTGGTGGCTCTTGATGCCTTGACCCAGCCTCTGTCCATTCCTTGTGAAGTTCACTCAATTTCTTGAATTGATTTTGCTTGACAATCTTCATAAGGTTGCGGTTCTCTCGGTTGGTTGTGCTTTTTTTTTTTCTTCCACACTTTTTCCTTCCACTCATCTCTCTGGTAACATGCTTTGGTTACAGCACTCTGTGAACAGCCAGCTTTCTTTGGCAATGAATGTTTGTGGCTTACCCTCCTTGTGAAGGGTGTCAATGATTGTCTTCTGGACAACTGTCAGATCAGCAGTCTTCCCCATGATTGTGTAGCCTAGTGAACCAAACTGAGAGACCATTTTGAAGGCTCAGGAAACCTTTGCAGGTGTTTTGAGTTAATTAGCTGATTGGCATATGCCCATATTCTAATTTGTTGAGATAGTGAAAGTGGTGGGTTTTTGTTAAATGTGAACCAAAATCATCACAATTAAAAGAACCAAAGACTTAAACTACTTCAGTCTGTGTACATTGAATTTATTTGAATACACGAGTTTCACAATTCGAGTTGAATTACTGAAATAAATGAACTTTTCCACGACATTCTAATTTATTGAAATGCACCTGTAGATTTATTTGTATTACTCATTGTAATCGTTATTCATCCCTTGGCGTCAATAGCAAATTCAACAAATTTACAAAGCACATGTTTTGTTCAAGAATATTCATGCAGAAAGCTTGTTTTCTTGTATGACAAGTGCCATTTTTTTTCTCTGACAGTATTTGCTCACCTTGGCAGCAAAGCCTGATCTCAGTAGTGCCTTGGGTGTTGTATTTTATTACAATGGACTTCATAGAGCTCTTAACTATGCTAATGTTTATGTAGTCTTCAGCTTTTCCACCAGCAATGTTGTTTTTTATTTTGACAAGCAGCTCCTGTGTTTATATTCTGGGTTTATATCTCGCAATTCTGAAAAAAATCAGAACTGTGAGATAAAAAAATGGTAATTACTGTGGCTGAAACAAGCTTCAATAGTATCTTCTACATAAAATACCTATTTGTGTTTTTCCATACTGTTAAGTCATCAAGTCTACCTTCTAAACCCATGCAGGTTTTTATCCATAACCCTCACACTCGAGGCCAGAGACCAGCAGCCCACCGGCTGAGTCAGAGTACCCAGGACTCCGATATCTCACTCCTCAATATCAACCAGGCAGTCAGCTGTCTGACGGCTGGTACTCTGGGACCCAACACCACAGGACACACACTGCTTGTAGGCTCTCAGACCAACCTGTTGGCCTATGATGTGCATGACAACACTGACATCTTTTACAAGGAGGTAAGGCGAGGTTTATGTGGCACGTCTCATATACGGCTACATTTAAAAAAAATAAACTCCTTAATTTAGAGTGGATTTCTTAGGTCACTGATATCAGGAGATTAATAGATAGATTAATATGAGTGGTTCTTATCCAAGTAAGACAGAAATGTTTGTCACATGCTTATTGTATAACAGGTGACTGATGGGGCCAATGCCATTGTTCTGGGAGAACTAGGAGATATCCAGTCCCCCCTCGCCATTATTGGAGGAAATTGTGCTCTGCAAGGCTTTGACTTTGAGGGAAATGACCAGTTCTGGACCGTAAGATTATTTCAATTTCTGTTTTCAATATATATTTGACAAAAAAGGATATTTATAGATAAACCTTAATTTTTTTTTAAAGGTCACTGGAGATAATGTACGATCACTTGTGCTTTGTGACTTTACTGCAGATGGCAAGAATGAGGTGAGCCATTATACTTTTCATTTTCTCTTCATAATGACAAGTTTTCTAAGTTATTATAAAATACTGCTTTTATAAATTGACCATACATCCCATCTTTACAGCTTCTTGTCGGCTCAGAGGACTTTGACATCAGGGTGTTTAGAGAGGATGAACTAGTGACTGAGATGGCAGAAAATGAGGTATGAATTATGAAAATAGTCTGAGACGTTGCTGATTGATAATTGGGCAATTTTGGGGGATTTTTTTTCTTATTTATACAGTTGTTGCTTTCTGTTCCTTTCAGACAGTCACGTCGCTTTGTCACATGCACGGCAGCAGGTTTGGTTATGCTCTGGCCAATGGTACAGTCGGAGTATATGACCGCACTGCCCGCTACTGGAGGATCAAGGTTGTACATTGTGCTCCATTCAAAACTAAACCTGAATCAGCCATTTTTCCTAAACGAGCATGATTATTCATCAACATAAATGAGTTGGAAACAAAGTATATTGATATAGTGTCTTATTTTTTTCCGTACAGTCTAAAAATCACGCTATGAGTATTCATGCCTTTGATCTTAATGCCGATGGTGTTGTTGAGCTCATAACTGGGTGGTCCAATGGAAAGGTCAGTCTTTTAGCAATGACACTCACATTTTCCTTAACAAGGTTTTTGCAGTACTGATCAAATGAGATCATTCCCTGTCTAGATTGATGCTCGCAGTGATCGCACTGGTGAGGTGATCTTCAAGGATAACTTCTCGTCCTCTGTGGCTGGGGTTGTTGAAGGAGACTACCGTATGGATGGCCAGATCCAGCTTATATGCAGCTCTGTGGAGGGAGAAGGTGAGTTGACGGAACTTTATTGTAAACGCATGTTGCCTTTGAGAATTGGCTCATAAAATGTATGTGTCGTCCTACAGTACGTGGCTATCTGCCTGCCAGTAAGGAGATGAAGGGAAACCTAATGGATGCAAGTGTAGAACAAGACCTGATCAGGGAGCTGAGCCAACGTAAACAGAACTTGATATTGGAATTACGAAACTATGAGGAAAATGCCAAGGTTATACATGCAGTTGTATAGTTAAAATGTTATTGATGGACATTGTTGTTCTGGAGGCAGTTTTGGTCAGTGAGATTTGTTTGATTTAGGCTCTTCCTGGTGTTTCGGAGGGGGAATCTAAGATGGGTGTAATTCCAGCCAACACACAGCTCCAGACAGCCTTGTCTGTACGAAGAGCCACAGAGAGTCAGAGAGCACACATAGAGCTTAACATCTCCACTCCGAATGGTACAGTTAATCCACCTTCACTCTGTCGCAGCACTTTTTACCTGCTCTACTATTATAATTTTTTTTGTCTTCAGAGCTACATTAAAATGTCATCCCTGGTTGACATGCACAGAGCCCCACATATAACATGCAGGGGAAAAAACAAGAAATTGTGGCCATGAATAAAGAATTAATTCCCTCAACTTATTGATTGTTTTCCTTTTAGGTAAATTAAGAACATTGCTACAATTTAACTAAAATAAGAGAATGAATTAATTGTCACAGGATCTATTTTTTTATCCTGCATGTCATGTGCGGTGCTCCGGAGACATGACGTTTTAAATGATAAAATTGTCATATTCTTGGTGCTGCCCTCCTTCAGAAACTGTCATTAGAGCCGTGCTGATATTTGCTGAAGGGATTTTTGAAGGCGAGAGTCATGTTGTTCATCCTAGCGTTCAAAATCTCTCCGGCTGTGTCCGTGTCCCCATCATTCCTCCAAAAGACATTCCAGTGGATTTTCACATTAAAGCCTTTGTGGGAGGGAAGACAAGGTACACACATGTAGAATATCATCATGACGACTGACAAACTTCATTATATAGATTACATTTTGAGGATTCATTCAATGTCCAAACATGCTTGAAAATCGGTGGTTATTTTAAGTTTAAGATGAAGGTACTATGTAAAAGTGAATCGTTTCTCCTTTTTCTCTCTTCTTCCCCATTTACTCCAGTACACAGTTCCATGTATTTGAGATCACACGTCAGCTGCCTCGCTTCTCCATGTATGACCCTAGCGTTGACCCCTCAGCCACACAACCCACAGGAAAGGTCACATTCAGCATCAATGACAGACCACAGAGGGTAAAAGGACACACTCTTAATGGAACTGTGTGCATGACATCACAAAACAAATCTCTATATATTGATGAAATATGAGGCATGCATCTATGTCTGCAGGTGGTCATGTGGCTAAACCAGAACTTTCTGCTGCCTGAGGGCATTGACAGTCCAGACATCACCTTCACCACACTGCGTGCAGGAGGTCTCCTGAAAATTAACATGCAGCCTAGTGGAGAGGTATTTTTATTGTGTGTGTTTGTCACTATTTCTGAGCTACTTTCTCTTCATTATTCCAAAATCTCCAACTAAATTCTGCCTCGTCAGATCACGCTGAGAACAGATGACATTGATCTGGCAGGAGATCTGATCCAGTCTCTTGCCTCTTTTCTGGCCATAGAAGACTTACAGGCTGAAGCTGACTTTCCTGTCTACTTCAAGGAGCTACGGGCCACACTCACTGAGGTTAGGAATAGCAGCATCACCATATAAAGATTTTTGAAAATATTTTCCAGCTGTAAATAATCTTTTATGTTCATGTTAGGTGGATGAGTTTCACTCAGTGCATCAAAAGCTCACAGCAGCAATGGCAGATCATTCCAACTACATAAGAAATATGCTAGTGCAGGCAGAAGATGCCAGACTCATGGGTGATTGGTGAGCATCCCTAGTTTGATTAATCAGTCCTCTCGCATTCTCAGACAAATGTAGTCACATAAATGATACTCTGTTTTCTAGGAGAAACATGAAGAAACGCTTCATTGAGCTGTATGACCTCAACAGAGATCTGATTAATGAATATAAAATCAGATCTAATAATCACAACGCCCTCCTTGCCCGGCTAAAATCAGTTAACCAGGCCATCCAAAGAGCAGGGAGATTGAGAGGTGGGTGGATTTTTCTAAGAAGACGCATGCATGGTAGTCAATGAGTATTCATAGTTTTCACACCATATAGGAATGTGCATCTAGAGGGCAAAACAGTGCTTTCCTGTGCTGTTATTTGTGCCAGATTTATTTATTATATATATTTTTTCAGTGGGAAAACCCAAAACCCAGGTTATCATTGCCTGTCGGGATGCCATCAAGACCAACAACATCAATGCTCTTTTCAAGAACATGAGAGCTGGGACTGCCTCGTCATGAGGAAGAGCTGGTCCTAAATGACCTTCAAGCACAAAAGTCTGGAATATCAGACCACAGAGACCCCAAAACTGGCTTGGAAAGTGCCCAGTAGCCTGGTGGAAAATGAAAAGCCTGCATGAGGGGATATATTTGGAATCCAGCCCTCACTGGCAGCAGTTTTGTGTTAGAGGAATAACTGGGTTGGGCTGTCAGAACTGTAAAGTCTTAGACAAATCGATAGCCAAAGAGACGTGTGTGTGTCCACTGCTATTATATCTGTATACAAGCAAGATCTTAATTTAAATTATTATATAAATGTATCGGTTGTCTGCCTCGGTGCAGCTGTGTGTAAACTGTGTGTAACATTGAAGCTGGTTTGTTTTCCATAATGGAGAAGAGAAAGGCTCGGTTATAGGACACGAGTCTAATACAAGCATATAAAATCTTTCGCCCCACCCGTATCCGCAGACATCCAACACTTCTCTGTCGTCGCTCCCGGCTCTCAAGAGTCTCAGTTGCTGCGCTGGCATCTGGCGCGCGACGCATCCAACAATCTCCGAGCTGTCACGTGATCAACAAAAGAGCTGTTCTTTGAAAATGTGTATTTTGGAAAGAAGTGCTGCGCTTGTAACTGCTGTGCAGTCCTTCGAACATGGCTGGTATGAAGAGAATTTATGTATTTAGTAACGTAGCGCCTTTCAGAGAGCTGGAAAAGCTTTTCTGAAACACGCAGCTTTAATGGTGGAAGCAGATGTTTGGATCTGGTTGCAGTGCTATCTTGTCATTGCTCTCCCGGTACGCCTTCATCTGGGTAAGTCTTGTAAATGAAAGTTTGAACCACTTCTAAACGCGAAAATGTAATTCAAAACGAATGCACTTGAAAAAGAAAAACGCGTACTTTAATGCCTAACGTAAAGGGGGTAAGGACCTAAAGATTTTTAAGTTTGCATTTTCAACTCTTATCCAAAGTGTAATTGTATATGTTTTGAGTGAACTTCAAATGTTTGAATTACACAAGTTTGCCTAAAAATATGTGTATGTGGAGCCTCGATTTTTTTTTTTTATTTTTTTTTTTTTTTGATTTTTTTTTGTTTTTTTTTGATTTGAATGAATCTTTTAAGCGAACGAATTGTTCGTGTTCAAGACCATAAACAGATTCATACAGTCGCTGTTGCTCAGAGTTGCAAATAATGACTAGTGTCACTCGAACTGAACCAGATTTTGTTCATTCAAAGCATGATAAAAGTCAGTGAAATGGTTGCTACGTTGTAAATTGCGTGGGAATAATGCTTTCTTTCGGTGGTGTTTTAGTAGATTTATAGACGCAACTCGACTATGGCTTTTTTAACGAATCAATTGACTGAATGATTCAATGACTCGTAAAAGAAAATCAAAGAAGAAACTCACCATCTACTTGCGTAACGATGTTAATTTACAGAATGGAACGAATCAAAATTTCCAAGAGCAGTCTTTATCATCAGACTGTAGGACAAGTGTCAGACAACCTTTCAAAAGAAATAATAGCATCTCACAATACTCAGTGTCCCTCTCAATCATTTAAGAGAGGATTTAAGGAAAGAAGCATTATTTACAAATCTAAAAATAAAGAGGTATTTTGTGGTGATAAGCATCTTTTTTTTTTTAAACTGACGGAGAACTTGGCAAAGAAACTGTATTTAGGGATTGTTTTGTGGATATTGCAAATGAAAGAAACACCAGTTGAAGCTCTTTCATTAGTATCAACATTTATTTTACTTTGAAGCTCCAGAAAATATTTTTAAGTTTGCAAGTTTATCACAGATGTCAGATATGGTAATACAGATATTATAGAATTTGCATATCTTGTTTCATAATAGTATGCAGTCCTGGCTGTTCATGGAGCATAACTTGTCATCCGGACCTGTGTCTCCTGTTGTTTCATGACATCCAGGATGACTGTGGTAAGTCATACTCAGACACATCTTACACAAGAGCAATAATTGTTTAAGGACTTTATAATATACGCAATTTTTTGTTTAAAAAAGCTTAAATGTAGCATGAATTAAATTTTTTGGAGTAAAATTTAAAGGGGTCATATGATGCTGCTAAAAAGAACATTATTTGGTGTAATGAAATGTTTATGTGGTTTAAGGTTAAAAAAACATTTATTTTCCACATACTGTACATTATGTTTCTCCTCTATGCCCTGCCTTTTTGAAACGCGTCAATTTTTACAAAACTTGTCGGTCTGAAAAATTTGTGTGCTGTGATTGGCCAGCTATCCGTGCGTTGTGATTGGCCGAATTCCTCAAGTGTGGGGATGGAAATGTTACGTCCCGTACCATACTGTGATGCCGCCACCACATGTACGAACCGGGTCGGACTCCGCTTCGTCCACGGTGAAAGCCGGTCCAGTGATCGACAGCGCGAAGAAGTATTCCTCAGCGACCAGCACGGATCACTCCAGGCTGACAAGCGTATCGTCTCTTTGGCAGGCCAAACAAGATTTCGCTTCGCAAAAAACACAGCGCCTTCATGACATGCGGCGGCTCACAATACTACAGTGAGAATAAAAGTTAGCCTTCTTTCTTTCTTGCGTGAACATTTGGGCGGTGTTATGCAAATCTTCCCGCATAGTGACGTAGACATGTGGGGCGTGTTAGAACGAGCCGTTTTAGGTAGGTGTGGCTGACTATTATTGGATTTGAGACTTTAGTCTTTGCAACTTTACAGATCTTCTTTATGCACCAAGACCTTGTAACACCCCAAAGAGAAAGGAAAAATTGAAATCGCATCATATGACCCCTTTAACAAAAATTAGTGCTGTTAATTTATTTTGTAATTTTACATTGCAGTTTCTACTATGGCTGTGAGAAAATCCAAATACTTTAGGAGGAATATGAGACTTCTACAGAATTTCATGGGAAGATAACAGTGAAACCTGTCACACCATGAGAAGGGTCTATTTAAAGGGAGCTGTACTTTGCTCCCTGATTCTGCTGGTGCTTCTCTTTCTGCTGTTGTATGCACATCAAAGAATAACGCCCGTATGGGGGACTTTGCACATTGAACAGGGGTCCACCAAATCGATAACCCTCCTCAGTGGAGCAGCAATGGGACAGCAAATAAAGCCAGTCCCTTCAAAATCTCCAGACATACCTCCATGCAAACCTGAGGTTCAGATCAAGCCTAAAGCACAAGGATCATCAAGGGTCAAATCTCAGAAAGCACGTAGCAAAGCAAAGTCTAAATTTCGCCAGCCCTCAACGACAGCAAGGCTGCTTCCAACACATGTTTCCTTTGACTTTGACGATTACCTTCGAAAGAAAGATCAACGGGACTTCAAGCTGCTAATCGATCAACCAACAAAGTGTTCTGGACCGGAAGGAGCCCCTTACATGCTGATCGCCATAAAATCAGTAGCAACAGACTTTGACAAACGTCAGGTTGTTCGAAGGACATGGGGACGAGAAGGTGTGTTCCAGAAAAATATGAACGTCAAGAGAGTATTTCTTCTCGGTGTGCCCCAAAATCAAACAGCGCTCCCATTATGGGACAAACTGTTGGGATATGAGAGTCACGCTTTTAGTGACATACTCCTGTGGGACTTTGAAGACACCTTCTTCAACTTGACGCTAAAAGAAATCCACTTCCTACAGTGGATCAATGTCAGCTGTCCCAAAGTAAAGTTTATTTTTAAGGGTGATGCAGATGTGTATGTGAACATCGACAATATCCTGGAGATGCTTGAGGGTCAAGAGACCAGTAAGGATCTTTTTGTTGGTGACATCATTGTCCATGCCAAACCAATTCGCAGGCGCAACAGTAAGTACTATGTGCCAGAGTTTATTTACGGCCAGGGGATCTACCCGTCCTATGCGGGTGGAGGCGGCTTTGTCATGTCGGGACATACCGCATTGAAGCTCCACCTCGCCTGCCAAGAGGTGGAACTCTTCCCCATTGATGATGTCTTTCTAGGCATGTGTTTGCTGAGGATTGGCCTTCAGCCGACTCGTCACGAGGGCTTCCGCACCTTTGGAATCGTGCGACCGTCTGCTGCACCCCACCTCCAGGTCTTCAACCCCTGCTTCTACAGAGAGCTGATGGTGGTGCACAGCTTGACGGTCCCACAGATCTGGCTCATGTGGAACCTTCTGCATGACCCTAACATTCAGTGTCACAGCAGTCAGGATCCCACGGTTTTTCCCTTTCAGTGGAGCGACAAGATCGGCAAGACGGCTAAGAACAAGGCAAAGGAGAAGCTTGGGAGCGACTATGGGATGAAAGTGTTTGTGGAACATTAACTCCTAGAAAATGAATATACTTTGAAATTACTTTAAAACAGACAGGAAAGGCAAGGAAAAACTAAAGCAACAATTCACCATCATGTCAATCAACTCCACATGACATGCAGAAGAAAATTGGATATCATTTTAATTTAGTTAAATCATGGCTGCGATTCAACTAAAACCAGAGAAATAATTAGTTAGTTCAATCATTAGGCCATGATTAACTAAAACGAGAAAATTAATTACTCACAAATTAGTAAGTTAAACTAATTTTTTTATTGTGGCCATGTTTTACTAACTTCTGTCATTTTAGTTAAATCACTACAGCAATTTTGAGGGAACAAATTAGTACAACGTGGCCACGATTTAACTGAATTAAAATGCTCTACACATGGCTACAATTTACCTAAAATGAGGGAACAAATTAATAAGATGTGGGAACTATTTCTTAATTTGTGGCAACAATATATTGTTGACTTCCTTCCATGATTGTTTAATTATGGATGTTGGACTGCTCTTTTTCATACAAAGAAAACATGTAATGACCATCAGCTGTCGTGCTCTAGAAAATGAAAAAAAAAAACATCTTAAAAGTGTTTGTGCAACTCATAAGCTATATTCCAAGTGCTTTGAAGCCATATAATAGTTTTACGTGAGATATTTAAGTCATTATTCACTGAAAATCCAGGACTTGGCATCAAACCTGGAGTGATCAGCATTGACATATGCAATATCTGAATGTATCTGAACATTTCAGGTTTGGAACAACATGAGGATGAGTAAACGATGACAACATTTTTATTTTGGGGTGAACTATCCATCTAAAAGACTGTTTAAAAAATTGCAAAACCTAATATGAAACCTAAGCTTGCAAAAGCTTTTGTAGATGGTTCTTTAAAAATGATCTTTGTAAACAAATAGTTTCATGGTTGTATCATTTACTCAAACTATACTAGACTTAAGCAAAATGATAAATGTTGTTGTATAGGAATCTCAAGGAAATCAGAAATCAAAATGAAATCTAATGGTATGTTGACGATGTTCTCATGCATCAAAAAGTACTGGGTTATGTATCATAGAACAGTCCATTACTGTATATATTCTTTATTAGAAAAATGGCACTATTTATCAAACGGAACACATTTTTTCTTTGATTAGTGTGCTGTATTGTTTTGGATGATCTGCTGTCTTTTGGATTTAAACTGAATTAAATGATTGAATTCGAAAAGTAGCCTGCTGTGAACATGAACTTACTACTACACTGTTTTAAAGTGAATAAAAAATATGTTTTTAACAAAAGACAAAAGAGGCGTCCATTCTTTTCCCCCATATTTATTACATCCATTCTTTAAATATTTTTTTGTTGAACACACTGTAACAGTTTTAATGAACAAAATGCAAAATTAGCAGTTTAAAAAAAATTGATAATGCTTTCAGTAGATTCAATGAGGAAACTAAAATCCAATGGTCACCGCATTGTTGCACCATTCTGAGCTACTGACAAACATATACCAGACCATACTGATTTATTATCCATCAATGCAACAATTATTGCATTAAAAACAAACAACAAAAAAATAATCCGCGTACGTGTTTCTTAAATCTACAGAAGTAAAAATATCTGAGATACAAAACACCACATTGCAATCAATTTAGATACACACTTTTTTAATCGAGGATAAGTCCCATTTCCAGAAATGGGTTAAATGTACTGAATCCACAAAAATAATCACTTTGGAGGATGGGGAAGAACATACAATATAGAGGGATACAATACATAGCATTAATATGCGCATTACACTGTATGGAGTTTGTCCATTTCTAATTACAATCCTCAGGACGATCATTCAATCATTCCGATGCAAAAATAGGATAAAGTCTGAAGAGGAAACAACACAGCCAAAACCCATTTGATGAAAATTAAGCATTCACTTGCTCCTGGCATTAAAAAACAACAACATCCACCTGAGATTGGGCAGGCAATCAGCCCATCAGACAACACTTCTCTGGTTTTAAAACTCCCTAAATGACACTAAAACAGCAGTCGTGTTATTCCTTATTGACAATGGAGGTTCCAATTGTGCATTTTAAATCTGATCCTCAGCCCTAAAGAGTTTTAAGATCGAACCATATTTATTTCACTTTAAAATCATTTAAGTGGAACTTCACACCATTTTCAAAAAGTACAGCCACAACCACTTTGCGAACCTCAAACCATGAAGGGCCACCTACATGTTCCGTAATATTTTTGACTCTGACTTATTATTTTTTTTGTGTGTGCTGCATTTAATCAATTAAATACTTTGAAGCTTATTTTCGCTGTGAAATAAAAAAAATTAAAAAGGTAATCACTACTTTCTATCTGACTATTCTGATCTTTTTTTCAGGCCATCCTTTTTTCCCCCTCTGAATTCCGAGATTACATCTCACACTTTTACAGAATTGTAAGAAAAAAGTCAGAATTGTGAGATAAAGTGGCAATTGTATTATTGATTCCGTGCCAGAAATAGGCTTCTTCTATAGTAAACTAGCCCTTCATGACAAGAGTTCATTACCCAACAAGTCTGTTTTTTTCTTAGTTCCTCTAATATTCAGGTACGTTTTTTTTTTAAACAAAAGGACGATAACTATCAATTTAGCTTTACATGCTCCGACATACACAAAGCAGTTTTTTCAAACAATTTCATTTACAGAGAAAAAGTCAAGACAGGCTCAGTGGGAAATGAGGCACTATGTTAATAGCATCTTCCTTGTAAATGACCAAAAGCTAAGGGTAAAATATTTTAAAATCACCACTGCTGGCCTTCCAACACAGTTAATGAGAAGTTACTGTAACAGAAAGCTAAAAATACCAGAATTAGCCTGAACCACACACTGCAGAAGCTTGATGGGAGGTGGGAATAACACCAGAGAACTGGAGCTTGACAGCCACAGGTGGCTACGCTGCAAGGCAGCACAGCAATGAACAGTAGTTAGAGGTGAACAAACCATCTACTAAAGTTAAAATGATCTAGTCATCTCCGTTAAATCCTCCTGAAAGTGGTCAAATGTAGGCGACTTCTTCCAGGAAAACAGTGGAGGGAAGCTGCTATACTGACCCTCAAGGGCTGGCAAAGAAAACCAGAAACTCTCTGATCTGTTAGCAGTGTAGGAGGAGTTCCAGACGTCAGCTGATCTGATACGGTACTGTTAGACCGTTTAAACAATGAAAATTGTGTATGTTATTTACAGATCTGTACAGGCATGGACATGGCAGACATGGCTACAGAAAACATCACGTCTACTTACTACGGAAACAACGGCAAAAAATCTCTAGAGTAAAAAGCAAGAAAGAAAGCTTTAAAGTATTAAAAACCAATCAATCGTTTGAGTTGCTATGCTAAAAACAATTCAGGAACTGTATGGATCAAATCAAAAGGGAATGTTCTTACGATGTGAATTTAAAATGACAGAAAGCTAACTGTTGTTTCTTCTTTGGCTAGTGTTTTGGCAATCAGGTGACAGAAGACAATTCTGCAGTTAAGACTTTAAGATACTGAATAAGGTAAAAGAACTTCACATCTTTCTACTGTGGACAAAAAAGAAAGATGCAAACAGAATTGACGGCATCCAGCGGGAAGGAGAAACAGAGATGGGTGGATGGCTTTTCTCTCCAGTCAGGGTCGCAACTAGCTTTGAAATCCAGATTGCACGTCGTCGTTCCCTCCCCCGCCGTCCTTTCTCTCCGAGACTCGGCAATTAAAATGTTCCTCAGTGGACAGGAGACAATTATCAAGTAAATTAGGTGCATTTTAGTGCAAATGTTCAAAACTAATGTGCGCACGAACAACAAAACAATAATAGAATCAACCATAAAGTGGATGTACGGTATTGAAATGGGAGGTAATCTGTACTGTTGACTTATGAAACGAGTCGATGAATCGTTATGTGTGTATGTGAGCCTGCTCATGTGCCACAAGAATATTTTCACAGCACTGGATCCATACTGTGCTAGCTTGTGCTTGGAACCTTACGTAAATGCATACAAAACACACTCAACAATTTATGCTGCGAAAGTTTGTCCTCATTTGACTTTGCTCTCATCCTCTGCATGCCGGAAAGCAAATGAAATTGAATTCATGTGTGTTTTTGTTACAGTGTTTAGCGTGCAGAGGAGAAATCTGTTCAATGTTTGCCCTTTGGTGCGTCTGGTATGCAAATTTTGAGAAGGTTAGGCAAAAAATAATGCACAAATGTGCTTGTGTGGAAATGAATCACTGTGCATCCACAAGTACTATAACGATGCTGACGTTGATACATGTCTGGGTTAAAGCTTTGGGGGCGGAGCCAGGTTTGCATGGTTATCTGGGATAATTAGCAGGCTGATGGTAGCCTCCACGCTATTATTGGAGGAGGAGACCGAATTGGGGCCTCTATTCGGATGTAAAGAAACTCCCAGCATGTCTTGCTTTAGCTTGTGTGATGGCAGCAGTGAGTGAAGGCACACTCTACTGGTCAGTTCAGAGGCTCTGCAGGGCTGGACGGGGACCGTGGGCACGGCGGCTTCCTCAGTGGGCACTAGGCTCGGCACGGGCCAGGCTACTTGGACAAGGCGCTCCGTAGAGAGTCACAGAAGCTATGTGGTTATTCTGCATGACCTGTAACCATAGCAACAATATGGAGATGAGATCCAATAGTTCATGTAGTGCTTAGTTGTGTATGAGGTAGGGATGCATAATTTATCATTACCATATTGGTTATCTGCCAATTATTTAAAAAATCAGTATCAGACAGTTTGGGATATTTAAAGTCGGCATAAAATGAAATTTGCGTTAGTATTCCCCCCCCCCCTTATTGTGACATACATCCGAGTGAAACAGCTTCTTAAACAACAATGAACAAAAATAATTTGTTGCATGATGGAGGCAAAGTTATTTTGATTAAAGATTACAAAATATGATGCAAGGATAAATCATTTATAATAAATACTGCAATATTCCATCCAAATTGCCATTTTGAGTTCATGGTGACTTTAATAGTGCATGCCTATTTTCCCTATTTTTACATTTAAAATACCTCTGCAGTTATCTAATGCTAATAATCTTATCTTTAACAAATCCCTAAATGAATATCCATTTTTTCATTCTGTACATTATAATGTTGTGTGATGCCTAAATTCACTTATAGCATTTAAATCAGCTGATTTTTAATGTTTTCTTTTTTTTTAAATGTATATAAACAAAATATTTCTAATAGTGGCCATTTATTAGTTACTGGCCATAACATGAAAATAATTATCTGCTTAAAGTAATAGAGCCATAACTTTGGTTGCACTTTTCTTTTTTTTTTTTGTTTTTTTTTGTTTTTTACAGTATATGTACTTACCTAAGAAAGTACAGGGTGATTTAAGGTAACTACATGGGTTAAGGTTAGGTTTAGGGGTAAGTTCATGGTAAGTACCTAGTTATTACCCAGTTACTGAAATTACTTTACTATGTACATAGTATGTACATGCGGAATAGGACTGCAAAATAAAGTTCTACCAGAATTTTATATAAGACTCCGTAAAGAGCCAATTGATATTTCCACTCAACTTTGAACATAGCACAGCTGCAACAGCTGTGTGAATAACAAAACTGCCATTTATAGATAGATATTTATTTATTTTAATTTTAAAAAGCAACTTTTTATACAGGCTGACTAAGTAAAACAAACAGTGAACAGACAGCTGACCCAGTCACATACCTCAAATATCATCCGCTGTAATCCAAAGCAAAATGTGGAACCAAAAGGGTTGGTGTTGTTTGCAGACGATGACCTGCAGAGCAGTGCACAATTAATCAATTAATCAGAGCATTATAAACAGGTTTTCATATGCAGAGGTGTCTGTATGCTGTAGCTTTAATCAAGCCATGTGAAAAACCACAGACTTAAATGAAAAATACACAAATAAAAGTATTTATTAACAATTTAACATATTAACAAATACTTACTATTATGACAGAATACTAAAATAACATTCCATTCATGTGGCCAAATCTCTATCTATATGGCTCTCACCTGTGTAGCACAACTGGTTTTTCCATGGGATGTCCTAGCAGCTCCTGAATCTGATCCCACTGAGCGCAAAAGTTCAAACAATATACTACACCGTAAAAATATTTTTGAATTTTCATCAATACAAGTGCATAAACATAACATCTAATCCATGTGTGTGTGGTTCTATATATATATATATAATTAGATATATATATATATAGATAAAGTATGTGTTGACTATACAGTGAAGTCCATGAACTCACTTTGCTGTAGGTGGTCAGAATGCAGTCCTCACTCTGAGCATCGGCCCCATCTGAAACACAATTTAAAGAATGAGACACAAACACAAAAGGCCACAGAGACAGAACAGAATAAAGATCTAGTCCAGACAGTGTGACAAAGACAACACTGACCTTTTTTAATGATAAGAGGAATCTTGAAATCACACCGATGATATCTGAGATGGGAATAAAGGCAGTTATTCTGATGTTTTTGTGTTTAAATAAAGTGGAAAATGATACTCAAACCACACACTACTAAACACTGCAAGCATTATGAAATAAAAATCAATATTCAATCAATATGCCCAGACTGCAAACCCTTCAGACTAACCTTCCCAACAGCAGTGACCAATTGAAATAGATATTCAACCAAATATTTACAATGCTACAATACATAATACAATAAAAGCAGAGAAATGTGACTCACATGTTGAAGTTGTAATGGCCAGGGTAGTTGGTGTGAAGGACAAATTTTTTGACCAGGTGGGTTGTAGAGTCAAACAGTATATCCTGGAAAGATATAGAAAGAAAAAACTGATCAAAGTTCAATGGTTTTATGTAAACTGAACAAACAAAAAAACTACACTAACAGCATGTTATGGAGTAATTTAACTGATGGAGTCATTTAAAAATTATACTCACCACTCCCAGTATATAATAGTTAAAGAAGTAGTCATTGCATTTGGACGGGACTTGCTTGTGAGGGGAGGGTGAATGGATCTTCATCTGAGACGTACAAAAAAGGAAAAGATATTCAAACAGAATAAATGTGGAGAGGGAATGTGCTGGTTTATTTTTGAGAATGTAGCTTTGCTCATCTTGAGAATAATGTGCCATGTTTAGTTTCAATAGGTTTGGTCATTACCTTATCCTCTGACTTGTAGAAGACCTTATGTGGGGAGCCAAGAGCACTCAAAACATCCTGACAAGAATCTCCAAAGTAGATGTTTCTCTCAACAGCTCGCACTTTAGCATCAGCCAACACTCCTGGGCCACATCCTGAGAAAGTAAAAGAATCTCCTTCAAAAACAGCTAGAAACCTTGGAGTTGTGATTGATGATAAGCTGAATTTCTCAGACCACATTGCTAAAACTGCCCGGTCCTGCAGATTTGCTTTATACAACATTAGGAAGATCAGGCCCTTTCTTTCAGAACATGCAACACAACTCCTTGTTCAAGCTCTTGTTCTATCCAGGCTGGACTATTGCAATGCTCTCTTGGCAGGTCTTCCAGCCACTTCTATCAAACCTCTACAATTAATCCAAAATGCCGCTGCAAGATTAATCTTTAATGAGCCGAAAAGAACACATGTCACACCTCTGTTGATCAATTTGCATTGGCTACCAGTAGCTGCTCGCATTAAATTCAAGGCATTAATGTTTGCCTATAAAACCACCACTGGCTTTGCACCCATTTACCTAAATTCATTACTTCAGAGAGTTATGTGCCCTCTAGAAGCTTGCTTTCTGCAAGTGAACGTCGCTTTATTGTTCATCTCAAAGAGGCACAGAATCACTTTCACTGACTTTTTCATTAACTGTTCCTCCTGGTGGAATGACCTGCCCAACTCAATCCGAGCAGCTGAGTCCTTAGTCATCTTCAAGAAACGACTAAAAACACGTATGTTCCACTTTTATTTGACCCTCTAAGTCTAGCACTTTATTTTCTATTTTAATTCTACTTTATATTTAAAAAAAATAATAAAAACTAGCTTTCTATTCTCTATTTCTATTTCTATTTCTATTCTATCTACTTGTTTTTCTTTGTTTTTGTGTGTGTGTGTGTGTGAGATTAATTAATGCATATTCATATCTATATATATCACCTGCTACGTGTACTGCTTTAGGCTAACCGAGACTTGTAATTTGCACTTATTTATTGTTGCTCTTTTGTTAGTTTTGACAGATTTTTTTTGTCCTCATTTGTAAGTCGCTTTGGTAAAAGCGTCTGCTAAAAGACTAAATGTAAATGTAAGCAGCGTTTCCGACAGCCTGTGTTGTTTACTTATTCATTTCTATTATTACTGGACTTGGCATACACTTATAATCTGAGGTACAGCACAATTATATTTGTGGGACCGCAAGGGCAGCAAGTAAAATTATTATGCAAATAATTAATATGAAGACATTACGTCTAAGTAAAAAAAAATTTAAAAAAAAACATAAGTACGTCAGCATCGTTGTCAACATTTTGTCGTAACGTTTTTAATGTTTTTTGAAATACGTCTCTTATTCTCACCATGCTTCAACTTTTATTTGATCAAAAATACAGGGAAAACTGTAATATTGGAAAATATTATTGCAATTTAAAATTACTATTTTCTTTTTAATATATTTTAAAAATGCATTTTATTTCTGAGATAGAAAAGTTGAATTTCAGCAGTCATTACTCCAGTCTTCAGTGTCTGTGAGTATTTTTCTTACTGACTCCAAACTAGGGCTGCACAACTAATCGAATTTCTAATCGCGATTACAATTATGGATGCCACAAATTTAAGTAATCGTTCAAAGCGCAATTAATCGTTCAAAGTCCACTTAAATTATTCTGCATGCTTAAGATGTTTTATTTCTTTCTACAGGTTATCTTAAGGGTTTTTCCATTGTTTTAGTTTTAGTATAACACTATAATACCATTCATATTTTTACTTTTTGTTATAAAATTTAATGGAAGCCAGTCTGTATGTATCGGGGGTTAGACCTTTTGACAGAAGCGCCACTTACTAGCGTAATAGAAAGCACTCCGAGTGGGTGGGGAGGAGAAATGGTTGCAGTTAGTGAGTAATAGTAGCAGCTCTACACTCATCTTGCAAATTAGGTTGGTGCAATCTGACACATGGTATACAAACATCATAGAACAATATATAGGGCGGGCGTACTGCACTCATAAATTAGGCAGATAATCTTAATTAATAATCGCAATTACAATTTCAAGGGAATAATCGACAATTATGATTTTTGTCATAATCGTGCAGCCCTACGCCAAACTTTTGAACAGTAGTGTAAATGTCCTTAAAAATAAATGCTAATAAATAGTTTGTTTTTAAAGACATTTCGTTTCCTTTTTATGATAAACGTTATCATTAATTTTCAAATGAATATTATTTATTAACAGTAAAATGTTTGATAAAAAGTTGATAAGCCTATGCATTTTGCTATCCTAAAAATGCATGATTACATAGTTGCAGTTTATGATGTGCTATTGTTTTTCTCTGCTGTCTGTGAAAAGACCTGCAAACCATTTTTAGGTCACGGCCCTCCAAATGAGAACCACTGAACTATATAGTTAAACTCACACAATACTGATTACCAAGAACATTTCCAAAGAATGGATAACAGAAGCTATATAAACACCTTTGTTAAGATCAATACATCTATGATTATGCCAGCTCTGTGGTTTATGCTATAGTAATAAAATAAACCTATGCTGTTTGTTTATGTTGCTGATGACTAACAATCCAACAATAATCAGCACAAATGTTTATTTATCCCAGAAGCACACATTACTTATGCTGGTTTGCTAAGCACTGCTTAACTTTGGGAATAACATGTCATGCCTTTAAACACAGAAGCATGCCAGAAAACAGGAAACTGTTGCCTTCATCAAAACAAGACATATTTATTAATTTCATATTAAAAATATAGAAATTAGAATGGAATTAAGTATGATCAAAATATGCAAAGTAAAAGTATTTGTTTGTATCGGTTTCAAATTACAGGAGGAGGGCGAAGACGAGAGCAGAGATGAAAAAGTTCCTTTATGAGCATCTAAAAATCTGTTAAATGTATTCATTCTAGGATTTCATGAGAATATGACACTCTTTGTACTGAGATGTAGAGTACGTGAGGTGACCATATTCTGAGCATCATATTGATACTTTACAGGTAATATTATTAAAAGGTGTGCTTAAAACGAATTTAGTCACATGCATGCATGTTTATTAGAAACATCACATAATTAATAGTTTTATGGATTTGGGCTGCTTGTAATACCTGCGGTGAGTAGACGAAGTTTGAGACCCAGCGGTCCCGCCCCATCTCTCAACACCTCCACACTCTCTGCATACACATTACCAAGGTAACAGGCCAGAGGCATCACCGGAGCCCTGTGAAGAAATATATCATTTACAATGATCACAGCTTGAGGCAATGCATTCCATGGCGTTCTTAACAAGTGCTTAAACTGAACAGTCAGAATTAAAGGCCCAAGATCTCACACTAAATGCACCCCTGGGCCACATAAAAATTACAAACAGACATAAGACTGATTTTGAACTTCAGGGTCTGTAAGTAAAAACATCCATACTCAATAGTATGCAGCTGTAATAATCCATTAGTGGTTAACTGGTTATATGGCATTTTTACACAAATATCCAAACACATACACAGCTCTTACTTGGTTTCTTGAAGGTTGTTTCCAGAGTAAATGTACATCCGTTTGACAGTGGCCCCATGGGGAATCTGCAGGGAGGCCAAGCCATGGGCAAAGTTAGGCTGTCAAAGGCAAAACAACTAGGAGTAGAATGCGGTGTCTGTGCATGTGTCTCTTCTGGTGAAAAGATGCTCATATCATCACAGTTACGTATTTAGATACATTTATACATGGGTCAGGGTTATTGTCATTTTCTAAAACTAAAACTATTCAAACATTTTTGTTAATTGAAATAAAGCTCAAATAAAACACAACTATTAGATTAAAAACTAATAAATATTAGACATGTTGCCTTGGCAACTAACTGAAATAAGTTTAAGTTGAAGCACTAAAACTGGAATAATACAAATAAATAACATTTTAAAAAATTAAACCTAAATCAAGTGTAATTGGTTTACATGCAATCATTTGTATTCATCTTAATTTACTTCATTAAAAATAAAGTACTTTATTTTTTTGCAATCATTACATAGATTTCTATGTCTTTTGTCATAAAGCAATCACATGTAACAACAGATAAGCCACATTTTTAAGGCAGTGGGCAATTTTTCTACATGTCTGTGGCTAGAACAAATACTATGTGAAAGGAAGAGCACACACTAACAAAAAAGTGGAAAATACCATGTTTTTACATCATGCTAAATGCAATACGATGATTGTACCTTAGTATTCTTTGAAGTTCCATCTAAATACCATGATCCATGAATATGGTATCATTCAGAACCATGGTATTACAATCCATCTAATGGTACACAGTACTTTATTTTATAAAGTAGCATGAACGCAGAGAGCAAACATAGTTTCACCTCATATTTAGGAGCTTCACTCCAGGAGTCCAGCTGGAAGGAGAAGGAAAGCCCTCGGAAGTTCAGGTGGAAGAGCTGCTCGGCAGCATTGTAGACTGGACAGAGAGAACACGAACCCACAATAAATATACACACACAGCAAATAGGGGTCTGGACAGATAACTAACACAGACAATAAATCTCACCTCCTGGATGAGTAGCGCCAAAAGACTGATCAATCTGCTCAATAGTAGGTGCTATTGACTGAGAGTTAAAATGTACTCCACTGTAATGAACAGAGGAATGCATTATTTTACATTTCTGTGGCTGACAAAGAAGTTATCAGAAGAAGTTAGTATATCAGCATCTACAACATGTAGAAAAAGCTTAATTCTGGGTGAAATACAAATGTAATGCACAACTAGTGTGGCTAAACAAGATGTCTTACCAGTATTTCAGTTTTACTTTGCTCAAATCGTACACTTCAATCACCTGCAAAAACAAAACGGACTCAATTTGCAACGTAATATAAGAAATAAACACATTTTAGCCCAAAACCACGCACACACACATGTCATCTCTCACCTTCAGTCTCTGATTGCAGGCGTCAAACAGCAGTTTAATTCCATCCTGAGTCAAGTTGAGAATGAGGTCGTGGCTGAGTGGCATCTGTTTGAGGGAGAGAAACGCACAAGCCACGGGAGTGACCGAGAATTGCAACGCGCGAGACGAATGGAGTGCCTTAGATGGATATAAAAAAAGGTAAAAAAAAAAAAAGTCACACCACAGACATTCATAGACAATAACAATGGCAGATCCTTACTTGTTCGCTGTAGAGCACCTGGACATTCTTTGCCAGTGTTCGGCTATGGGTTTCTAATGTAATATGGAAATGGCCTGGGCCAATGGCATCCCTGGAAACAAATCCAGACAAACAGTTCAGTTTACATTAACACGATGATGAAAGAAGTGGGACTCAACACGCTGTAGAACACTCGAGAGATAGAAAAGTTACTTGGAAAAGTTGGAACGCGGGTATATGCTGTCTTTTTTTTCTTTTCTTTAAGTATTATTGATGTTTTTTTCTCCTCTATGTAATGTAAACCCATTCCTTTAATTGTGTTATCTTTCTGGATGTCTTGTTAAAGTTGTAAATGTTGCATGTTATGTCTTTAATGTCTAAAAATAAAAAAAAAGGTGTGTAATAAAAACATGATAATTACAGGGCATAAAACACATAATCATAAAGGTTAAGAATATAGCTTGGCGATGTTTATTATAATTTATTATTACACGGCATAGCGAAGTCCTTCCAAAAGTAACTTGAATTGAAGTTTAAAGGTCCAGTCACACTAAGAATAACAAAACCATTTAAAAAAAAGTAGCGGAACATTTCCAGCTTATGAACGATAAAAACACCAAGTCATTCAACATAATAAAGCGCGCGCAGCAATTTGTTTATAGCGTAACTGAATAAACATAACGTTATCGTCTGTTTATGTGGACGCTAATATCGTTAGCCTTGTTATGGTAGTAGTAATGTTATCTGCTTTTTAATAGATTATTTTCTTGGCGGAGGTTTTAAGATAATTTACAAGACAGTTAACTATTATTTAGATGATTAAAACAATACGTACATAACCAGATAATAAACTCATACTGATATCTATTTCCCATGTATCCCAAATACATTCAGTGTGATGCAAGATACCTTTGCGATAATGCCTGGTTGCATTTTAAAACTATCATAATGAGTTAAATATACGTTTCTGTTTTCTTTGAATATTCCTGCATCAGCCCAAGTAAAACAAAAGAGTTCAGTGTAACAGAGACCTTTTTCGGGTCAAGTGACCCTCAGATGTGAACGTGTCGAAGAGCACGCGATGCAGTTATGAAATCCAGATGGCAACTGACTATAACACACCAAATGAATAAGCTCATTTTCAAATGGCATAGCATTAGCTATTTCAACATGCAATGATTCCTTCAGCCTTTGAACTGATCTCACACCCACCTAATGTGAATTCCCATTGTTCATTTCCCAAAGATCGCTCAGGAACGACCTCCAGATCCAGCATTGGCGGGGAGAAATTGGGGATATCAACGAGGATCTCTGACTGTGCCAGATCTGAGTCTTCCCTCTCGAAATATCTTGAATAATCCACCGTTAAAACACCAGATCAGTCCAAATATTACGAAGTAGCGGGTTTAAAAAGCTCCCACACACACGTTAAACACAGTTTGAGTGACACACGACACCCCTGACTTCAGATATGTCAAAACACAAGCGATGCAATGCAGCTATCAACGCATTCCACTGCCACCATGCTGATAAATAACACTATAGAACGAGTAACAGAAACACACTCACAAACACACCGATAAAAGGGCAATATGACAACGCTTCAATAAATTAAACAAGTAAACTGTATGTCAGTCACGGCGAGCTGATGTCAAGAAGGAATAATTGGTTACAGGTTGCTGCTCTTTTATCAACTTCCATAAGCACAAATTAATTCAAGACGTTATTGATCTTATATGTAGGCGAATAAAGCATTTTTTTTAAACTGCTGTGTTGTAAACGAGAAAAAAACACTTTGATCTGACCTTTAACTTACTCCTGAATCACATAAAACACATAAGCTACTAATTATTACACCGAACGAAGAACAGTTCGTGTTCAACGAGTTACATGACATGCATTTAAGCTATTTTTGGCAAAGATCGCAGGTCGAGACGAATCGACATCCACACATCAGACTCAGTGACTCGCACGAGCCTCGCCTGACGTTGTTTTCTTTCTTTCCGATGATTCAACAGCAAGCAAACACATCAGCACTTATGACCATCATCTGTTCATAACAACGCGATTTCGCCGGGTTCCGCCGTTTCGCTTGCTGGAGATGGCGCACTGCTACGTGCAGCTTTATTTTCCGGTGTCTTTGACGTTTAAGATTTGCTTAAGATTATAAAGAAAGAGCCCCTCCGTGCCAAAAGCAACTTCCATCCAAAACACCATGATCAGCTGATAATTCAACTTCCTATGAGAACGCGATAGCACTTCCTGGCGGCATTTTTCAAAATAAAAGTCAAAGAACGGGAGCAGTCCGAACAGAACATAAACTGCAGACCACAAAAGCCAAGGGGTAAAATCCAAGGTAAATATAGCTCAATGCCAAAAATAAATTAATTAATAAAAAAGAAAATAAATAAGGATTTCAATCCTTTCAAATTATAAATATGTTAAATAAATAAATAAATAAAACTATATTACATTTTATAAAAACTCCAAAACGCGAGCAAATTTTTTTTATTTTATTTTTTGTCATTAGACTCAATAGTTCGATCATGTTGATATTGCTTTCTATGTTGATGAATCACTGACCAGATTTTGTGTAGCATATTATTAGTTTGGTGCTTGAAGGTTAATTATTTTATGTCGGGTATACTATTTTTAATGTTATATTACTAATATTACTATATATTACTCCAACTGTGTTTCAAGAGTGCAGATATTTAGTAAACTTTACTTTTTAGCTCAACTCACATAGCAGGCTAAGAAATAAACAAAAGACTACCTGTCAATTTGCTTAAAAAAAAAAAAAATGTAATAGACCTTAGTCAGAGTCATTATAGTCAGAGTGCCATGTTTAAACTTTGACAAGCACCAAAAACGAAGCTTTCAGGGATAGAATGCGGTGTGTTTTATCGAACATATCGATTGTTCAGCTGACAAAACATATTTACAAAAGACTTTAAGTACACAAAACCCATTTACAGTGCTGACTTGTGATCTTGAAAGGTGTTTCCCACACAGCCTCATTTTCATCAGCATAAAATGCAGTATGGTATCTACCCTGATTAAGGTCTATGTCACAGAGAAAGATAAGGAGTAAATGTTATGGGCAGGGACAGATATTTAAATCTTTACTTTTTCTTGTTCATTCCAGCCTAAGGCTAGATCTGACAGCTAAATCAATAAATTGAGCTTGTGGTCACGCACAGGAGAAGCCACACCAATGAACACAGTCATTTGAAAAGGTTATAGATTGAGAATACTGATAAAAAGCCACCAGATGGCGACATTTATTGAAGGCCTCGAGTGACAGGCGAGTACTTTCATTACAGTGCAGGTGATAATACAGAGAGACAATGTGGTGAATGCAACTGTTTGTTTTATTATTTAATCTCAAAAGCATGCCATAAAATGTTGAAATGATATGTTCCTCTGGTGTCTGACTATTTTGCTCTCATTTAATTTGCATTTGTTTGTGTCTTCTGTGGGTAGGCCTACAGTTTTCAGTTTTATTCGTCACATGCTCATCCGGTACAAATGAAACGTTTTTGTGTTTGCATGATTCCTTGTGTGTATATAATAGTTGACTAAACAGAATAGAATAGAATAGAATGGCACCAGCATTCAAAAGCCGAAGATCTGAGAACTGCATAATATAATGTTTGAATGAAAATACATTTAAGATCCGTTTATAGCTCCTCTTGAACCTTGTCTTGATCATATGCCAGTATATGTGCGGTGCAGTGTGTGCATGTTCTTTGAGAGAGCTTGTATATATAACAAACTATTGTTTGTTTATTATATGAAACATGCTTTTGTGTGTCTGAGCAAACCTCATTTAACCCCATATTGTCCCATTGGGCCCTTTTTCCGTAATTAAGTAGCTTTGTAAGTAGCTTTGGATAAAAAGGCCTGGTAAACAACAACTGTCCAAATAGAATGAAAGATATATTTTTCGGAAAACCCTTTTAAAGAGCATGCAATATGTTCACATTTTACAGCAATTGATCGAAAAGACAGAACGAGACACTGTGAATGATTTGCAAAGCTATATATGCAAAGCAAAGAATAATCTGACTTTCTCTGCCTATAGCTCAGATCAAAACTCCAATTACATTGTTTGTGGAAAAATTGTTGGTTCTGATTTTATTTATTGTGTTTGGTAACAAACCTTGCCAGTCTGTTTCACATGGTTTTTTGTTTGTTTTTATCCTTCAGATGGGAACATGATGAATAAAACAAAGAGTAAGGAATTTTAACACATGTTCCTAACGGTTAAAAATAACAGAAAAATCTGTGTCTGCTTGTACAAACAATCTAAAACCACATTTCTCTCCTTGTTTTGAGTTCTGAAGACAGATTCACTGATGAAAATTTAATGTTGAATGAAGACAACTGAAATAAAATGTTAATCGTTTTAAGAGCTATCAACAGTCAAGCAACATATAGTATATGAAAAACAAAGGCAATTCCTATACTGTTAACGTACCTTTAGATCAAATACAAAAAGGCAGTGGTTTTTCAGTTATAAAGCTGAATAAAACAATAAGGGAAGGTTAGGCACACTCAAAGAAAATGGTAACACATCTGCGGGATTAAACCATCTCTGTAGGTTGAAACCTATATTATCACAGTGGCATGTTGCCGGTGTGTCTGGATTTTTAGTCTAAAACTTTATGAATCACCATCTTCAGAGTGATAGTAAAAACTCAGGAAAAACTTTCAAGTTTATCCACAGAAACCTCCAAACGCATAATGTAATCACAGGCCAGCTGTGTGCACTTGTAAAGTTGTTATAATCCCTCTCTGTCCTATAAACAGGAAAATACATAATATAAAGCATCATGCGTGCATCCACAAATAATACAGTTTATCCTAACGTCCTGCCAAGTTTTCCTTTTTTGGCTATCACTGCTCTTTCATCTATTGTTAGCAAACTGATGAAATTTTTACGTAATAGAATAAAGAAGCTATACACTGTAAAAATGGTCTTATACTAGCAGGTGCGGTTGCCAGAACTTAATTGTAAAAAAAAATTAAGAGAACATATTACAAGCATTATATGATGCCATTTTCAGGTCATTAAAATCTGTAATATTAACATAACCCAAAATCTTTTTAGTTTGTTATATTGTAAAATGTACTGATAACAACACAGGTGGTTGGCAGACCACACAATGTCTTAAAGTTCAAACACTCTCAGAAAAGGTACACACCTTTGTACTTCATTTATCCCTAAAGGGTACATTTTAATACCCTAAAGGTACACAGTAGTACCTAAATGGTACATTTTATCACTTAAAACGTGCAATTTAGTACCTTTTGAAAGGGTACCGTCTCAATGACAGCTCTTGTAACTTTTTTCTGAGAGTGAAATAGACACAAAACATGATTGGGGAAGATATACTATGCTAAAATAAAAAAAAAATAAACAACAACAACATAAAAACTTTTAAGATAAAATCGTATTAAATTAGATGATTTGTGCAGGGAATTCTAATACCATTTTTCAAATAAATACCAAATACCAAAAGTAAGGCATTTATTTTTACTTACAGAAACAAACAATTTAACAATCTCTTTCTGTAAATGTATATCGCCCTGTAAATCAAATGATAAAATACTTAAATTATAAAAGAATTCATATTTTTCACGTTTACAATGTATTTTACATACGATTATGGCAAATCAAGTTTAAAACTTGCAAATAGTGCATATTTTACAGTGTAGAATTCAGATCCATTGTGTTACAAACAACATACGGCTGTGTAATTACACATTCTTCTGACACAAAAATGTCAAATTAGGCTAAATGGATTTAGTAAATGAATGTCAACAGTAACTGTGGTGTCCATAATCTGAGTTACAAAGAAATTAAGCCATTTTCCTTTAGATAGCCTGCTTTGTTTTCTTTTCTAGCAACCCAAAGCAACTCCCAGAAAGAGTCTGTCATGTTTGCTTGTTCTCTCTGTGCGAGCAACTTTCAGCGTTAAGGGTGGACGTGATATTTCAAACATCAGATCAGTGCGTTTATGTATTGGGTGCCCGGAAATTTTTCCAAATAAACACAGCTTGATTCGACTTGGGTGGGCAGACTTATCAACAGACTAATTCTATAAACAAATGAAGGAATATCCGAGCACACCATTGGCTGGTAGGCAGGGGACACGCGGGGAGAGAGAGACTGCAATGAAAATTTAATTAATGTGGGTGGGCTGAGGGAACACAACGGGTGTTTATCATAGACAATTTATTTTCCAGCGCTAAGTCAACATAAAACAGCAAAACGGACAACAATTATTTAACATTTTAGACTCATGAAGCGGACACACCGGTGGCGATCTCCCCAGACTGAGACTGTCCTCCGAAGTCATGAGTTTATACCACAGCCCTGTGCCACAGCCCGGCGTGGCTGCACCGGCTCTCACTTTATCGAATTCCTCCCTGATCTATGTTTACGGTGGCGAAGTTGGAGGCATCATTCCCGCTTTGGGATTCGCGTCAAGCCGGCAGGAGCCTCCGCAGAAACCTCCTTACAGCTACATCGCGCTCATCGCCATGGCAATTAAGAACGCGCCGGACAACCGCGCGACTTTGAGCGGGATCTATCAGTTCATCATGGACCGCTTCCCTTATTACCATGACAACAAGCAGGGCTGGCAGAACTCAATCCGCCACAACCTTTCGCTGAACGACTGCTTCATCAAAGTGCCCAGAGATAAAGGACGACCGGGGAAGGGCAGCTACTGGACGCTGGACACCAAATGCCTGGACATGTTCGATAACGGAAACTACCGGCGACGGAAGAGAAAGTGCAGGACTCAGGAAACGGGAGAGACTAAAATCGGGCATAAGAGAAACCGAGCGACGACCCTGAACTCTAAACTTCATCAAAGCGTCCATTTGGAGAAAGAGTCACCGCTTAAGGTCTCAGAAATAAGCAAGCGGCAACACGAAAAACATCCCGGAAAAGATCTAAACATCCACGAGAAGTATAACGGCACCCAACAACAAAATAGCGAGGCTAATGTGGCCACACACGCCTCCGACTCCACGAAGGACTGGTGTTTAGCACCCTCGACCACAGCGGGCACTAAACCAAGATGCCCGACGCCTGAACAGACCAGCACAGTGTCTCTAAACAATCTACATGGCACAAACACTGCGCCTTTAAACGCGCGAGAGACGCCGGTACCCGTGATGAATGACATTGGAAGCGCGCAAACTGGAGACGCCAAATCCAAAGAAACGAATGCTCAGACGCACCCTCGAAAAACAACAGACAAATCGAAGGAGTTTAGCATTGACAGTATTCTGTCAAAAAGGGAGAACCAGTTCCAAAGAAGGTGCGGCGTTGCCGGAGGAGCGCAGGTCGCGTGTTTGGAGTCGCGCGGTTACGCACTCACGTCGTCGCTGATCTCACACGCGCACCCACAGCTGTACCCGCGCGGATTCCCGCTCTGCTCCTACCTGTCTCTCACCTGTCCGGACAAAACACTGAACTTCAGAGAGAAAACAGATGAGAAATTATTCTTTTGACGACACTTGACGAATCCCAGACGGTAGCAAAGCAATTCAGCCGTCTAATCAATAATGCGGGGTTATTTCAACCCAGCTTTGGGTCAAATTTGGACTAACCCAACTTTTGGGTTAAAAATGTAATGTAAAAATGTAACCCAACGGTTGAGTTAGTCCACAACCCAGCATTTTTTAGAGTGTAGTTTAATGTCTACAGAGATTCGCTGAATTCTATATCAGCAACATTCTTATTTTCTGTATTTTTTTAAATGATAATTGCAAACAAATACAGATCTATACATAAACATATCTATCAAGCGTTCAGGCTAAAACTACTATTATTATTTATACTGCTATTATTGTTGTCGTTGTGGAATTCAACATTGGTGGCCACTCTAAAGGACAGTATACTGTACAGTATACTAACAGTAGTTCATTCTAATAATGTGTATACTATGATCAAGAACGCACTCGTTGTCTTTGCAAACCATCCTGAGCACAATGTCTTAAAATGATAATGTTTATATGAACAAGGTTCCTCTTAGAACAAATTGCATCGTGCTGTTGTTCTTGTCCTCTCCTCTACAACTCTACAACCACAGATACACAAAAAACTCAAACCTGATTTACTGCTTAATGATTCATTTGTGGAAAGAAAAGAAAACAAACTAGTTTGTACCTTGGACTTTCAATTTGTATTGAGATCTGTGTTGAAAAAGAGAACTCAATTCTTTAAATAAACAATGAGTATGAGTAAAACCTTGTTGAAATAAACATCTTCAATTGAAACCCCCAAAGAAACCCAGTTTTATGGAGGTGAAATTTATATCAGTAAGAGGAACTTACAATTGTGCTTTCTTTAATATGTTTTACTTAATAAAGTGCTTTTTGGGGCAAGTATTTAGGTATTCGTAATAATGAATGAAAGACATGTCATTTTTCTATATAGCCAATTTAGCTACTATTTGTTGCTATGGAACTATGCATAATCCTCAACTGTGAAACTAGTCTACCACATGTATTTCCTGCCACCATATATAGCCATAAGTGCTTTTTGAACTGAAAGGTCTAAGCCTCACTGAGTGCAAATCAGGAATGCTTGTGGAAATAAATAAGCTTCCCCACATTCAAGCAGAGGAACTCACATCCACAAGCATTTCCTGTGTATAGGATTCTTTTGGTCAGAAGTGTAAATAGAGCGTCATCCATCTAAAGGTTTGTAGAGAGAAAGAGACTACATCTCTCAATCTGCTGCCTCCGTCTGTCCTCCTCTTCACAGATGGGCTCCTTAGATGGAGCAGTTTGCAGGACTCTGCTGGACCGCAGCCCTGAATTTGCCATGATCATTAGGAAATACTGCTATCTCTAAGGTGATCTTTAAGATTATAAAAAGAATGTTGTTTCATATTCAGTGGAATTTCTTGATGACATCATAGGATACCTGAATGAATTACATGACTTTAAGTATGACCTTTAGTAAGACCTTTACTGATATAGCTTTATTGCATTAAGTATTACATATAAGTGGTGCAGGTTGTTTAATGTTTATTTTGCTATTTTATTTTTCTTACAAAGCACTGTTAATGCATACAAAAATATCTCACTGTCTCCTTATATTGCTAAAGATAATTGTGCCCTCTAGTGTTATAATGTAGTTGCAAAACTTGCCAATCCTCTGCAGTGAATGGGTGCCGTCAGAATGAGAGCTGATAAAAACATCACAATAATCCACAAGTAATGTAAGTAATCCACAAGCTGCGTGTTTGTAATAAACAAATCTATCATAGAGAAGTTTAAAACTTTGAAAAAGGTTTTGAACTTTGCTTCCTAAAATATGAGTGCTCAATCCATACTTTTTCCCAGTAAAAAAAAGTTGTCTTACTTGAATCAGGAGAGAAATATGCACTGATCAAGTACAGTTTACAAGCAAAAAACAATTCTAAACAATATACTAGTGGGTTTTGATGTGAGCGGACAACAAGGGGATGGACTTTTTCCAGTGGCAAGCATTAATATGAATTATGGATTATTATAAATGATAGACTGGAGTTGTGTGGATTGCTTGTGGATTATTGCTTTTATCAGCTGTTTGGACTCTCATTCTGAAGGCACCCATTCACTGCAGACGATCCATTGGTGAGCAAGCAATTTAATGTTGAGTAAAAATTCACTTTTTCTTTAACATACCAGTCTATGTTTTATCAATACATTTTCATTTCCATCTCTGCAAAGATCCAGTTATGTAATAAAGATTGACAGCTAAATGTCTAACTGCTGGATATCTGGCTAGACTGGTATTTTTTTTTTAGATTGTTTGGTAACCACAAGAACAGTATCGCAGAAGGCAAATGTTGCCTCAACAGCTTGAAGCTGATGGACCACAGAGCTGGATGTGAATTTTAATGACCTTATTCTCAGTTTGTGTTCTGTCCTTCTTAAGTATCATATTAAAATAAACATGAGAAAAAAGATTATCTTCCTAAGTGTTTAAAGTGTAAAAAATTCACACCCGAGAGCAGAACGCCACCTCATTCTCATTTATTTTGACTGGAAATAGAGCACACTTTCTGTGGCCATAACCACAAGTGCTCTGCTGTGCGAAGTGCCAAAAGAAAGCACACTGACTATAAAGCAGAATTTGATAAACAGCAGTGGCCTAATTAAAAAACAAACCATATTTCTGTTACACAAACACAAACATATTGTTTGGCTGACTTAAGGCAATTACTCACTTCTTTTTTTGTTTACTGAAAATGACAAAATCCAACATTGATTCAGATCCACAAACAGTTGTTTCAGACCACAAGCCAGTAAAGTAAAATGCTTCTGACACACTGCCTTGCAATGATTTCAAAAGAATTTAAGGGATCATTTTATGAAATCAGTACCTTTCAGTCTGATATATTTCCAGTTTGATATATTTAAGAGTAGTACTAAAACTAATAAGAATATTTTGTGTAAAGTTTTATGATTTTAAACATTATATCAGCCAAATTATGTTTTTAAATGTTTTTTTAAATTATTATTATTGTGCCATTACATTAATAGTAGTAATAGTAGTTGATTACTGTAAAATGTCATAGTACGGTGTGACAAAATTGTTAAATATAGATGAGGTAGTATAGATAAGAAACTTTCTTTCTTTCTTCTTCTTAATATATATATATATATATATTTTTTTTCATAAAGTAATATTACCATAAAATGAGGGGCCTGCTAATGTTCATAATTTTTTCTAAACATATTTTACACGTTACGTTATCTGGTGGTTATCACAACAAACCAATTACCATGAAGAGGTCAATGAGCCATGGTTCAAAGCATGGATCTCATCTGAGACAGAACTGACAAGGCCTGATAGATCAGACAGGGGTCAAATCAAGAAAGAGAGAAAAGAAGCCATACTGCAGAAGCGTCATCACCCTTGTTTCATGCGCATTCACGTCTCCAGGCAGCATTAAATCATACCATTTCAAACCGCCGGCATCAAAAGAGTTTTAATCTGTGTGTTTATTATATATTTTCACTCCTAGCATAAACCAAACTCAAACTTTGTCCAAATACCCTCTCAACACCAAGGGAAGGGTTGGGGCGCTGATGAAGATTGATGGTCTCTCTGGGAGGAACATTAGCTGCTAATCAAGTTATGTTTCCAGGCGCTCCGTTTTATACATCGCTATTTGCATGCAAAGAGCACAAGATCCATGTTTGCTATCAGGCCTGCTTCTGAAACACACTCATACATCCAAGTCAGTGCTGCCCATCCAGATAGCAATGCTAGGAGACACCTTCATGCATTAACTGATCTCTGTTTAATATGAAAAATAGACACTTTCACCACTACCAAGCTTCACACCACTGCACAGCTTAGACAAGTCAAACTATATTTATATAGTAAATTTAAAAGCAATTCAAGATGAACCAAAATGTTGCAAAATGCAAGAAATTTGAAATATTCTCAAATAAATAAAAAATAAAGCGATAAAATAAATTATTATTATCATAAATAAATAAATAATGCAGATAAGACATTATGAATAATAATAAAAACAGTTAAATGGAAGAAAAACAACAACAAAAAACCTACTGGCCTAAAACTTATATTGAGTTTAGGGCCTAAACGTAATATTTCTCACTCCCATTTTCTGCTAAACACCAACATCCGCACCACATGCAAGTAATCTTAACTTGAGGTAGGCCTAAACCAGGCTACCTATGACTCCATATGTACTGCCTTACAACAAACACTCTTTTTATCATAATGTAAATGTTTGACACTTATTTTAGGAATCTGAGGTTTATTTGACTTTCATGCCCTCATTTGGCCCTTTGAAAGCTGAGATTCAGCAGAGCAGTACACTAAATGCAAGCCTGGTGAGACAAACAGTTAATGCACGAGTGATCCTCATATCAACCAAATTTGCAAATGACACAGTCATGAAAAACACAGATGGACACCCGCTGCTCTCGAGTCAAATGTAAAATTTGTTCTTTGATTTGGAATGACGTCATGAAGTATTCGCTGATGATTGTGTGTTTACATATCTTTTCAGATGCCTGACTGAGAAGCTGTAATAGGAGGTTAGCACAATAAATATCTCTCTCACCCGCACATATGGCCGCACACAGTAATTGACATGATTACTCATGTGACTCATACCGTGAAAATACAATTTTTGAGGGAATAACAAAGAGCCATTTAGAAATAAACTTTCAAGTGTTGTTCTATGCGCCAAACTAAATATTACACACATAACCATCATCTCAGTGGATTATGCACCAGCTGGCTTGGACATGGTCATTTTCCTCCAGTTTAACTCACACAAACCAAGGAATTTAAATTGACTAACAGCTGCTGAATGAACACTTTTTATCTCGATTTTCGTAATAGCCCACCCTTGTCCTTGCGCATTCCCATCTTTAAAGCTAAACTAAATCAGTAACATATACATTATTGAGGACCAGCAGTTCAAATACAATCTTTCAGGTGTTTCCTTGTTTAAGCACACCTGCATTTTTTTAACTAAATGAGTGGATTTTCTGTTGATTTCAAACAATTCTTTATTTATTGCTTTGGCAAGAGGCGCTTGCTAACTATGCCAACCTATTATTGTTAGCACACTAAATATTTAATACCAGTTATACAGTTTTTCTCACAGCATGCATTTTTGCTGATTTTATTGTGATTAATTATATAGCTCCCTAAAAAATACTCCATTCTGACTGATCAGTCACGCAACTACTTGTCTGATATTCGCCATTTTCCACAGTCATCTCAACCGGCACTACTTTCACGTCGCTCGTATCACACCGCGGAGTCGCTCTCATTTCATACAATTGCAACTGTTACTACTGCGCATCTCAGTAGTGAAAATAATCAGAGGACTTCAGTATTCAAATTAGTGTGTCACTGTTGCAATGTTTGTTTTGTTGCTACACTCTTAAAAATAAAGGTGCTTCACGATGCCATAGAAGAAGCTTTTTGTCTAAATGGTTCCATAAAGAACCTTTAACATCTGAAGAACCTTTCTGTTTCACAAAAGGTTCTTTGTGGCGAAAGAAGGTTCTTCAGATTATAAAAAGGTAAGAAAGAGATGGTTCTTTAAAGAACCTTTGACTGAATGGTTCTTTGTGGAACCAAAAATGGTTCTTCTATGGCATCGCTTGAAGAACCTTTTGAAGCACCTTTATTTTTAAGAGTGTAGGCTGATTGTTTTGTATGTTGTAGTGGACGTTTCTTTTTAATTTCATTTTTACGAAATGTAAAGTGAATACATAGGTAATATTATAAAAAATCTTACTGTAAACTGTAATATTTAATATCCACTTTATTCTTTTGGTGAGTAGACATGTAACAAGCGGGATAATGTGCAGTCGGCCTTGCTGTAAAATTATTATTTGTCGGAAAATTCTGAAATTCGTCTTAATTTTTCTTTTCACTCAAATTGTTATTTTAATAATGAAATTTGATAAATTAAATCAGAAAATGCTACGCATAATCATTTTGACTAGTGGTCTCAGCTCAGCCTTTTAGACCCCAAGACGTCTCCGTTTCCAGGGGTATTTTCTATCCCCTTACCCTAACCCTAACCCTACACCTAAATCTACCCCTCACAGAAAACTTTCTGCATTTTTAGATTTTCAAAAAACTTAATTCTGTATGGTTTATAAACTGGTTTCCGGAACCAACAACATGTCCCCACAAGGTCAAAAATTACTAAGCAATGTAGGGAAGACCAGGCACACACACACACACACACACACACACACACTTAACTATATCATATGGTGAAGGTAACTATGTGAATAGATAAAGAAGCAATAAACTATACAAAAAATCACACTTGCTACAATTACATTAGCAGAAAACACATCCTTTGTGTTCAAATGAACCTAAAATGCAAAATAATAAGCCTAATTAAGGGTAGTAAGAGTAATTTTGAAACAGAAACATAAAATAACATTAAAAAGTAAAAAGTTGTAATTGCCATATACAGTATAATCAGTAATATAATATCAAAATTTTGCTAAATACATTTTGTTTATTCTCATATTTATTTTGGTTTATTTTTGTAATGCGTTTTCATAAAATCATAATTTTGTTACTATATTATAATATTGTTTTAAACTGCTTGCTCTTTGCAATGGTTACTATTAACTATTTTCTTAGTGTGTATTTTGGTGAACTGAGACTTAACCATAATAATTATTAATTTTAATAAGGAACCCACAACAATTGAAAAACAAAAACATTCAAGAATGTATCGTCCATGTTTTAAATACATAGATAATAACAAATGAGATTTCAATGATATACAATTAAAACAACTAAAAGAGATGTGATGCTTCAACTTATTACTTATAAATTGCCTATTACATATAAAACACTATTAAATGAGGATATTATGTATGTATCACATCATGTATCATGGACCACTGTGTAACTCTAAGAAAGCAGACCTTGCAGACAAAAGACATTACATCTGCCGTACTGTCTGCTAGTGGGATTATCATGAAGACATGTGTTTCACACACTTCTTATAACGAGGAAGCTTTTTGAGCAACATAAGCCATCCTGAAAACAATCGTTTCAAGTTCTAAGAGCCAGATGTGCCGGCCAAATGTCGTCTGAATGAAAGTGTCTATGCATGTCTACACATACCTTTACAGTTGTGTGTGTACGTGTCCATGAAAGCTCCCAAGACCCATTAGTGTGTGCTTGTGGCCCCTGTCACAGACCACCCAGCTATCTGGTTCACACTTAACCTACGGCGAGAAACCTGACTCCAGTTAAGCCTCCCATAGAGGGCTTGAAAAGTGCACTGGCCTCAGAGGTCCACTCCAACTGACCGACTACAGCAAACTGTCTGTACCCGGCCAGCCAAACATCACACGGACACACTAACAGTGTGTTATAGCATAGGGGTTCAAACAGAGAAGCTCTTTATGAATGCACGAGAGGATGTATATGTGTGTTTATGAGATTCTGTGTTTGAAAATGTGCAGACAGAGATATTATGGATAAACAGCAGACTTACTGTCAGGAAATAGAGCCATTTGTGCCCCCCTTAAATTTCAACCCCAAAAACATTTTCAGTTTGACACCTGAGCTGAAAGATAATGTCATGGGTGATTAATATTTTGATATTAATATTTATCATTGTGTGATTTATTTCACACCAAAAGTAAGATTTTCTGCTCAGTTGTCTATTAAAATTATGAATTCCAAACTGCAACAAAACTGAAATACTGTAGCACTTCATGGTTAGTAACAATACATGACTTGGTAAGACTCTAACCACATAGTTAGGATATAGGGAGTAATAGTCAGCCATCTGAACTCATATTTCTTATCCTATTATTAATTACTAATCTGAATATTGACATAGGCCTATTTCTATGGAGGTTACAGCCCTGGTACATTTAGTCTGTGGTTGAAAATTATGATTTCTTAATAGTGAATATACAACTCTCAAAGGCCTGTTCACACCAAGAATGATAACAAAAACTATAAAAGTAACTATATTAGTGTCCACAATGCACGATAATGTTCTGTTTATTACAAGCTCATGCTGCTGTTATGTTGTCTGCTGCTTTAAACGCTCAAGACTGTTAAATTCTGGTGGATTTATGACTTCCATTACTTAAATGAACTTCAATGTTTTTATCATTTACCACCTGGAAAAATCGTTCTGAAAGTGATTCCAACAACATCGTTCCTTCATTGTGTGTCATTATTGTTATAGCTGTGGTGTGGACTTCCCTATTCTAAAAGAATTAGAGACTTTATAATTATAGTTATCGTCCTTGGTGTGAACAAGTCCCCCCAAAAATGGAAATTCATTCCAAACCTGTATTGCTTTTTTTCTTCTGTGGAACGGTAAAGAAGATATTCTGCAAAATGTTTATAACCAAACAGTTTCGGTTCCTATTTGACTTTTTTTTTTCTTTGCGGGGAACCCAAACTGTTTGCTTGCAAAAGTTTTGTGTTCCCCGAGAAACTTAATAGAATTACGATATTGGAGGAAAAACTATTTCAATAATTTTGCAAGCAAATGCAAAAGATTTTCAAGCAAAGTAACTTTGATGGAGCACAAAATTTTGGTGAGTGAATGTCAAAGCCTTGAACTATAATTTATAAAGTTTTATATTCTCCCATCCTTTTTTTTTTACACACCATGTCCCCTTAGGGGCTGTGTATAAATTATAAAAAAAGAAAGAAAAAAGAAAGAGAAAATAAATCTCACCATTTCCTGAGAACTACACATAGACAGAATGAAAGAGAGAAGATAAGAAAAATAAGTCCAAGAAAGACCAAGAAAAAGAAAAAGAAAGAAAGAAAGTGTAGAAGGATGTGATCAATCACTAACTGTTCAAGATAAGGAGAGTTTGTCCATTGTTTGATGGGGTCTGGGATTAATTAGCAGTAGTAGAGCTCTCATTGTGTGACACCAGTGCTTGGCCTTTCACAGCTCATTACTGTTTGTCCAATCAGTGCAGGCCAGTGAGACTGCTGTTTATTTATCCACACAGCCAGCCATTTGGCAGTTTTCTTCTCTGGAGAGCCTTAAACACTCCCACATTGAGCTGAATCTGCACAGACATATTCAGCAGCAACACGTTATCAGGCAGAGAGCACCATCTTATAATCATCTCTTAATGTTTTCCCAGTTGTTTTCAACATCAATAATAATAATAAATGTTGCTTGAGCACCAAATCATCATATTAGAATGATTTCTAAAGGATCGGACACTGAAGACTGCATAATGGCCACTGAAAATTCATCTTTGTCATCACAAGAATCAAGTAAATTACAATAGAAAATGTTTTTTTTAATTGTAATAATATGTTCACTATCACTGCTTTTACTGTATTTTTAATCAAATAAACACAGCCTTGGTGACCAAAGAGACCTTATAGTTTTTTCTTGTTAAGGATGCTTTCATACTCCATAGCTGAATCTGGACTTAAAATATAAAAATGCATGTAACAGGAAAAGAGAATTTTGTTTGGATTTTTTATTATTTTTTATTATAAACACTTCACACATTAGAGACAGGTCAACACCTCTCTTGTTGGTTTCTAGGTACGTTCCAATAGGAAATTCAGGGCACTTGGGAAAAATACAATGCAGACCACTGCGCTTACTATGAACATACAGTAAATTTACATAGACAGCACAATATTAACAACATCATCTGAAATGCAAAGACCATATTGGATCCAGCGCATTCCTGATACAACCATGCATTCATGTACAACAACACATACAGACACTGAATAAATAAATGCCCAACAATCTGATGATCCCTTTAAACTAGCCCATTGTTAGTATCCAGTTCCTCATTATTGTGTGAACAAGACAATCTGTATTTACAATCCAGATATATAAAATTTAGTTTTTCCTCAGATAGAGGACATATGATCCAATACAAGCTCTTGAAGACCCCACTCAGTGGTTAACATTCACTTCCACCGATCTTCAGTCGAAGCGGAGGGTTATGATTGCCCTCTACTGACTTGAAATGTAATTGCACAACAGTGTAAGTAGATGGTAAACGTGCATGCATACCATGCGCTAAAGACACAACACTGTACAACATCGAAACAGCTGCAGCATGATGCTTTTCTTTAACTGACTCAAATACGAACCGCAAGCATTATCCATTCAACACGAACACATCTATTGGCAGGGTGCACAAACTTATGAGCGCTACCCCAGAGTCATGGGAGGATAACAGCATGCTGACACAGGTTTGTTCGCACTAAAATGGGAAGATCACCGCTTAATATATGACTAAAGGCACTTTAAACCGGGGGACAGACATAGTTCGAGTCTCCACATATTATGAGCATGTCACAAACACTAATACTCAATTTATCCATAGAGGAAGAACACAAAACCATAAAAGTGAAATAGATGGGAACATCAAACAGGAGCAGATGGACTTGGAAATATTGACCAATAATATTGATACATTGATTTTGTTGATATTGATATAGTGAAATACTGATATTGTTAGACAGTATTTTTTGTTCATCATTTGTCATTGTATTTGCTCTAAGAACACTTTTAGTACTATAGTTCTGTACATAAAAGTAGGAGGAAAGATATGTGGAATATTATAAATGGTGATTTGCATCGCGTTCTCGTCATAATATATAATACAGAGTTTATATTGTATGACAGATATTGTGTCTTATGGTGCCTGAAGACTCTGAGCCATATTGCTATTCCAGAGTTTTTTTTTCACATTGTTGCATTTTGAACAAAAATAAAAATTTGTACACTGCAGCTGGACACTATAGGATCATGGGATGTGGCTGATCTATGCCAACTATTTTAGTTGCATTATTTCTGTACTGGTTGGTAAGGATAGTGGTAGGGCTTTGGGGTGATAACAGAGGCGAAACTGTTGTCATTTGTGGAATACTGATCATTAGAGCTTGAATGGATGTGCTGATGTGGATGGCAGATTTTAGATGATTTTGGATATTCACTCTGCAGCCATCTGCTCAATGTGGTCACACAGCAGCTTGTATTGCTCTGAAAAAGGATAATAAAAAGTGTGAACCATATTTACACATTCATTATTGTTCAAATATTTTTTGAAAGAAATTATTATTACTTTTAAATTATTACTTTTATTATTATTACTTGTATTAAACTGATCAAAAGTGACAGTAAATACTATTTGAACTTATTGAATACTGTTTATTTGAACATATTTATTCATCAAAAATCCAGAAAAAAGTATCACTTTCCACAAAAATATTAAGAAGCAAAAACAATGTTTCAACATTGATAATAATAAAACATGTTTCTTGAACACTAAATCATCATATTACAATAATTTATGAAGGGCAGCTAAAATATTTCCAATTAAAAACTGTTTAGATGGGTTTTCTTTTGGAACGGGTACTGTCATTAAAGGGTTAGTTCACCAAAAAGTCATCCTAGGTGTATATGACTTTCTTCTTTCAGATGAATACAATCGGAGTTATATTAAAAATTGTCTTTGATATTTCAAGCTGTTTCATGCCACTCAGCAGGTGTTGCATGCATCATTCCAAAAGAAGTTAAATAAAAAGCACCCACCCATAAAAAAAAAAGTGCCTCACACGGCCCAGGAGGTGAAAATCTCCATATTAAAAATGTAATAATCACTTTAATCTAAATTGCGCCAGCAGTTGTACACAGAAGCAGTTCCGGGAGCATGACGTATGAGGTCAGCGCTGCGCATGCGCCGGTGAGTCTCGTGAAAACCAATGTTTGTTTACAGGAGCAAAGGAAGCAAAGTCTCCTCTTGGCTTATATTGAAATTTTCTGACATTCTTCTTTACAAATCCTCGGTTTGCATTTCTAATTCGTGACCGGCGTTTTGTTTTGATCTCTCCCCTGCACTTCCGCGTTCGTCACTTCTGAGCGGCGCATGCGCAACGCCGACTTCATACGTCATTCCCCCGGAACTGCTTTTGTTTTACAACAGTGAGCGCAAGCTACATTTAAAGTGATGATTACATTTTGAATATGGATATTTTTACAAAAAAGCATCGATTCACTACGGACGCGCCTTTGCTTCACCCACGGAGCCTGGGAACTTTTTTGTAGCATGGGCGATTTTTTTTATTTAAATTCAGTTCTTTTGGATGAGGCAGGCAACACAGCTGAGTGCCATGAACACAGGTCGGGAGGGGGGGGAGCTTGAAAGATCAAAGACCTTTTTTAATATAACTCTGATTGGATTCTTCTGAAAGAAGAAAGTCATCTACACCTAGGGCAGGTACTTGAGGGTGAGTATTTATGGGCTAATTTTCATTTTTGGGTGAACGAACCCTTTAATGTCACAACCCTATAAATTAAGCGTTAGCGTTAGTTCTGGCAGGTCACGTGAGTCAAGCTTGCATCAGCTGATTCTCAGCTGATCACATCTACCTATAGGAATACGACACCTATCGCGGCATTTCTATATAAGCTCTATTCAGTAGCTTTTCAGCTTGCTTCGGAGCAAATTACCCTCCTCCATCCCCAGCTCCACCTTTCGCCACAGTCAGGACTTAGCTTTCTGAAATTCCTTGCTAATCAGACTCCTTTATCTTGAATAAAGTGTTACACTTAAATATCATTAAGTACATTAATGATATCTGCCTTGTTCTGTTCTGTTAACCCTGGGGGGTTATTATTGCTGCTCTCCCTGCTCATTCATGACAGGCTGCATGGATGGGCAGGGAGGTTTTTGCCCAGAACAGAACCATACCGCCAAACCAAATTTTATGCTAAGTATCTATCATTTTGACGATAGTGGTCCTGACAGAAATGTAATTATTTTTTTGCAAATTTGGAACAGAAAGCTGGAAAGTGATTTACCTTCATTCAGATTTCCAATGACAGCCTGTTTCTTCAAGAAGTCATTGCAGAGTTTCTTGCTCAATCCAAAAGCCACCATGTTATGGGTGAATGTTCTGGATAAACAGAAGCAAATATTTCTGAGCATATGAGCATACAAAACAATGGGCGAAAATATGCAGTGAACATTTTTTTTGTCAATATTGTGTAAAATTAGACCAATGCCATGCGACTCACCCCAGCTGACCGAAGGTGATGTTCTCATTAAATCTGGAGCTATCGTCTTTCTCTTCCTGGGTCATATGGCACCACTTTTCTCTGAAGGTACAAAAACAAGGGGGTCAATGATATTTCTCTCACTGATACTTCTCTCATCAAGCATGAGAGACCATCAACACAGTATCTTTCATAATGTTAAAGTTCACTCAGAAACGTTTAACACATCACGATAAATACTGGGAGGTTAGAGAGTTAAAAGGTGTAAAAACAATCATACAAAAGAACAAATGTGTATTAGCCATTCATTGGTGCTCATGCAAAATCCAGGTTTAGTGAGCAGACAGCTGTAGCCATATATTCACAATGAGTCAAAACATAAACAAGACAAAATTTAAATAACAAAAAGCATATGAGCAACACGGAACCACAGCATAACTCAGCTCTCGAAACAGGAAAAAAATGCTCAGTCAACAAATCAATGCATTTTTCCATGTGCAAAATGTTCCTTTCCTAAAAATAAAGAGAAGATCTCACTGGAATTTTTTTTTTTTTTTGCCCATGGCTTACACTAATATATAACTGTATTCTGTTCCAATGCATTTTCTTTTTCTTTTTTCGTTTTATCACCTACCAGATGAAAATTGTCTGAACACTAAGTAAAAGTAATAAAAGTAACATCTCTCTTCAACAAGAGATTTGATGACTTGATGAATAATTTATGTCTGTAGCACAAACAGTGTGGGATGAATTACTGGTCAAAGTACAGGTTAATACTTACAGCTGGGGATTTGACAGAACCCCTAACGGCAAGTATGTCCACTAGTAATAGTTATGCTTGCCTTAGTAAACACCTCTAATAGTTCAAGCTGTTCTTGGTTAGCAGTTGACATAGCAATGAATAGGCACTTGGATGCAATAGACTCTGAGTGCATGCAATGATATAGCAAATAATGCAGTGTCAAAGAGGAAAAGGCAAAGAGTGAATACTGTGATCTCACTACTTCTCATTTTGTGTAATGTAGATCAGTGGTTCCCAGCTGGATCCAGAACACAGATTTTTACAATGACCCCAAAACAGTCCCAAAATTGTTTATGGTACAAAAGTAAACAAAAATGTCCTCGGTTAAACATTGAAATGTATTAATATTATGGTTTTCAATAAATAGGGCATGTCATGCAACCTGTCCATGCTGGTCAGATGAATTTGAAATACCATGCCAAAATACTGTGTTTGATTGGATGCAAGGCTTTTGAAATCAACAACAAAAGTGTGTTCTCTTTCCGTTTAAAAGTTAATAAGCCTATTTATTTTACTATACTACCTGCATGAGTGTATGGTTGTTTGTATTTATTAATGTTTTCGCTGCTGTCAGAATAGATATACAACTCACTTTTATGGCACAACTATTAGTATTTTAGTATTAATAAATATTTTATCCGCTTTTAAGATCCAAAATGTCAAAGTTAAAGTTGTGCAATGTAGACAACATGATAAAAAAGACAATGCATTACGCCTTAAGCAAATATGTGACCAACATGAGTCAGTGCTTTTTTGGAGGACCTAGTTTCCTTTGAGTACTGATGAAAATGTTATCAGAATGTTACACAGCTTCCTGACTGGATCCTGCACTGAAATATATAGAGGGTTCCCACTTTTTTTGACCTGAGAATTTTCCAGTCAGTGAATTGCTTTCAAAATGAGGAACTTCTAGTTCGTGAAATATTTTAGAGTGGAGCTAGAAAAAACCCAAAAAACAAATCAGCATATTAGAATCATTTAATTATGACTGCTGAAAATAAAGCTTTATCGTCAAAGGAATAAATTACATTTTAAAACAGAAAACAGTTCTTTTGAATTGTAATAATATTTCACAATATTACTGTTTTTACTGTATTTCCGATCAAATAAATTCAGCCTCAGTAAGATGTTTTAAATCTTACCAACCTCAAACCTTTAAACAGCAGTGTTAGTGTATATTAAATAATTAAGAGTTTGTATTTGAGATTTTATTATTATATTTCTTATTCATTTGAATTCTTTTTCAGGTCTGGAATATCAAAAAAATCCCCTGATATTTCGAAGTTTTCCACGACTATGAAAACCCGGCGCAGAGTGAAAGTATATAAAACGTTGGCCTGATTCTGTCAGTGTGTCATTCGTTTCCTAAACTCCCTCCACTTTCCCCCAAACGTATCCTCGGTTCATCTTTCTCTCTTTTACTCTCATTTCATTCGAACTGATCAAACTGTCCCTCCTCTCCTTTTTAATCCTCCTCTTTCTTTGGCTTTCCTGTTTCTATCTTGCAATGTCCAGAGCAGCAGACGGAATGAAGGACAGACCTTTCATCTTTCTCTTCCTCAGCCGTCCGCCTGCGTGAGGCAGCAAGGCACAGGGAGATAAAGGGTTAAAGTCACATGCAGAGAGAGAGAAAGAGCCACAAAGAGAAAGAAAGGTAAGAGAGGATGATGAGCATTGTGGAAGAGTAAACCATAAGAGCACAGAGAAAGACTTCAGGACGCATCCAGACATCAGATATTTCCACTACAAACACACTGCAAGACTGTCATATGCATCGGGCACACTGTCACGCACCTCGGCTGAAACTTCTGGGTAGTTTATTTCAACATCACTAACAATCTATCAAACACAAAGTAAACTCTCAATCTCTCCCTCTGGCTTTAACAGACACACAAACAAACACGCAGTCTAAACAAACACGCAATCTTACATGCGCATTAGGTGCCGTGCAAAGTCTGTTTTGTTTAATAGCACGATATATCAGGAGAAAGAGAAAAGAAGCACTCTATAAAAAGCAATAAGAATTACAGAGTATACGGTGAAAAACCCTGCACTCTCTCACCTCGTGGTGGGGGATCTTTTATTTCTCTCACAGTGGACAGCATCGAAAAACGCTGCGTTCCAAAACCTCAAAGTGTGCCTTTTAAAAAAAAAAGACAAAGAGAAACAGATGCAACCAAAGCAACATTAGCATCTATATGTGGCAAATGATTAGACCTAGTGCCTGAACAATGTTAAAACTGCTTTGGAGAACTTTTAAAATATCAGCAGACCTTGTCGATAAAAACCATCAGCCTCCTTTCTTGCTAGGCTTCAGTTTGTCTTATTGCAAATAGATTTTTTGTTTTGTTTTACAAAAGATAACTTTCTGTGGTAAACTGACAACATAACTGTAATGACAAACAAATAGTGATATATTATTTATATAATGTACATATTTTAATATTGTACTACATTTTTTCTGTAAATGTATTTCATGCTGCCTAAAAATTGATGTTCCACAACCTATTAGCAGCACCCGTCTTTTCAACATTGATAATAACAAAGAAAGTTTCTTCAGACGCAAATCAAATAACTACGGTCATTACTGTAATGCAACAAACATAAAAAAAATATATATATATAAGTAGTATATATATATACAGTGGGTACGGAAAATAATCAGACCCCCTTAAATTTTTCACTCTTGGTTATATTGCAGCCATTTGCTAAAATTATTTAAGTTCATTTTTTTTCCTCATTGATGTACACACAACACCCCATATTGACATAAAAACACAGAATTATTGACATTTTTTGCAGATTTATTAAAAAAGAAAAAAAACTGAAATATCACATGGTCATAAGTATACACATTGCTCAGTATTTAGTAGAAGCACACTTTTGATATAATACAGCCATGAGTCTTTTTGGGAAAAATGCAACAAGTTTTTCACACCTGGATTTGGGGATCCTGTGCCATTCCTCCAAGTTGCAGATCCTCTCCAGTTCTGTCAGTTGGTATTTTAAACGTTGGGGACAGCCTTTTTAGGTCCTCTCCAGAGATGGCTCAATTGGGTTTCATTCAGGGACTCTGGCTGTGGGCCTTCCAAGAACGATCCACAGAGTTGTGTTTAAGCCCACTCCTTCTTATTTAGCTGTGTGCTAGGTCATTGTCTTGTTGGAGCAAGGTAAACCTCGGCCCAGTCTGAGTCCTGAGCACTCTGGAGAAGGTTTTCGTCAGGATATCCCTGTACTTGGCCGCATACATCTTTCCCTCGATTGCAACCAGTCGCCTGTCCCTGCAGCTGAAAAACACCCCAAAGCATGATGCTGCCACCACCATGCTGCACTGTTGGGACTGTATTGGACAGGTGATCAGCAGTGCCTGGTTCTCTCCACACATACCACTTAGAATTAAAGCCAAAAAGTTCTATCTTACCAGAGAAACTTATTTCTCACCATCTTGGAGTCCTTCAAGTGTTTTTTATCAAACTTTCATGTGTCTTGCACTGAGGAGAGGCTTCCGTCGGGCCCGGGACCAGTTGTTAAAGCCCCGACTGGTGGAGGGCTGCGTTGATGGTTGACTTTCTACAACTTTCTCGCATCTCCCGATTGCATCTCTGGAGCTCAGCCACAGTGATCTTTGGGTTCTTCTTTACCTCTCTCACCAGGCTCTTCTCCCCCGATAGCTCAGTTTGGCCAGCTCTAGGAAGGGTTCTGGTTGTTCCAAACGTCTTCCATTTAAGGATTATTTAGGCCACTGTGCTCTTAGGAACCTTAGGTGCAGCAGAATTTTTTTTTGTAACCCTGGCCAGATCTGTGCCTTGCCACAATTCTTTCGCTGAGCTCTTCAGGCAGTTCCTTTGACCTCATGGTTCTAATTTGCTCTGACATGCACTGTAAGCTGTAAGTAGACAGGTGTGTGGCTTTCCTAATCAACTCCAATCAGTATAATCAAACAAAGCTGGACTCAAATGAAGGTGTAGAACCATCTCAGGATGTCAGAAGAAAAGGATCTCACCTGATTAAATTATGAGTGTCACAGCAAAGGGTCCTGAATACTTAGGACCATGTGATATTTCAGTTTTCTTTTTTATTAAATCTGCAAAAATTTCAACAATTCCGTGTTTTTCTGTCAATATAGGGTGCTCTGTGTACATTAATGAGGAAAAAAAAAAAAAAAACTTAAATGATTTTAGCAAATGGCTGCAATTAAACAAAGAGTGAAATTTAGGGGGTCTGAATACTTTGCCGCGACCCACTGTATCTATATAAATTATAAAAATAAAAAATTAGAAAAATATGTTTTGAATCTTATGGTATCGTTTCTTGTAAATGTAAATAAGTTCACATTAATAATAATAATAATAATTGATATAATACAACAATCAAAATCCAATTTCATTTCTTCATTCTACTTCATTCTGGCATGAAATATGATTACGATGTATTCGCTGACTGAATATGTTTAAACCAATGTAACTGCTGTTTAAAACAACTTAAAACACTGACAATATGCCACAAATGCAGTCCATACAAAAAATTTAAATAACATGAATATTTAATTATGTGAAATGATACATTTTAGAAATAACTTCAGCTGTTAATTTGAATAATTATGACTGACAACCTACCAAATGGGCTGCTGTTTCAGGTGTGTGTACAGGTACATTTTCTCCTCTTCTTTTCTATCCGGGGAGAGAGGGGGAGAAACTACAGGGTATGCAGAGATAAGCACAGTTAATAACTCAAACACCTGCAGTACACATGTCTACAGAGACCAACTCTGTGGGTTAAGGGTCTTGCTCAACAGCATAATGGTGGAAGCTAATGAATGGTTTGGGTAACCAGCCCAGATTCTTAACCACTGAATCACATAATCAGTATACATAGAGAAAGTGAGACATCTAAAAACTGGTAAAGACATGACAAGAGATTACCACAGGTGAGAGGAGAGAACTAGAGAACACCTGATGAAAAACACAGTGGTGGTACATCGTGAACTACCTGGAGTTTTGGTTTTCTGTTCAGCAGGTTTTTCTGTCTCTCTGAGGAGGACAGAATGAGAATGGGATGGGTTTGTGAACAGCAGAAGCGTTACTAATTAAAAGAGTGAGTAATAGCTACGACAGAAAATCACCCACTCGTTCTTTCGGCCCAAAGGTCCTCTCAGTTTATTCTCCAGACCCCCAAAGAATCCTTTAACATCAGTCTTAGCAGAGGTGTTTTTGAGCAGTCGCTCTGCGATATCCTTCTTCCCAGAGAGCCAGACCTTTCCACTGCGCAGATACGAGTCGACCCCCCCGCTGGGCCTCTCCAGCAGCTCTGTGGGAGACAGCTGGGACTTACCTGTCACAAACACACACACATACATAGTCAATAGAAATTTAAATGAATTTAATTAAAAAGGCATACTATGCAGTCGCACACTGTGTATATTAGGAGTAGGATTCTCTTTAGGCACTTCACAATTAGAATTCGATGATTTGATTCCAAAAAAATTCTTAACATGACAACAAAAGGGATTCAAATCATTAGCAGTTTTGCACCACATGATACATAATAATTAAGAAAAATTAATTATTAATTGCATTTTTTGGTGAATTTATTCAGTGAAACCGCACTACCGTTCAAAATTTGGAGTCAGTAAGATTTTAAAATATATAAAATGTATAAATATATAAAAAAACGTTTAGGCTGCAATTACTTGAACAAAAATAAAGCAGAAACAGTAATATTGTTAAACATTTTTACAATTTGAAATAACTGTTTTCTGTTTTACTATATTTTAAAATGTTAATAGTTCCTGTGATGGCAAAGCTGAATTTTCTTTCAAATGTAAATCTTTTGTAATACTGTATGCATTTACTGTCATCCTTTGAACAATTAGCTAAATTTATCCTTGCTGAATAATTATTATTAATTAAAAAAAAAATCGTATTTACTTTTGAATGGTAGTGTATATGCACCTTTTCCCACATCGCTAGGTTTTATACCAGGTCATATAAACCAATCACCCTTGAAAACACATTAAAATGGCATTGTAAAATTTTTCCAAAACAATAAGCGGCAGTGCCAGTAATATCTGAGTCATAGGCTGTAACAGGAAGTGAGAGGAGGTCTGGACGTTTCTTTATCAGATTCTTACATTCTTCACAACATCACAGTATGCTTGCTTAATATTAATGGCGAACTCTCTTACCCATGTAGTAATATGTGAAGCACATGGTCATGAGGTGTTTGGCTGGGCCATAATCATCCACCTGGTGGCATCTGTCAATCAATCAAATATGGGTCACACTTGCCACACACTGACTTGCCAAGAGTTCTACAGACAATTGGTAAATTTGCTCTTAACAGTTTGGTTTGGCTTCCATGTAATGTCAAACACACATCTGAGATATTATCACTGATGTACTTACTCAAATAAAACAACAGCGAAGGACTGAACCAGCCTGTAGAACGTTTGTTCACTTACACATTTGGAGTGGCAGCGCTGCAAACACAAAGCATTGTTATCATCACAACTGTGTTTGTTGATGCACATTTTATTGCATAAGTTTTCTTTATCTTTTAGAAAGCGATTGGTACATTGAGTCTAAATAGACTGTGCTTGATGTTTATAGTGATGTGTATTTTAGGATAACTAAGGCCGAAATTTATTTTCAAGTTATGGTAGATAACCAATAAATGGCAACTATTAAAGTAATAGAAAAAGATCTAGACTAAATAAATTAAACATTTATTTTTGATTAAGAACACACACAAAAAAAACAATGATTTTAAAAGTATCTCAACATTATAAGAGTACATTTAACAGCGTTATTAAATTATTATTGTTATTAAAGATTACATTTTTTAATATTGGCCAACATTTTGGTAATTCTGCTTTTCACACATACGGTGTCAACTCTCCAACTTAAATAGAGGTGAAGAAATGAATATGCACCGTTTGCACACAGTGGTGTTTTAGTGTGACTTCTATGCTATTACATTATTTAATAATATTTTGAATTAGCTTATTCAGTGCCCTCCACTAATATTGGCACCCTTGGTAAATATGAGCAAAGGTGGCTGTGAAAATAAATCTGCATCGTTTATCTTTTTGATCTTTCATTCAAAAAATTGACAAAATTCGAAACTTTCGTGTAAGTAAAACGATTGAAAGTGGGGGGAAACTCACATTATGAAATAAATGTTTTTCCCCAATGCATATTTGCCACAATTATTGGCACCCCTACAAATTATTATGAGTAAAATATCCCATTCATATTTACATTTTTTAGCACACCAGGGTGACTAGGAGCATGAAATTGTCCAGCCATGACTTCCTGTTCCACAGGATTATAAATATGAGAACACATAGGCCAAATTCCCTTGATTCTCCATCACAAGGTGTAAAACCAAAAAATGTAGTTCTGATGTGCAGAACAAGATTGTTGCGCTTCGCAAAATAGGAAGTGGCTGTAAGGAAATAGCTAAAGCATTGAAAACCTCCATTTCCACCTTCGGGGCAATAATTAAGAAGTTCTAAGCAACTAAAGATGTTACAAATCTGCCTGGTAGAGAACATGTGTCTATATCGTCCTAACACATGGTGAGGACGAGAGTTTGAGTGGCCAAAGACTATCCAAGGATCACAGCTGGAGAATTGCAGACATAGTTGTCTTGGGGTCAGAAAGCCTAAAAAAAACTCAAAGAGCCCCTACATTACCACATGTTGTTCAGGAGGGTTTCAAGAAAAATCCTCCTCGCTTATCTGAAAACAAACTCCAGCATATTCAGTTATCAGACACGATTGGAACTTCAAACGGGACTGGCTTCTATGGTCAGATGAAACTAAAAGAAGAGCATTTTGGCAGCAAACCCACCAGATAGGTTTGGTGCAAACAGGGATTAAAAAGTACCCCATGCCCAGGTTTTAAATATACTGTTGGCTCTTAAATGTTGTGGCCTAGTTTTCTGCCGCGGTCCTGAAACACCTTGTCAATACATGTATCATAGACTTAGAATGGTCTGTGTTTTGGATCTACAAATCACGACAATGATCCAAAACATACATCAAAATCAACACAAAAATGTGTCACTGAGCACAAAATGAAGCTTCTGCCATGTCCGTCCCAGTTCCCTGACCTGAACCCTATAGAAAATGAGTGGTGTGAACTGAAGAGAAGAAGCACCAACATGGAGCTAGTATTCTGAAGGATCTGGAGAGTTTCTGGATGAAGGAATGGTCTCTGATCTTTTCAGGTGCTCTCTAACCTCATCAGGCCTTATAGGAGAAAACTCAGAGCTGTTTATCTAGGAAAAGAACGTTGCCAATAAAGTTGGGGCCATAATTGTGTCCAACCTGAACTATGAACACTAAGAAGATTTCATAATGAGAGATTTTCCCCCTAAGCTTTCCATTGGGTTTGTACTTCAATTATAGTTAGAATTTTTGTGACTTTTAAAATTAAAATCAAAGGTAATATGCATATTATTGTCACCGCCACCTTCTCTGTTATACCAAGGGTGCCAATATTAGTGGAGGGCACTGAACCTAATTTTAGTTTTAGTAATTTTATGTGCTTTTGTCATTTTTATTACGTTTTTTTTTATATATATTTCTATTAACGTTTATTTTTATTTCATTTAGTCACTTGAGTATTCAATTAAGTGCTTCAAACAAACACTTTTTATTTCAGTTAGTTGCCAAGGCAACCATTCTAATTTTCATTTACGTAGTAAGTTTTTTTTTTTTAATTGTTCATCTCAATATTTATATTTTATTTCAATTATCAAAAAACATTTTTAATAGTACTAGTTTTAGATAACGATAAAAACACCGTTCACACACCTCAGGTGCAGAATCTGTGAAAAAGGTCTAAGCCATTACCCAAAATGACCATCACCATAATAGCAAAATAAAATGTTTTGAAATTGGAATAGAGAGATGTAGTGATTGTGTTTTCATAATTGCTCAGCGTTGCTGCTTTCATACCTGCGCACTGATATATTTGGCAAACCACTCCCTGCCTTTGCCATTCTCTCCAGTGCACAGCTCTCCAAAGTGAGCCTTCTCCTCATGATCAAAGTCCTCCCTGAGAGAGGAAAAGAGAATTAAAGGAACCAGGAGTAGCAGCAGGAAGAGAAAGACAAAGGGAACGGGATAAGGAGAGTGAGAGAGTACCTCAAACAACAGGAACAAATGCAAATATACACATCGGTTGACATGTGACTATAAATCTGTGTGAAATTTCTTACTCATTCAAGAGAACAGTTCACCTAAAAAAATGAAGATTCTGTCATTGTTTACTTGTTCTAAACCCCTATGACTTTCTTACCGCCATGGAGAACAAAAGTATATTTTCAATACCACAAAAGTACACAGTCACAAAGGGTTGTCAAGCTCCAACAAGGACAAAAACCCCATTAAAGCCTCATAAAAGGAGTCTATGTGACTCATACACTATATTCTAAGCCTTCTGACACTATACAATAGCTTTGACTAAGTAACAAACTGTAACTCTAGTTATAAAAGAGAGCAGCATGAACATTCTGAGAAACACCTCTTTTTGTGTCCATGGCTCTTTAAGCCATAGTTTGTGGCGCAATTCACCTTCCATGGAAGAGCTTTGCCACATAGGTTTTCATGAACGCTCTTATCTCCGTCTCTTCTGCATCCTCAGCGCTGTGACTGGAGCAGGATGAGAACCGTCGTGTGCTCGACGGGTGCGATGGGGATTCTGTACCCTCGTTGTCGCTGTCGGCAGATTCGGTGGCGTCACTATCTTCTTCTCTGTGGGAAGTGTGTGTGGGGGCCATTGGTTCTGGTAGAAGGGGCTCCATGGTGGCGTCGCTCGCAGGCTCAGGGAAGAGAGGCTCGGATGAGAAAAAGCCTGCACCACTGGGAGGTCCAAGAACAGAGGGAGCTGTCCCTTCTGGGGGTGAGTCAAAGTCTATGAGGTTGTTTACCACGGCCCCCTCCATTCTTTGTTATGGGGGTAATTCAGTCACTAGTTGAAATATGATGATGTCAGCTAAAAGAACTCACAGAGGCAACCGCTGTTTGTAGCTCCACAATTTTGTCACAGCAGCTGGACCTAAAAAAAAAATAGCAATTTTAATTTGATAAATAAATATGACTAAATCTATATTTATTATAGTTTGCGGTTAAACTTATTACTTTATTAAATCAAAAGATACAGTAAAAACAGTAATACTGTAATATAAATAATGGAAATATTTTAATAGTATTATCATTATATTCTGTGATGCAAAGCTGAACTTCAGCAGTCATTCTAATATTCTAAGATTTAGAATTCATTCTAATATGCTGAGTTGGTGCTCAAGACATTTCTTTTTGTTAACATTGTTGAAAACGGTTGGAAATTGTGATTCTTTGATGAACTATAAAATTTCCAACAACATTATATTATATTCAGCACTGGGGAAATGAAATCGTTATAAAAAACATATGCATCCTGCGAAAAATTCAAAATAAACGTAGGTACTAATTTCTTAAAAAAATTTTTTTTTAACTGACCGACCCCAAAACACTTTGAATGGTAGTGGTATAACATTCTTGTTTACCATATATTTTATAAGACATACTAAAACAGTATTATTTTTATTATATAATGTTAATAATTGTAATAAATATATAACATCAAGCATTCAAAACATTTGAATGAAGTGTAACATTATGGTACTTTAATGTCCTATTTTGTGGTAAACTTCCTTGCAGCTGTGTTTATACAGACCGACCACAGCATGAAGCAACACAGAGTCAATCGCAGCATGAGTTACTATGATGCCATCTTTGTAATGCAATGAGTGTCTTTAGTGTCTTTCCTTCTCAGACCTCCAGGACATCAAATATGGTAATGCTTATTGATTTGATATCATGGATACAGTATAATATACACAAGTACTTAATCTTGCCTGTGTGAAAATGCCATCTGCTTCTCATACAACTCTAAAGAGGAGTGACATGTTTCCTTCTCAAACTAAAGGCGAGTTCACTTTGCCCCAACAGACACCAGGCCAGGGGTTATGTTGGATCAGAGTATTAAAGGGATAGTTCACCCAAAAATGAAAATTCTGTCATCATTTACTCAACCTCATTTTGTTTCAAACCTAATTGAATTTCTTTGTTCTGCTGAACACAAAATAAGATATTTTGTAAAATGTGGGTTACCAAACAGGTCCGCTTAGCATGGGGAAAAAATACAATGGAAGTCAGTGGGGTCCAGAAACTGTTTGGTTGCCCACAATCTTCAAAACTCTTCTTTTTGTTTTTGCAGAACGAAGAAACAGGTGGAACAACATGAGGGTGAGTTAATGATGACAGAATTTACACTTTTGGGTGAACTATACCTTTAACCTGCTATTTGCAAGCCACTTTACTGTCTAAGAGTAACTTATTTCAGAATGAAATTTTGTGGTTGGGTGGGGGTTTGGGATTAGTTTGATCTATTAGGAACTGGTCGAATCATGGAAAGTAGTTTTTTGGCTATCAGTTAAAATTATCCATAAGTGATATAACTAGTGTGTACCAACCTAAATATGCAGTGGACCCTGCAAGGCTACCAGAGCAGCAGCTTCTGTAAGTCAAACCGAATGAAAATAATATATGAATTCTGCATGAAGAAGTACAATCATTCTTGCTATACTATTTTATATATACTATATATTTTTTACAAGACTGAAAAAACACCAGAAACTACATCCCCTTAGGTTTTTGACAAAACCCTGAGAAATGCATTAGGGCCGAGAGGACGGTTACATAATGCAGAGCTGGAGGAGCGTGACTTGGCTGGCATACGCACTCACAAGTGCGCACACACACACACACACACACACAGTAACCAGAGTAAGAGAGCGTGTCAATTTGCCACCGCCTATTTTCACACTTATCTTTGAGAAGCACAAGGCAGAAAAAAACAGCTGTATGTTTGGGTGAGTGTTAAGACCAATACCAAACTCCTGCACACGGCTGCCTCTCTGGGAGAGCATGTTGTCTTGCATTTCATAAATTTCAGCATTCAAGAGGGTAAATGCACATGCTGCAATTTTCCTGCCTCCCTGCACTGGAGCACTGCCCCCTCTTTTTACTCCATCCATCAAAATGCTCCTTCATCGTGAGCTTCGGGGCCCAGCGCAGAGGATTTGCTGTCAGAGTGACGGGACACAGATGAGCTGGTCCACTGGTTTGAGGGGCTGAATGGGTTAGGGTCACCAAAGCAGTGCAGTGATATCAGAGTCAGCAGTGCAGAAAGAAAGATAATTACATGTGTGATGAATGTCTCAGGGTGGGAGATATTGGGTTGGCTTGTGTGCACGGTCAAGTCGGTCAAAATACTAGAAAACTGGTAAGCTAGAACAGTGGCTTTCAATTAGTTTTGCGTCAAGACCCAGACGGTACATTGGCTGTCAAGTGGCGACCCAACTTTTATCACACAAAAACACAAAAATGTTCATAAAAGCAAACACTGAAATTAAGTTAATATTAGTAATAATAATCCAAAAAACAATGACTTCTAATATAGATAATAATGCAATTAATAATATCAATATTAAATATCTATATTATATTTATAACTATTAAGCATTTATTTATTCTATTTTATTATCTTCATAATATTTAAAAACATATTATTATTATTATTATATTAATAATTGATCACACAACTGAAAACATTGTGGTAATCACAAACCAAGATTATCCTTGATGCAAGAATAAACTCTGGGTTGTATTTTCATTATTTTAATAATTACATTTTTTTTTGTTTTAAGTCAGGCAACCCGTTTGTCCTGTCATTTGCCTAATTTAGGTAGCAAGCAACAGATAAATTTGTGATAAAATACTGTCAAGTTTGATTAGGCGCACAACCTTTGACAACAAAAGATATAGGAATCATTTTCTCCTCCCTTTATTAATTTATTTTACCATCATATTTATGCACAATTAGATGGTTAGTTGCATTTTATTATTTGTTAATTTATTATTACTATCAGAACTGACCTGTAACCCACCCTTTGAGAACCAGTGAACTAGTTCAGTGATCACTAGTTTATGCATTACAAGCAAAATACAAATATAGACCAATTCAGATTACATGCTGGTATAGAAACAAGAAGTAAAATTGAGGATCTGTAGTAGGGAACAAAAAAATTACTAACCATGCAGGATAGTGATACGTTACCAGACAAAAAAAAAACAGATCAGATTTCGTCTGGATTTAAAAATCATGCAAAAGCTAGCAGAAATCTATATCAGGTGCAAAAGGTTTCTCTGTATAAAAGGTTTCTCTGTATTAATGGCTGTATCTCTGATGTGAAACGAAGGCCTCAGAGAGGTTAATTTGAGGTTGTTTCATTTGCATCATTACACAACATGTCCTTCTATTTCCTCAAGGGAAACCTCACTCGTATCGGTCACGGTATCAGACGCTGTGAACTTAAGACTGCCATTCTGTACGATTGAACGCACAGGGCTTGATCAGCTAGCCGCTGACTGATGCCGCACAATCAGACACATAAACAAAGCCTAAAAGGATCGATGCTTCTAACCAGAGAGCATCAGATTCAATAAAAGTCACATAAAACTACTCTTTCCTGAGACACTGCACAGAACGCACAGACTGAGAATTGCTTCTAACACTGAGCTTTTCATCAATGGCCTGCACTTGAATAGGACATGAAAAATTATCCTCGGCTTGGCTCTGGAAACACGAGCACTCTTATCTCAAGCCACTGGAGTTTAAAAATATGTAGGCATGTTCATGAGGCCTACAGTCAAGCCTGGATGCCGGGTTTATCTGACTAACGCTGTTTAGTAGGACTCCGTGACCAAAATGCAAAGCACAATGTCTTGTCATAATAAATCGCTGGGTTGTGACTGTAAAAAAATAAGGAAACCCCTAGCAAATGCTTGCAACTAATTAACAATAATTATCATAGCATATAATATTTAAGCATTTCATGATTTAGGCTACAGATGACAGATGAATACGGTTAGTTGGATGACTAAAACTAAATCACGTATAAAAACTGACTTAAATAAAGCTGAGATAAAATAAAATATAAATATTAGATAAAAAAAACTAAAGAAAAAGATACTTTTTGCCTTGGCATAAAATAAAATAAAAGGTTTAAGTTAAAGAACCAAAATGACTAACTAGAAATAAATAAAAACTAAAACTGAACAACAAACTAAAACTGAAATAAAAATATATAAACCTAATTAGTAATGTTTAAAAATGACAAAAAACGCAAACCAATATGACTAAAAATTAAACTTAAATGAAAATATAAAAATCAAAATAAAAGCCAAGAGAAAATATTGTATACAAATAATAAATAATGGTATATAAATAATACCAAATACTGTATATTATTTCACAATGGCTTTACCTCTAAATATAAATCAACCACTGATCCAGTCGGAGTCTTTTTTCACAACACACAAAGCAATTATTCACAAGACATTGAAATACTGTGTAAGTCAGGTGGCATACCTGCTAATGCAGTCCCAGACAGTTTACAGAAATAGAAAGAAACCGAGAAGGAACTAGACTCCATGCAGTTGCAGGTAATACCATGGATTTCTCTATTGAAAACCATCTCACTTCTGCTCCAGTGCTTTAGACATTTTATTTGACTTGTCTTAAAATAGGGCCTGTCAAAATACCAGCTTATCAAAAGACAAATCACAGGGTCCATCAGAAACCTTTCCTACAGTCATACTGACCCTATTTTAGCCACCATAACAAATACATATTTTCATTAGCACTAATTTCATAACCCAAAATGCATCAGCATCTCTGGTTGCTTGTAACACTGATTAAATCAAATAAATGCAGTCACATATTTTTTATTTTCATTATTTAAGTGGATGTGAGCATTATTTGGAAATTAGGCAATATAGGCACACCCTATAGGTTTTGAGACATAGTAGCCTCTGATCATTCATACTTTCTTCACACCAACACTATATGGATCAGTTTACTCTTGCAAAATGAAACCTCCCCCTCCACCTTCTTAGTGTAAACAACGCTGTGCAATCATATGGCACACTTTCATGCGGAAAGGAAGGCTAAAAATGCTGGAAGTACGCGAGTCTCGTTCATTCCGTCGCTAACTGCATTCATATAACAGCTCGCGGATGTATTTATACAAGTATCTGCCTGCAGCGTAATGAATATCAATAATGATACTTTTTTATTAGCACGTCATGTTCATTCGCGCTACGTAACGTTACATAAGAAAACTGCATGATGTACATAACAACACCTGTGTTCTAACTGTTAACGTCAAGCCCCCCTAATAAAGTCTCGTAAGATGATACTTACCCTGGATGTTCCAGCTGGAGCTTCGTCTTCCAGCCCGTAGAGATGTACAGGCTGCTCAGTCTGAACTAGTCTGAGTGTGCGCATGCGCAACATTATCAGCAGCGGATGGGGGAATCCAGTGACGTAGCCTAGATGACACGTGACTGCACACTGCGTATTTTTTACTGTTCACGTTTGATATTGTCAATTGCAAACATACCTTTACGTTGTTTAGTAGTATTATTGCAACAAACAATTAAATAACACAAATGGAAATATGGGAATTTTGATAAACAGTAACAAATTCCAGAAATGAATATGTAGCTATAGTAAATAAATACATTTTATTGGTTTATATATATATGTGTGTGTGTGTTTTCATATTTCAATATATATAATTTGTGTATTTAAATATGTGTGCGTGTATATATTTTCTTTATTACATGTATGTATGCATTTATACATATTTACATTAACCATAAAGAATTAATAAATTGTAAGTAATATAGCCTAGTATAAGTATGTTAGAAATACTGAAATACACAATATATTGATTGGCAAGATTTATTATTTATTTACAAAAAACATGTATTATTTATTGGTAATACTTACTATTTGATTTGTAAATAATAGTATACATTTTCCTTTCTAATAAAGAAATCTGAAATTATTCTGTACGTTTTTGTTACTATATTTCACTATAAAATAGACAAAAATGATCAGATTTTGGCTGGATTTGAGAAAAACAGAAAAGTGTTCAGAAATCTTGTTGCAAATCAAGCTTCCAAGGTTTCTCTGGGAACGGTTTCACTGCATGGAGACGAATAATTATTTACACAGATGTGCAAATTAGATTTTATTTATAGTAGAAGCATTAATTGAATGAAATAACTAATTAGGCTTCGTGGAGTGCTGCAAGCTTTTTAGGTAATTCTTCAGTGAAAAAGATCAACTTGTCCATCTTCAGACTCTGTCCCTCAGTTTTCTTCAATCCCAGGTTCATGTATTTATTAGACTTGTCATACACAGGCCAGGGCACCAGATTGGGACCATTTTGTGAGCTGTAGAACTGAAATAATTATTTAAGGAATAAAGGATCATCATTAACAAATGTTTTGTCCAGCAACTGATGTACCACTTACCCAGTACGAATAAAGTTAACCCAGTATACCATGATGGTTCTGCATAGCTGGTTTTCTTCCTCAGTGAGCGTTCCTCTAGATCAGTGATGGGCAAACTTGGCCCTTCCAGGCCACTTTCTTGCAGAGATTTAATCCAACCCTGATATGACTCACCTGCCTGTAGCCTTCTAGTAGTCTTGAAAACAATGATTAGCTGGTTCAGGTGTGTTTGATTAGAGTTGGAGCTAACCTCTGAAGGAAAGTGGCCTGGAAGGGTCAAGTTTGCCCACCCCTGCTCTAGATGATAAAGAGTTTATATCCATAACCACTTCATCATTAACATTTTCACTTTTGTTTCAATCATTTGCAGTTTCAAACCCCTGGCATAGTAAATTGTCCAGCATCATAATAATTTGCCAAAACAAACGAGTTCTTAGATCTGCATACCCACTTTGATATGGCCATCCCAAAAGCAGGCCCCAAACACAAATCCAAGATCATCACCATGGTCAGCATTCACAAAGCTGGGTCTAAGATCTTTAAATATACTCTGGAACTCATACATATGAAACGGGTACTTATGCCCGTCTTGATATGGGTTAAATATCCTGTGGCTCTGGATGAATGGTGACAAAGGATCTTTGTCCTTGCCTCCAAATTCAATACGTTCCATACTATTCTGTTTAATATATTTGGGCTAAAATGAGGAGGGTTCTAGGCTTTATATTCTGTCATGGGCCCAACCTGGAGTTTATAGCACATATGAGAAAGCCAAATATCTCCCCAACCTCACAATGTCCTGCAGCATAAAAGGGAACGCCCCTACCCCAGAACCAACAATTGCCTAAAGTCAAATTACCAGCCATAACAAGCAGATGAATATTCACAAAGTAAGTTGACTGGTTCAGAATCAACTTAAAAGAAAGATTTAGTCAGCTTAACCTGAAATCTGGAAAATCAGTCAAAGAAAATAAACACTGAATAAACCAATAGAAACAGAAAATAATGACAAATTTATCAAAGATACAACCCTTGGGCCCTTTTAAGTAAACTGTGTATACACAATTAAGGCTAATTCAGCTTCTTTTTTCACAGTTTGGATTTGGAATAAACATTCCCTTAAAGAGAACATTTCAACATTTCAGAAAAAAAAGAATCTCTTGAACACAATTACATGATGAATTTCACCCTATTCAAATTAACATTCCTGCATTTCCTTCAAAGAAGAACGATTTTCAAAACTCACAGGCTGCTGAATTAGGCTGTATTTTCAGTTCTCTTTAGTCCAACGCAGTCCAATTGTAGAACAGTTCAAAGGTGTAACAAGTGTCTCAATGCAATCTCTCCCGATTGTTCAAACATCTCTGCTTTTACCTCTTAATCCGTAGGGAGCTTTTACTCTGAATCCCGGGAAACGTCAATGAAATGAAAACACGCAAGTCATACAAGTTGTTGTAACTCCAGTCTTCACATTTGCTCGACAGCAACATTCAGTTGCTCGTTAGTATACGGTTAACAGCTGTTCAGTCATGCACAACTCAAATCCGTAATCGCTTCTTCTGTCCTTTTTTCCTCTGCACACACCAAAATGTTGGGACCCGCCCCCTTTATTTGGTTACACATATTCATACACAGGCACTCCAGCATCTGTGAAGTTACACTGAACAAAATTATAAACGCAACACTTTTGTTTTTGCCCCCATTTTTCATGAGCTGAACTCAAAGATCTAAGACTTTTTCTATGTACACAAAATACCTATTTCTCTCAAATATTGTTCACAAATCTGTCTAAATCTGTGTTAGTGAGCACTTCTCCTTTGCCGAGATAATCCATCCACCTCATAGGTGTGATGATTATTGCACAGGTGTGCCTTAGGCTGGCCACAATAAAAGGCCACTCTAAAATGTGCAGTTTTATCACACAGCACAATGCCACAGATGTCGCAAGTTTTGAGGGAGCGTGCAATTGGCATGCTGACTGCAGAAATGTCCACCAGAGCTGTTGCCCGTGAATTGAATGTTCATTTCTCTACCATAAGCCGTCTCCAAAGGCGTTTCAGAGAATTTGGCAGTATATCCAACCGGCCTCACAACCGCAGACTACGTGTAACCGCACCAGCGCAGGACCTCCACATCCAGCATCTTCACCTCCAAGATCGTCTGAGACCAGTCACCTGGACAGCTGCTGCAACAATCGGTTTGCCTAACCAAAGTATTTCTGCACAAACTGTCAGAAACCGTCTCAGGGAAGCTCATATGCATGCTCGTCGTCCTCATCTGGGTCTCTACCTGACTGCAGTTCGTCGTCGTAACACACTTGAGTGGGCAAATGCTCACATTCATGGCATCTGGCACTTTGGAGAGGTGATCTCTTCATGGATGAATCCCGGTTTTCACTGTACAGGGCAGATGGCAGACAGCGTGTATGGGGTCGTGTGGGTGAGCGGTTTGCTGATTTCAACGTTGTGGATCGAGTGGCCCATGTTGCGGTGGGGTTATGGTATGGGCAGGCGTATGTTATTGACAATGAACACAGGTGCATTTTATTTATGGCATTTTGAATGCACAGAGATCCCGTGACGAGATCCTGAGGCCCATTGTTGTGCCATTCATCCACGACCATCACCTCATGTTGCAGCATGATAATGCATGGCCCCATGTTGCAAGGATCTGTACACAATTCCTGGAGGCTGTAAACATCCCAGTTCTTGCATGGCCAGTGTACTCACCGGACATGTCACCCATTGAACATGCTTGGGATGCTCTGGATCGGCGTATACAACAACGTGTTCCAGTTCCTGCCAATATCCAACAACTTCGCACAACCATTGAAGAGGAGTGAACCAACATTCCACAGACCACAATCAACAAACTGATCAACTCTATGCAAAGGAGATGTGTTGCACTGCGTGAGGCAAATGGTGGTCACACCAGATACTGACTGGTTTTCGGACCCCCCCGGACCCCCCAATACAGTAAAACTGCACATTTTAGAGTGGCCTTTTATTGTGGCCAGCCTAAGGCACACCTGTGCAATAATCATGCTGTCTAATCAGCATCTTGATATGCCACACCTGTGAGGTGGATGGATTATCTCGGCAAATGAGAAGTGCTCACTAACACCGATTTAGAGATATTTGTGAATAATATTTGAGAGAAATAGGCCTTTTGTGTACATAGAAAAAGTCTTAGATCTTTGAGTTCAGCTCATGAAAAATGGGGGCAAAAACAAAAGTGTTGCATTTATAATTTTGATCAGTGTAGAACGAAGAATGATGGAAAATAATAAAGCAAACCAACAGTAAAACATTACTGATGGTGAAATATTGCCAGTAAAATTGCAACCAACCTCTGTGGTAAAATGCAACCATAATGGAGGGAATCACCATAAAAAATATCCCCCAGTAGCATCTCAGTAAATGCGTCGCGAATGTCCTCTGGAGTTTTAGCAGTTTTGAGGTGTTCCTCTGCTGTGATTTCATTGACTCCTGGCCTCTATGATGACAGAATGAAGGATTACACATATTCTACCGAGTCTCCTAAATGATATTTTGTACTTTGTTCACTAGAGGGAGACAAATACTAGTAAAGAGTTAATCCGAGTAAACTCATTTGCATTGTATCGCTGTTTTAGTTTCTAAATCATTACAAATGATCTGGAAAGAAAGAAGAAGAGAAGTTGAGTTTTACTCCATCTTTTTTTAAAATGTCCAAAATTTGTTTCACTATTTTTTGTCCATCCCTTTTACCCAGTCTTTTGAGAATAAGGCCTGAAAAAATTTTTTGCACATGCATTACTATTTAAAAATAGTTCATAGACCTTTTGTTTCATTTTACCATTCCATACAAAAATGTCAGATACTTGCCTGAGGGAGCATCCATCCAAATTCATGATTTGTTGTTCCGACAAGAATTGGAACTTTCTGAAAATCTTTACTCTTTAGTACCTCCTCAGTTGAGCTTTAAGAAATTCCCCTTCAACTGTTGCTCCAGGGAAAATGTGTTGCTAAGGAAGTCATTTGGTCAGAGAAATTATTTTATTCTCTTTTCAAGCTGTATATTTACTGAGAATATCACCAGTAGATCTTAGCATTGCATTTTTTTCATGAACTATTGGAAAGTATCTCCTCTCAAATTCACTGCTCCTACCTTTTTAGCTGCATTGATGATTTGTTCCTCAGTCAGTTCTTTTATGCATTTGGTCAGCACTTCATTAGAGCTGAAGTCACATTCAGTAACATTTGCCACCACCTAGCCAAACACATCACAGATAATCCCCTTTTTTTCTAAACATTGGCAATAATTACCTTACATTAGGAATTTTAATGTGTATTTTCAAATGAGGCTGAGCTGAAGCTTTTTTGTATCGATTTAACTTTTGGGGAGGATGTTTTTGTACTTTTTTAACGTATTGTTTATGTCTAAATGCTGAAACCATAAGGCCTTCGGGAAAAGAAATAAAGACAAAATGAAGCGAACTGAACTAAACTTAACAAGGCTCTAAAATTCTTGGCATCTGACATAATTCTACAGATTCCCTATAAGGAACTATTGAACAGTACACATTTATTGTTGTATTTGGGCTAAATACCTTGGCAAACACTTTGATGAAGTAGCCCCCCCATAGTTTCTACCCCACTCTGAAAGATGGCCCACTGAAACAGACCCTTGGTCATGGGTGACAATGTCTAGAAGAACATAAGAATACATCTTTAGAACGCACTTGATCCTTGCACTGAATTGTACAGAAAATCTATTAATAGATAAGATCTTATGTTGTTTTAACAACTTGTCTTTCAGCTATTCACTTATTATCATATTTCCAGGGGAAGCCCAATGAGACCACAATGAACTTACTTGGAACTTATCTTGTTTTTTAAAGACTAGTCAGAAATCATAAGATGAATCATTATTAATCATATCAGGCACATAAATAATTAATATGCAACAATAGAGAAAGATAATGAAGATAATGCTGCTTTTAAAAACATTTACTGACCAGAAAAGAGGCACTGATTTCTCCTGCAGACTCCCCAGCTATGGTGACAGACTGGGGGTCTCCTCCAAAACCTTTAATGTTTTGCTGGACCCACTGTAATGCAACAGTCTGGTCTAGGAAACCCCAGTTTCCTTGAGCATTCTTATCTCCTGTGCTAAAACCAGAAGTATGTGTTATTATAACCCATTGCAGAAGCAGCTTCAGTATGAAGCTAGAAATCTGATGTCATTCTTAAGGGACAGACTGCACAAGTAATGCCCACTTTCTCCACCATAAATGAATAGCTGAAGTATCCTAACATTCCAAGTCGGTACTGAATGACAATCACAACTGTTCTCATAGGGCACTAATGGGGATCCGTCATACGTGCAAGCACCGCCCGTGACCAGAGCCCCTCCATGAATCCAGACCATTACCTGTTGGTTTGCATAAATTGCTTTTGTCAGAAGGGTTGGAATATAACAGAATCATTTCTACTGTGAATTCGTAAGTTAAAGTGCTGTCCTCTAGTTTAGATGAGAGAAGCCGTTATTCAGTACTCACTGGAAGTTGATCTTTGAGAAGGAGTGTAAATGTTCAGATACAAACAGTCTTCTGAGACTCCTGTTGGTGTGAAATCCAACATCATTGATTTTGCCACCATAGACAGAATATCTGGGTTTTGAAGTCATCTAGAATACAGTAAGAGAAGGTACACTGCAAGAAATTTTGTCATTTTAACAGTAAAACATTGTAAAACGGCTACAGTCAGTAATGGCAAGTTCCTTTATCATGTACAGTGAAAAACTGTAATAGATCTAGCGGGACATTACAGTAAACAAGTAAAATGCTGTTAAATGTACAGATTTTGGAAGTAAAAATGAGCAGTCATCTAATTTACAGTGAAAAAACATAAACTGACATTTCCACATTTACCTGCGACATATTTGGCGCTTGGAATCTCTTTTTTGTTGTCATTTGGGCTTCATTTAACAATTTCTGTTTTTCAATTAAGGTTATTGCATTGTTTTATGTCACTTGTGTTACCATGTACAGTTCCATGTTACCCTGTATTTGTGTGCATGACACTGTGTGCACCTTCTATGTTAGTATTTACCTCAGTTTATGAGAAGGCAAATTTTGTCTCTTTTACCACATATATTATTATGGTGGTTATCAGTACATTATACTGGTACAAAACAGATGTTATTACTTTAGTTGTAATATTAACATTATATCAGTTAATGAAAAATACAGTTCAGTTCAGTCTCATATAACCTAAAATTCTGCTACCGTATTTTTTTGTATCAAATAGTTTTTACCATAAATTTCACAGGTCTATTTTTTACAGTGTATATATATATATTGTATATCTGTAACGAAAATATATCTTTTATATAGTGGAAATCAGTGATTTAGTACAGATATATTGCATGATTGTGACAGTAAACTTTAAAGGGGTCATAGGATGCTGCTAAAAAGAACATTATTTTGTGTTTTGGTGTAATGAAATGTGTTTATGTGTTTATTTTTAAGGTTAAAAAAACACATTATTTTCACATAATGTACATAATGTTTTCTCCTCTATGCCCGCCTTTCTGAAACAGCTCGATTTTTACAAAGCTCACGGTCTGAAAAGCAAGGTGTGCTGTGATTGCCATCTATATCCAGTGCTTTGTGATTGGCCGAATACCTCAAGCATGTTACGGAAATGTTACTCCCCTACCAAACTGTGATGCCCTGTCCAGCCTGAGCGACTAGACAAAAACATGAAAACCCATTACAAACAAGGCATTTGTAGCATCCAGTGGGGACATAATTACGGATTATAATTACTTATACTGCCTTTTTACGCGTTGCATAGAGCCGCATAAACATAAACCATGTCTGCATTTGTGATCGGAGGAATGGCAAACAACAAGCGCTACTTTACAATGCTCAAAACTCGTGTTTGAATCGTCATTGGCAAATTCTTAAATATAAAAAACGTACTTACAGAACTTGCAGTCAGAACAGCCGGCATTGTAGTCTACTCCCCCAGGATCAGGAAACAGTCCTCCATAAAATGTGCTGCACACAAATAAATATTTGTTGAACTGTTCTGGAACAGTGTTGTAAATACAACTTAACCACTGATTTCTAGTCGTGTCCTCTTTTGGAAGGCCAAACTAAGTAGTTTTGCTTTCACAACTAAACACACTGCGGGCTAGAGTGAGCGGCGGCGGGCGGGCTTGCGGCAACAACATGTGACGACCCCGGGCTGGACTCCGCTTTGTCCACGTTGAAAGCCGATCCGGCGATCGACAGCGCGAAGTTGATCTATTTCCTCAGTGACCAGCTTGGATCAGCTCTAGGCATGATGAAGCGAATATCGTCCTCTTTTGGAAGACCAAACAAAGTAGTTCGCTTTCTTTCTTTGCGTGAACATTTGGGCGGCGTTATGCAAATCTTCCCACATCGTGACGTAGACATGTGGGGGCGTGTTAGAACGAGCCGTTTTAGGAGGGGGCTACTCTTCACTAACGTTTGAGAAGAAAAATCTCTTTGGATATATTTTGACTTTAGTCTTTGCAACTTTAACAGATCTTCTGTATGCACCAAGAGCTTGTAACACTCCAAGAGAAAGGAAAAAATGAAATCGCATCATATGACCCCTTTAAATGAGATTTCCCATACTCACATGAATGGGTGCTGGGTGGTGTTTCTTATGCCCTCCCATCCCTGTACAGGACTAGGTGCAGCCAGGCGGAGAGGGCCAGCAGGCGGCTGGGCAAAAGGAATGCCAAAATACTGCTCCACCACTTTTTCTGAGCCTTTAACTTTCCTATATTGGCCACAGATACTGCCATGCTTTAGAACAACCACCGGCCCAGAGTCTGTACAAAAACAAACAAATCTGACATTAACACCCATTCTTTAATACAATTAATTATATTAGTGATTAATTATATTATATTATATATTCCTGTCCAGTAACAATACTCTTTCAAAAATGAATAAAATACATAATTATGTCAAAGTTTATTTCACTGTATAATGTTCAATGTTATCTAAAAAGCAACATAATCTAATGAAATTCTTACCTGTCTGTAGAGGGACTGTCCAAGCAGCAGGGTCAAGCACAGGCAGAGCAAAATTTATTTGATCATAGCTGTTCTTTCATTAAAGACGGATACAGCCTCTCATGTAATGAAGAGCTCACAAAATCAATCACTCACACAGGCACAGTTACAAAATCCTGGCATTTATCCTGATCCTACTTTATCCCCTTAAAAAAACAAATCAGCTGATACATGTGTACAAAGTGGGATTCCTGTACTGAGAACAGAAAAATCTGTTCTGTGTATAAATAGTCATAATTAGTATAGAACTTGATCTCTGCATCTCTGTGTTCTGTACTGACATGTTTGTTAGATTAGAGTTCTAAAATATTACATTTATTGGTGAAGTGAACCAAACACATAAATCAAAATTTTAAAGAAAAATCATAAATGTTTTATTCTCAGCCATTCCCATATGGATAATTTCATTTGCCATCACAGTAAATTCTTCTGTGAAAGCGGTTCATGCTGTACCCAGTGATAAAGTGTGCGCTAATGCAGATGGTAAAAGAGTGTCACAGAGGCTCAGATTCTTCAAAGGTAGGTTAATAATTCATGTCTTATGTCGGTTTTATTGAACAACGCTAACAGGAAAGCTTGAAGGTTACGAAGCTGAGTGAGAAGTTAAAAGCTGTATCCATTGACACTCACTTAGTAGTCGATTTTGTTGTTGTTGTTTTTTAAAAATAAGCAGTTGTTTGACTGGTGGCACAACAGTTATCAACCCTCAACCCAAGAACTGATCTGCTCACACAAAAATTGCAAGTTCAACCTCAAATGTAAATGCATTTGAAATGCGGTGTTCAAAATATAGATTTATTGTTTATTTTCAGTGTATCCTGCTTCAGTTTATTGTATTGTTTATTGTTTATGTCATCATTTATTGTCATTATGAGTGCATAATCCTTTTTATTTTAAATGTTGATTTCATCATGTTTAATCTTGAAAGACATGATGAACAATGTTCCTCCAACATCAAGATTAACAAGGTTAGACATTGATCTTGTAAATAGTTGTTAATAGTCTGCCCAAATAGTTTGCTCTGAACCTTCTAACAAATCATGACACAACACAGAATTGTCAGTTAGTGTTTTATTCTAGTGTTGTTGCTTTTATTTGTGGTTGCATCACAAGTTCCAGTTTGTTAACACATGACATGGTTGATGTATTTGACTCATATTCAAATGTTGTGGCCTGAGAGGAATGTATCTACTAAGTAAGCTCATTGCAGCAATGGTCAATAGGGTCGCCACTACTGTGGGACATGAGTTAAAGGCACAAAATGTAATTTTTGCCGTCGGGTGAGGTATGGTGGTGGCGGGGCGTATTGGGGTCAAAATAAACAAGAGACAAAGGCGTAGTTTGATGACGCCATGACGGTGTGGAATCATGGGAGTTGTAGTCTTCATCCCCACAGCCGATGCAATCTGACGGGCTCGGGCGGAAATCATGTTCATGGATGAGCTAATGATTTGTTAACGTAGTAGAATGAAGCAGGGTGAGGCTGAAAGCCGTCGAAGCGAAAGGAGGCCGCTGAACCAGCGCGACACACAGCTCGAAAGCAGTGGAGCTTTTATTATGCCACAGTCGACCGCATCCGCTTCTTCCGGTTGTGCGTATGTGGTAAAAAAAGCAGCTCTGTTTTATCATACTAGATACATTTGAAGGTTCTGTTATAATGCTACTATGTGCGGTCGTCGCCGGTCTATTAAAACGCACAACACATTAAAGAGTCTTTGGTGCTTCCATGTTTTCTACAAAACAAAACCGGAAATCGAGGAGTTATGGCGTCATTGGCAGGCGACACAATGACACTAAGGACACGAATTTTCACTAGTTAAAATTGCTTACTTCTCTGGATTTAAACATTCTTCGAAACATTTGGGATAATGTAAGTACACAAGGCAGCAAAATATATAACACTGTTCTAGTGGGTTTTGGATATTTTAATAAAAGAATCTTACATATTGTGCCTTTAAGCTTTTTCTCTGGTCACTAGATGGAAGCAGTGAGTTTTTGAGTAGGTCACAGTGCCAGCGTCTGTGCTAAGAAAATGGTAACAGCATTCTTACTTTTCATGATTGACTATAATCTATAATTGTAAAACTTTTGTATTTCAGTAATCACCACCCAACATTTACTTGGAGATATTGGCCATGACCCCATTTACAGTAAATATATAGAATGGAATAATATTTATTGATTCCTCTGAGGGGAACCGCAATGTTGCAGCAGCAAAAGAGAGTAGAACAATAAAAATGCAGAATTATATAAAATAGAAAAGGAAAAATAATAAAGTGAATTTTTTTTTACCACAAAATATTGATCATATAAATTATTTTTTACATAAAAAGTACAACAATGACAGATAATAATAAATAATTCAACAATTAGATCTGTTATTAATATTAATCGAAGTTGTATTTGTTTTGTATTATTTATATATATTTATATATACAGTGGTGTGAAAAAGTGTTGCCCCCTTCCTGATTTCTTATTTTTTTGCATGTTTGTCGCACTTTAATGTTTCAGATCATCAAACAAATTTAAAGATAACACAAGTGAACACAACATTCAGTTTTTAAATTAAGGTTTTTATTAAGGGAAAACAAAATGCAAAACTACATGGCCCTGTGTGAAGAGGTGTTTGCCCCCTAAACCTAATAACTGGTTGGGCACCCTTAGCAGCAACAACTGCAATCAATCGTTTGCGATAACTTGCAATGAGTCTGTTACAGCGCTGTGGAGGAATTTTGGTCCACTCATCTATGCAGAATTGTTGTAATTCAGCCACATTGGAGGGTTTTTGAGCATGAACCGCATTTTTAAGGTCATTCCACAGCATCTCAATAGGATTCAGGTCAGGACTTTGACTAGGCCACTCCAAAGTCTTCATTTTGAATTGAATCAATTGAATTCATAGGATTTTTATATTAATAATAATAATTATAAATATATTATAGTAAAGTATTATTATTATGTATATATAATCGTTTATATATAATTTATGCAATACAAAATTATAATACTAATTTTAGTAGAGGTAAATAACTTTATTATTATTGAATAGCCCCTTCCAGATTTTCCGTATACGCTCATTCTTAAGAAAATTGTTTAGCATGCAAACGAGGCACACATTGCATGCCTTGCACGGATGGAAATGTGATGTTTGGGTGATCGAGAGCTTGCTGGGAGCGCGCGCAGTGAGCGGCGTGCGGCATGGCATCATACGCAAGGGGCGTGACGGAGGCCTGTCATAACATATCAGCGCCACTGTTTCATGTGTCGATCGAGCCCTGCTGAGAACTGCGCTCCCTCTGTGCTTCACCGGAGTAGACATAAACAAATCATTCAAAGCTAAAGGTTTAGTTTTCTACAGTATCATATGCGCTGTCATCGGCAGAGTTTTCTGTGGCTAACGGAGAGGATAGATTCGCTCCTCTGGGAAGACGTCGAAAAGTAACTAAGCCTCACTCGGCTACAGGTAGCACTTTCGGCTCTGAATATCAAAGTGCAGGTCATGCGGGTGTCTTCGGAGGGACAGAGAGCTGTGATCCAGTGCTGCTGTTACTGCTAGTGACTCCGGTGGACTGATCGCTTTTGCCGCAAGCTGAGCAGGAACGACGGAATAAGCATGTCTCGAAGAAAGCAGAGCAAACCCCGGCAGATCAAACGTAAGCGTTTAAAGTTTCACTAGTACCGGTGCTGTTGTTTTGAATAGTGTCTCAATTTGATAAAGTGTGTGACATTATTCATATGACTGTATATCATTGGTTTTTGAGCGCAACGTTGTCATGCCTTTAAATAATTTCGTGGAAACTGGCAAGATCTTTCTATTAACACGAGGCACGCTTTGGATGTGTGAGCGGTCTATTCAAACAGTCTTTGTGTTGTAATGGTTTTAAGACAGTAGAAAAATTAGAAATGGCTATATTTACTTACAATTGCCATGGTAACCAACAGCTTTTGGGACGTCTACGCCGCTGAAACTCGCGCTTTACTTTTCAAATACAGCGGGCGATAATTGCGTGAAATAAACCCGTAATACTATTTTAGTTTTTAATTTGTAAAAGTGCTTTCGTCTGCTCCAACCGAAGTGCAACGTTAACCCTGGCTTCCTGTTTAATACTGTTGTGGAAACGTCACTGTTCTCTGAAAAAGACGATATGAGTTCAGATAAACAGCGATCCGATCTCAGTCGAGATAAGGATTAAAATTGGATCTTTTATTTGTTTTCTGTCTGTGGCTGCACCGAGGCTGCCTGTTGCATTTTCCTCCGGCTTTTCAGTTCTCTTTCCAGAGATGAGATGTCAGATAGCGCGCCCAGCTGATCTCTCCATATGATAGTTAATCAATTGCTCCCCCCCCCCCCCCCATCTTTCCATTTTTAACGAACATAATGTTCAGGCACCGTTAGTTGGTCTTAAAATGACATTTAATGATTGCATGCAAGATATGAAGTTCAGTCATTATTTACACGCCATCATTTTGCTGCAAACCTGTATGACTTAGCCTTCTTCTGTGGCACACAAAAGGAGACATTTTGAAGAATATCTTGGTTGCTCGTTTCCATTTAATGACAATGAATGGGGACTGAAGATGTAAAGCCCTTAAAACAACGCAAAATATGAAAGTGGTCTATGAGACTCAACTATGTTAAGCCATAAGCTCTTCTTGACACTTTTCTGAGAAAAGTAGCAATGTTTTAATTTGTTTGAAAATCTTTTCAAGGAAATAGTTGACACAATTCAGAAAACCAATCAGAATGATTCGTTTATGAATCGGACTGATTTGGTTCTTGAGTTCAACTGACTCTTTTAACTGGTCGCAACCGTTAACAGCTCTGCGGAGTGTAAGATTGTTAGTGAAAAACAACTCTGTTTCTCATGCAAAACAATCATAAGTCTTATAGGAATATAGTGCGCTATAGTTTATCACTTTTATTATACTTTTGAGATGATCATACCATCCTTTTTGAGACTTGACATCTTCGTTCATCATTAATTGTGTTTGGAAAAAAGCAACCATCTTTTGACTTCCACTGATGATAGAATGTCATATAGGTTTGGAACAACATGAGGGTGACAGAAATTCATTTTTGATTGAAGTAGCCCTTAACATGTTGTGGTCGATAAATTCATAAAGTAAAAATCAAATTCATTGGCCCCTGCCTCTCTCTCTCTTTCTGTGAAAAGAACCAACAGCGTTGAAAAGTCGTTTTGCTCTGGTGCCAGGCGCTGTTTCAGTTCTTCATCCAGAAGAGATGCTTTCGGGCGATAAGCACAGTAGCAATATCTTGGAGGTTGAGTTTGAAAGGGCTGTTCAAAAAAAAAAATATTAATGCGACTCTTGAATAGGAAAGAAAAATGGTCTGATAAGGCAGCATTAGCATATACCACTGAGTGTAAATGGACGGTATCAAGGTTTGTTTAAGTGACTGAGTTATACGAGCACGTTGGCCAGTAATGCCAATGACCTACAGACCCATGAAGGCGTTCTCTTAATTGAGATGTCTTATCTGATATAAAGCTATCTCTGGTTGGTTTCTGCAGAACTCTTTTTCTTACCTAGAGGCAGCTGCAAACAGTAGAACCAGCGTTACAGGCCAGTCATAGCTGATGTTTTGAACAATTCAGAATAAACATTCCTTATCTTTCCTGAAATGTTGAACCCCGTGAAGATTTCATATCTGGTGGCTTTTGAAGTACACATCGGCAGCTCCACGAGTCCCCCATTGACGTCCCATTAGAGTAATGGAAAGGAAAAGTATCTCAGATTTGGCCCTATATCACCCCAAAGGTGAGTCCCCCCCATTACCAAACATAGGAACTCATATGGATGTCTCACATTGCTCCTCTTATCTTACCTTTTTGCATATGTAAACGTGAAGGCGACACTGTATAATAAGTGTGCGATTGCATTGTTTGTTACACTCTTGCTGGAAGGATTACAATCCTGGCCCCTCCAAAAGAGGTATCCGGTATCATGGAAGATTGTGTTGAGAGGAAATATTTTTGTGTGTCTTTTGTGCGTCACTCTCCCAATGGTGAAGATTGCGCTGATAGATTATCCATCCCTCCCTGATGATGAGATTAGCTCACGGCCTTAGCGGGGCCACATCCCAGGACTTATATTTTGACGGTTGAGATGGGAGACAAGATAGGTGAGGCGGTGATCTCTGTGGAGATAGTCCCAACGTTGAGGGGGGTGGGGGGACATTGGGATTATAATTACATTTGGCTGAAGCATTCTCATCTTTGTCATGTTTGTGTTGTTGTTGTTTGGGACTGGCTGGGTGTATCTCTAGATAAGTAAAAAAAAGAGAGAGAAAAGCAGATAAGGGTAGAGTAGGATGGCAGGGCTGATAAGGGCTGGGGGAGAGAGGCAGGAATACAGAAATGGTAGATGGATGTATGCTGCGTTTTAAAAGCAGCTGCCTCAGTGAGATCGCAGGGGCCGATAAGCGAGCCGTTGAGATGATTGGGAGATAACAGAGAGGAGATTCTCACAGATAACAGCCGAGTGACATCATTCAAACGGCTCCGAGGTCGGCGTGAATTATTCATGAGCTCCCAGAATTTGGCGTCAGCAGCTGAAGGATGTTTGAGAAGCCCGGGCCAGACAATGCACTTGTTTGAGTTACCACCTCCTGTACCTTGGGCTTGCACCTTTGAAAGCGTGGACAACTGATGGGATCTCTTCCTGTTTTTGTTGAAAGCATTCTCAGAGCTTTCGCTGCTGTTAGGTTCAGAGTCCCCGAGGTCTAGTTTAATACTCCGCCAAAAATATTGAAAAGAATGAGAGATCACAGGCTTTCGCACACATATTTTCACACATATGCACACACACTGTTGCGTCTTGTTAGTTTTGCTTGTGTGTTTTCCTTCTTTGTTCTGCTTTTAGCTCGATGTGAACTTTTGATAAAGCCTGGGGCCTGATCTCTGGTATAGATAGAGATCGCCAAGTGCGATAAGAGTTGTTATCAGCGCAGAGCAGGCAGGAGCTGAGGCTTTGCTGCAATAACAAAGCTACACGTAAGAACAGCAGGGCCCTGGACCCTGGCAATCAGTTCCAGCCCTAATGTGATTAATGTTGTTGTATAATTAGATGATAGGTGTGAATGCATTCACCCCCGCCTTAGTTACTCCCCCACCCTCTCGGTTCCCACCCTTGTGTTTTTCTCCTAACAACCGTTGTGGTTGATTAATTTAATTAAAACTAATTCCATATATTACTCACTGTAGATCTTGTGTTAGATAGCATTGAGATGCAGAGTTTTTTTTTGTTCGTCGATGTTAATCTGCAGTGTGCGTTTTGGTGAAAAACAGCAAAAAAAAAAAAAAAAATTCAACTCTACGCCTTGTGAAAGGAAACAAGAATGTGGCATCAGCAGTATGGCTGAAATGTTGATTTGCAGTGAGATATTAGATCCTGAGTGATAGTGGGTGCAATGAACACTGAGAAAGTTATAAAGACTTTATAATGTGTTGCAAATCCAAGGACGCTTTCATGACTTTGATAAAACATGATTATCAATGATTTCTGGTATCTGATAATCTTTAAAGCAGGTTGTTAAGGTCTTCAAAGTCCTGCTTTTAATTATTATTAGCTTACTTAATAATGCATCTTGCTTTTGAACTGTGCTTATAGATACTAATGTTATGGTAAAATGAAGACAAAGCCAATTATTTATATGTACACTACCATTCAAAACTTTGAAGATTTTATGCTCACTAAAACTACACTGAAACCAGTAATAATGTATTCCTGTGATAGTAATTTTTTGTAGAAATATTGATGTTATTTTAGGATTCTTTGATGAATTAAAAGAACAGCATAAATGTTATTATGATGAATATTACATGTCTATTATAGGTTTAACACAAATGCTTTTAGTGAGCCAAAAACATATCTTAATATATTGATGTAAGGATTTTTATTTATATCTTTGTTGCTTTCTGCTGACAAATCTCTGTCACTCAATCTTCAACTTGCTGAAACCTGACATTTTTATCTAAAACCCAAATCTTTAACCACAACCTTTTTTTCTGAAATGGTTTATTTGTTCCAAGTAACCCATATAGCTATAATTTTACTACTTATTTATTATAATTTTGTGTAATGTGTTAATTGGTCAATACAGCTTGTGATTGGTGCAGCCCATGAGCTCTCCTGATTGGGTGAGAGAGTTTGAAACGTGTGGACTGAAAATAATGTCAAAAAGCAGTAACTGTGGATTAGAATTTACTGTTTAGGAAGTGTCTGTTGTTTGCCACGGTGAAAGGAAAAGCTTTTAGGTGTTTTGATGAATTATTGCTCTTTCCTAATGTTAACGCAAGGGGAAGTTGAGTGAGTTATGATAACTGAACCCTCACTGACCTATTAGCACTCCGAAATCCTCACTTCTTCCTTTATGTAAACTCATAAAAAGCTTGAGCTAAAAGCTAAATGTTTGTGCTAAACTAAGTGTTTTTAAACTGTCATAAACACAGATTTTTTTTTTTGTCTTTTTTTCAATCTAATATTTGCAAAAGAACAACTATCTAGTCAACCACATTTTTTATTTTGTTTGTTTAGGACATTTTATGTAAATATATGTAAATTACACTTGATGATGTCACCTTATGCAGTGCTGTCGGAGCTGTCAATATGCCATCTTTCTCAGCAGCATACAGTAACCATAAAAGTTGTGAGGCACCCCACCAAATGCAGACATAGCATAAAGCCTTAAACACAGCTGCAGTTGCATGTGATTGTGGAGCGGTGGATGAGAATAAAATGTTAATGCGTTATTAAGGATCCTGTAGCCTCTGGCCCCAATGCAATTAAAAACAAGATGGGAATAGGGCAGTAATCTTTTAATGTACTGTTATCACATAGCATCTTATGGAGAGGACTTATTTTTATGTGCAGTTTTGATAAGAACGGCGGAGGTGAGATTTGCCATCGCAGGAGGGAGATTTTTTTTTTTCTCCAGAAAGCTGCTGTAATAGAGTTTTCTGCGCTTTTTGGTTGGAGTTAATAAGTTGCGTCTTAAGGAGAATGGAGATATGATAATTTGCCCGATGTGGAGGAGCCATATTTGATGTGGATCACGGCTAACAGGGTTGATTAGATTGGCTGAGGTTTGATGTCATGTTCTTTATTTGATGTTAATTGGCATGGTTAGGGGTGTGGGCCATAAATTTGATGTAGCGCTAAGGACATAAAGTTCAAGAGTGACACCATATACTGTTCCCTCCTTTAAAAGGATCAGTACAGATATCTCAAGGGGGCTTTATGCAAACAGTTCAGCTGGGTGTATTTGTCTGAACCATAAGGCTGTAGATTAAATCTGTAGGTCACATCCCAGTGGCATTCAGGTGAGTTTCTGTCCCAGAGTGTAAAAATAACACTCTGGGAGAGTAACAGTCCTCACTGGCTTGTTTGTTATGGCTGCAAAGAGCCGAATATAATCAAATGCACAAGGTCAGGCTTTCACTAATTATTTAATGTTTTGAGTTTCATTTTATACTCATAAAAGTGGCACCACAGACTCCAAAAAGATCCCGACGAGTGGATTAGCGAGTTTTAATCAAAGGTCAAATAGTACAAAAACTGACCAGAGGTTAAATGATTAGTTCACTTTCAAATTAAAATTTCCTGATAAATTACTCACCCCCATGTCATCCAAGATGTTTACGTCTTTCTTTCTTCAGTCGAAAAGAAATTAAGGTTTTTGATTGAAACATTCCAGGATTATTCTCCTTATAGTGGACTTCAACGGCTACCAAACGGTTGAAGGTCAAAATTACAGTTTCAGTGCAACTTCAAAGCGTTCTACACGATCCCAGACGAGGAATAAGGGTCTTATCTAGCGAAACGATCTGCCATTTTCTAAAAAAGAATAAAAATTATATACTTTTTAACCTCAAACGCTCGTCTTGTATAGCTCTGCAATGCGCATGCATACTCTGTGCAGTCCCGTTCGAAACAGTTATGGTAGGTCGAAAAACTCCCATCTCATTTTCTCCTCCAACTTCAAAATCGTCCTACATCGCTGCAGAAGTACTGACCCAGTGTTTACAAAGTGAACATGCAAAGAAGGTCAAAGCCCTTTACAAAAAAAAAAAAAACCGGTAAAACGGCGATGTAGGACGATTTAGAAGTTGGAGCAGAAAATGAGATGGGAGTTTTTCGACATACCCTAACTGTCATGAACCGAAATGCACAGAGTTCACGCAGAGCTAGACAAGACGAGCGTTTGAAGATAAAAAGTATATAAATGTAATTTTTTTTAGGAAAAGAACTGATCGTTTCGCTAGATAAGACCCTTATTCCTCGTCTGGGATCGTGTAGAAGCTTTGAAGCTGCACTGAAACTGTAATTTTGACCTTCAACCGTTTGGTAGCCGTTGAAGTTCACTATAAGGAGAATAATCCTGGAATGCTTTCATCAAAAACCTTAATTTGTTTTCGACTGAAGAAAGAAAGACGTAAACATCTTGGATGACATGGGAGTGAGTAAATTATAAGGAAATTTTAATTTGAAAGTGAACTACTCCTTTAACTGGTCAGTGTTGTGGCCCTCCACAACATCAAACTGACGCCACCAATGAATGCTCTTTTGAAGGGAACCGCTGTCTTCAAAAAAGCTTTGATTCATTTTCATTTTCATCTTTTCTAATGCTGATACAGTAGGGAAACAGCTATTTCTGCAGCTCCAATAGCACCTCCTGCTGGCAGAGGATGACTTAGCATTTTCCATCAGCCCGTCTGCTGTTTTCGTTCAGACCAACGCGAAATTGACTAATGTTTTTACGCAGCGAACATGCAGATCAGAGTTGTAAATGTAAACCAGTATATATTAATGTTGTCAAAAGACCCGGTACTTCGGTACCAAGTCGGTACTAAAAAAATGGAAACGTTATGGTACCAGGTTTTTTTTTTTTAAGTACCGTGGTACAGAGTACCCGGTCAACCCGGTTCCTGATGCGCTATCCAAAAGGTGCGCAGATGCGCTCTCTCTTCATAAAAGCACTGAGACATAGCGACCTCAAAATGAGGAAACACATCAAACTAACAAAAAACTTTAAAGACAGACACCCAGATCACAGAAAGAGTTTCAAGCAGGTAATTTCAGTTTCCTATACATTGATTTATTTGTGGCGGCCCGCCACAATATCAAAACTCACCACCACAAATAGATTTTCCAAAAGGCTTTGACTTCGTTGAATAAACATGAGCACTGCACGTGTCAAAGTCGAAACCCGGTGCGGGTGTTTTTATATCACTGTATTTCTGAAGGAAACCGACTGTCTTCAGAAAATTATGGATGTCATTTCCATTTCATCTTGCCTGTAATGCCTGAGCAGCGTTTTTGAGCGGAGCGCTTATTTGAGTACAGCCGTTACCGGGGAAACCGCTAGTTCCACAGCGCCTCCTGCTGGCAAAAAGAGAATGAGTTTGCATATATATGCCTCCACAAATAGAGTGCTAGTCTGTGGGAAACACCGCTTATGGTTATGAATATTATTCAATATTTTAATTTGAATGTCGGATTGAAATGAACATCGCTGTCATTAGAGTAGTTAATCGTTAGCATAAGCGCGGCTAACGCTAATGTAATGAGCATTAGAATGAAGTTTCTTTATTAACTATTTAATGCTTCTATAACTTTTATTCGGGTAAAAAAAAAACAGGAGGACATGATGATATTTACTATTTTTACACAACACAAGGCCCTTTACATGAAAAAACTTTCTTGTACAATTTAAGGGTGTTTTCACACCTGTAGATCGATTGCTTTGTTCCGAAACAGGGATTAAAATTATTACAATGTTGCTTTTTATTCTTGGTGTGGTTCGCTTTCACATGGCAAAGTTTCAAAACAGACCAAATTTGTTAATACAAGTCAAGCACGCGTAAACTGTTCTCTCATTGCTCAAAGTTCCACGGTTTATTTTCTGGAATTCCACTTAGCTGTCACAGCTGTCATCCGTCAAGATGGAACGATAACAGCTTCGCGGGCTTATTGTTTTTTTTGTAGCTGTCCTTATAATAATATTATCATTTTGAGCAGGAGTCTAGGATTGATTGGGAAAACATTTTTAAAATGCACCTACTAGGAAGAAGAGCAATAAGTTGGCATTATAAAATGAAAAAGTGTGCTTTGATTGTGAATGGTGAAGACATGCTCACCCTCAGACATTCACAGGCTCATTTTGAGTTATTAGCAAAACAACAAAGCTAATGCTTTCCACGGAACTTACGTAATTACCCATTATATATTGTGATATAGCCTGGTTCGTTGGTTTGTTGGATCGGATTGCTTTCTCACTACTACCGAACCGCTTCAGAGTTCGTTTTCAATCGAGCTGAGACAGTCTCGTTCAGGCGATCTCGGACCGATTATTTTGGAGCGGATCCCAGCGCGATTGTTCACATATGCCCAAACGAACCGAGCTAAGTGGGGAAACGCGCCAGGTTCCGAAACAACAAGCCAGGTGTCCAGCCACAAAATATTGCGGTTCAGAGAATGTACAATGGTAACATGTTTGTGTCATATTAGTCAGAAAAGCAGTTCTGGGCTTTTTTATTTTTATTTTTTAAGCTAACTTTGTTTTTATTCTTGGCTGAATAACTCTAGAAGGTTTTAAAAACCCTTTAAAATTAAATATGAACACAGTTTGAATTAAATAAAAGTACAATCAAATTTTTTAATTCGCATATTTTTCTGTGTTTTGTTTGGTACCGAAAACCTGGATTTTCACTGTTCTTGGTCCGAATACGGATATTTTGTTACCCGTGACAACACTAGTACCACCCGGCGGAGTGCGGCCACACCTAGAGTGTAAGTCTGTGGAAACGCTGTTTTAGTTTCTTCAAGTCTTTCTTTTTTCAACTATCGTTTTGAACACTATAATTGTTTTCTGGTGAATGCCCTATAAGAACTTGTCTGTTTAGATCAAGTTAACCCAAAACCTTTTGTTCGGCAGACATACTGAATAAATATGTAGTTTTCCAACGATCTCATTCTTCATTTTTTTTTAGCTTATTTTTAGCATATATTTTGTTGATGCCATAGCCTTAATGATTGGGCAACTTTCTCCAAGAAGAGTTTAGCTTGCGACACTTTTTTGTGAGTTATATAAATCTAAATAAATGTTAAATACGGCAAAAATTTTTTATAAATCTTATTATCTAAAAATGTAATTATAATAATTATATAAAATCAGTATTTATGTGTTGTGTGTGTGTTGTTGTTGAAAGACTGTTCCCAGGCCTCCATATTGGAATATTATATAATTTAAATATTTTTTTTTTATGTTGAATTATATTTTAATACATTTTAAAATGTAAATTATTTCTTTGAATACATAATGAAATGTTAAAATGGACTATTAAAAATAAAATTATATATAATGAAAATTATATATGATATATATAATATATATATATCTATTATATATATATATATAATATATATTAATATATATATATATAGTGTGTGCACACTATATATATTATTATAGATATATATATATATATTATATTCTTCCACTAAACACATGAATCGTTTTGCTTTTCTCTTTCTTTAAGACAGAGTGGTCGATTATATTGATTATGGTCAACAATCGATTGAGTGGTCGGGTTTTGAAAACATGTAGTTTGCACATCTCTACTATAAACTACCACTGGCCTGTTGTACAGTGTGAAAGATAATGTTGTCTGAGTATCCCTATTGCTCAAGGTGCGGAGAGCTCAGGCTTGGGTGTTATATGCCAGGCAGGAGGCTCTTGTGGGAAGGGAACACCGGGCATGTTTCATAAGGAGAGGCGGAAAGAGAAGAGATAAGCACAGAAGGGCAGCTAGGACAAAGGCCCTAGAAAGAGGAGAGGTTAGACCGCCTCCAGGGAGCCACCCCTGAACAGAGGTGGTCTAGACCAGAGTGGCTCCTCTTTCCGCTCTCACACACTCCACTTGGCCAGTTCTAGAAAGAGAAGGAAGACCGCCAGAGATCAGCCTCAGACCTCTTCCAGCTTCTGTTTGAGTGTCATTCATACATTTTAGACACAACAATTTCATAGCCGAAGTAAATGGGAATTTAGCTCATTTATACAGTGTGTTTTCACCTTTTGTGTCCTTTTTAATTGGCAACTCTAGCCTAAAACAGTGACATGGAAGACAACCCTCTAAAATGTAAATCACTTACATATGTAAATACATCTTCAGTCTGGGCGACTAAATGATGTTTAACATTAGCCATTGGCTAATAAATTCTTAGATTTTACTAGCCAGGGTGTGAGTTGGAGGCTAAGTATAAGTTTAGCACAGATATATTTTCACTCGCCGAACACTCTGACTCTCTGTAAAGCGATCTGTGCTATTTTTCAAATTCATCTCAATTAGGGCTGCACGATAAATCGCATGCGATATTTAACGCGCATCTTGTCAGTAAAGCCGTTCTGTAATCAGCGGTAAATCTCCATCACGTGCGTGCTTTCACATTGAGCAGCATTAACTACACAGAGCCGTTGTTCACTGACTAGCTGCGCCAAACCACGTTCATATTCGTGCGATTTTTGGCGCAGCTCGTCTGTGAACAACGGCTCTGTGTAGTTAATGCTGCTCAATGTGAAAGCCTGCAGGTGACGGAGATTTACTGCTGTTTACAGAACCGGCTTTCTGACAAGATATTCGTTAAATATCGCATGCGATTTATCGTCCAGCCCTAATCAATGGAATGTGCAGCGTACTTGTATTTGATGTACCGTAAACTCTAGTGTGAATAGGGCTGTCGCGATAACCGCAATATTGTAATACCGCGCTATTGACGAGCAAACCGCAGAGGAAGGAAAGCAACCGCAGAAACCGCGGCAACCGCAGTGTTCACTTTTTATTTTTTTCATAAGGCTGTGGCCTTCTTTCTGTTTTACAATTCATCACTGTGCATTAAATGTTAAATAAATTAATAATGATACAAGAGGTTTGTCATTTTCCCGCGAACTGTTTGTATCTGGGGTTTCGTTGATTTTTAATACTGAAACGATGGCAGGCGCTCTTGTCCAAAAACCTAATGTCACGTCGCCAGTTTGGGAATATTTCGGCTTTCAACCCAATGAAAAGGGAGAGCCAGCAAATTTAGATGAACCGATATGCAAAATTTGCTGCAAAAAGGTCCCTGTGACACGCAGCAATGCATCTAATTTGAGGTGTCATCTCGCTAACTGTCATCCAGCCATTGACGCGCAGCTGCCCCCTCAAGCATCAGGTCGCAGAGCAACATCAAAAAGAACAGCTGAGGCCGGTACCAGCCGACAGTTAGGAGTAGCTGAAGCCTTTGCAAATCTGTCAAATACAACCGTGAAAGTAACAGGTATAAATGCCTTACAGCCGCTGTTACGCAGTATCTAGTTGAGGAGATGGTTCCATTCAATACGGTGGAGAAACCTGCATTCAAGTCGATGCTTCAAAAATTCGACAAGCAGTACGAGTTGCCGGGCAAAACCTACTTTTCAGAGACTGCTGTGCCGAAAATGTACAACACGGTAAAGACATCGATCAAAAGGGAGCTTTTGAATGTCGACTACTTTTCTGCCACAACTGATATGTGGTCAAGTGTCAATATGACTCCTTATATGAGTCTAACGGTTCATTATCTCAGCATGTGTATTTGTGCAACGAGCACACCGTCGGAAAGGGTTTTCAGTGCCGCCGGGAATATTGTTACCCCCGTGCGATCCTCCCTGAAACCACAAAAGGTTAATATGTTGGTTTTCCTAGCGCGAAACAAGGACATGATAACCCAGGTCTAAATCACATTCGTTAACGCTTAAGTAATATTTCGTTTATTCTCTGTATTTTCACTTAGGCCAACACTTTGTTTTCATGTGATACTTTAGAATTCTTTTCGTTTTTCAAATTGGAAAAAGGATTTTCTTATTGCTTGTTTTCATTTGATACTTTAGAATATTTTTTGTATCTTTTGTTTTTTAAATTGGAAAAGGCATGTTCTTATTGCGGTTTGGCATTTAACAATAAACAAAAATGTTTTAAAACGTGTCTCTCTGTCAGTTAAAAAGCAACAATATATGCTACAGAATAACGCAACAATAGAGCTTTGTATGCAGTAAAATCAGGATAAATAAGGTTTGAAAAACAAAACAAAACAACAAAAAAAAAGCGCGGTAACACTGAATTATCGCGCTATTGAGCCACCCATAATAACCGCAAGGGAAATTTCCTAACCGCGACAGCCCTAAGTGTGAAGGCGTACAACTCCCCGTTGCTTTGCTGAGAGCGCTGTTTCTCACACACATAGAGGGAGAGAGAGCGTGAGAGAGTCTAGCATACCATGCAGACTTGACGTGCTACATGTAAATGTAAATTATATTCTTTGCTGTATTTTCCTGTCAAAATAACGGAGTTCATTTGGAATTCTTCAGCTTTTAAGAACAACCATAAGATACGGCAGGTTTCTCTGGTAGTGTGCGGAACTAATGCGCAAACGGCAATCTCATTGGCTGACACTCAACTATTATCGTTCCTGTTTGCTTTAAGCAAATCAGTTCAAGCAAACACAGACAACATGATACATTATGAAAACTGGTAAAAACAATCAAAAATATTTTAACAGTGAAGTTCCTAATAGTAATTCCAATAATTCCAAATCGCAATAATGTTTCTCTATTAAAACAACAGCGGTTGAGTAAGTGCATTTATTCAGCAACCACAATCGCAAACAAAATAGTTGAGATCTCATGACGGAACACAGATTGGCTGAATGACACTTTCATTTAAGATGAACATCTCACATGGAGATCGATAAACTTCAGTGTACTTGTTTGTCTGTGTTTTCAGATCATCATCGGTAGGGGTGGGCGATATAGCCTCAAAATTATATCTCGATATTTCAAGAATATTTGCGATAATGATATTTATGTAAATTTTGGTATAGTTTTTATTTTTTAAAATACATTTGAATCTCATCTTTTATCATCAACTATATTGCATGTTGATATAGTCACAGTTATCGTTTATTGACCTTATTGTTCTCTCGTCATCATCTCGTTTTAGTCATGAAAAAAAAGCTTGTCTACGAACGTTTTTCGTCATAGTTTTGTTAACGAAATTAACACTAGTACTCCTACTACTAGTATTTCCTACAGCATATCCTGTTTAAACCAGTCAAGTAGCTAGGGATGCACAATATATTTTTACGATATTGGTTATTTATAGATATTAAGAGTTTTTTTATTATTATTATTTATCGTATCAGTTGATGCTCATTTTGTTCAGTTTTTACATTTAGATAATTTTGCAGTCATTGAACAGTATTTCAAAAACAAAATAATCTAATCTAAAATTAATTACAAAATTAAAGACATGTAATTTTATATTATTATATTAATGTATTCATTGTTTCCCATTCCCACATTGATTTATTTGTGGCGGCCCACCACAATATCAAAACTGCCCACCACAAATAGATTTTCCAAAAGGCTTTGACTTTTTGACTTTATCGAATAAACTTGAGCACTGCACATTTTAAAATCAAAACGTGGCGTGGATGTTTTTATATGAATGTTTTTGAAGGGAACCGACTGTCTTCAGAAAAGCTTTGATGTAATTTTCATTTAATCTTTCTTATAGGCATGATATATCGTTTGTGGCGCACACTGCTTTGATTCCAATTTCACTGCAGCTCCATATGCGCCACCTGCTGTCAGAGAATGAATTTGTATTTTCAATCAGCCTGTCTGCTGTTTTCGATCAGACCAACGCGAAAATCGGCTGATGTTTTTTACACCGCAAACATGCAGAGCAGAGTTGTAAATGTGAACCGGTAAATTTAATTATTAGTCTGTATGTCTGTATATATATTTCCCCCGGGGGAAGTGCCGCCACACGTAAAGTGTAAGTGTGTGAGAAACACTGGCATTAATTCAGTTGTAGCATTTAAGATTTTATATTTTATTTTAATTTGGTATACAATTTTAATATTGGCTATAAAGTGAAAATTATAATCTGCATTTTTACAAATAGCATTGCTTCCAATGAGTAGGTGAGCATTGGCATAAAAACATGAATGTTAGGAGGATTGTGTTTTATAAACCTGCATGGTCAGTTAATACTCCACTGTGCCATTTAGGAATGTATTGTTTGGTCTGTGACTTCTATTGAAATCATTTATTGTGTAATCCTGTTCTAATTCCAATGAACAGTACCATTACAGTATCTAAAATGAAATCTTACTTGTCAAAGGTCATCATCCACAGGGTCTTATCTTTTTAGACAATCACAAAGAAAATATTATCATTATCATGATGATTTAAATGATAAGACTTGGTGGTAAAGTGCAGGTAGTGATCATCGTGATTTCATGATTGTGGACTTTTGGACATCACCCGTTCTGTTATGTATCCAAAATGTATACTAAAAGTTATATATACCTCTTCTCGGCAAAGTCTTATCCAGTACATACGCTCCTCCCCCTCAGCGTGTTACTACCACTGTAGACGATCACAATGAAAATGTTATCATTACAGAGATGATTATATGATAAGACTAGTGGTATTAAAGCGATAGTCCACACAAAAATGAAAATTATATATGTCTTTGTTTTTTTCTGTTTAACACAAAGAAAGATATAATTCTTGTATGAATGTTCGCTTCTTAAAGCCCATTCCAACAGTTTTTTGGATGCCACCATTGTATTTTCCCCTTTGTTTTCTGTTGGAACCAAAATAGTTTGATTACCAGCATATCTTTTATTAAGTTCCACAGAGGAAAGTAAGTCAATCAGGTTTGTGACGACATGATCAAAATTTTAAATTTTTGGGTGGACTATCCCTTTAAATCATCTATCAGCATGGACTTTAGTCCTCTAGGCCTTCCTGACCTCACCTTTCTTTTTACTCAGCATTTCATTCTGTCAATCAAAGTCCTGACTTCCCAACCCTTTCACGTAAGCCCCTCCTCCATCTCTCCCCCTTCATTTCTGGCCCGCTTTTCATTACCCCAGCTCTCTCCTGTCCCCAATATCTACCGCTATCTCGCTACCCCCCCCAACAACTGTCTCTCTGTAACCCCCTCGCCCCCTTTCTCCCTCCTCTTCTCCTCCTGTCTCCAGTCAGACCCCTAGCCTCACTGAACCAGGTTCTAGCGGTATGATAATGTGGAAAGTTGAACTGGCCCCATTACAGCTTGGCTGATGGCAGCGCCGATAAAGCCCTTGATAATGGGTGCAGATAGAGCTGACACAGCGGTCCAATAGCCAGCCCTCTCTCTCCCATTATCATTCCTGCCCACCGATGGGCTCCCAGCGCACTATCTGCTCTCCATTTCCACTCCTGCAACAGATAAGAATGGAAATACTGACTTCATAGCTGACTGATTAAAGTGTCTGCCTTTCTTGATAATACACAGATAAATTATGTTTTTTTTCTCTCCCTCTTTCTCTTTTGCTCCTTTCCTCTGTCTCTATCCCTTTCTCTCTCCCCCTCTCCTTCTGTTTCTCTCACTTCTTCCCACGCTATCTAGAAAGGAGAGGGGCAGCAGGGAGAAAAATGTCTCCTCTGTTAATTTCTCTTTCTTTGTAGGTTTATTTGAGAAGGAGAGAGGAGGAATGGGGGGAAAGTAGGGGTATGTGGGAGAGATGGCGAGATGGTGTGGTAATAAGAAAGTTTTGGAGGGCGGTGGAGTGTGATGGGGGAATGACTCCATTTAAGTGCCTCTCAGGGACTATTACATTTGGAATCTTGTCGACTGACACTCTACGACGCACAATCACATCGCCATCTGCATAAACAAGCGCTGCCTAAACGCTCCCGCTTTCTCGCTCGGAAACACTGGGTCACCCGACCACTTTGAATAATCGCGCAGGTTTGGCGATGCTGGAAGTGCTAGTAGCTGGCTGACTGCTGATTTCCCACGGCGGCCGGAGGAAGTAGCCTGGCAGCGCGTGGGCAACCCTATCGCTGCTGATGACCTCCCATCTGCAATAACACGCTCTTCCAGGGTGCTTTTTTTTTCTTCATCACCGATTGCTTCGAGATACCATGCTGATATAACCGATTACATCCTTTTGTGTACAGTAAACCATATCCACACTGTCTCTCCCTTCTTGCTTCTCACCTGTGTTTTCCACCCATCCAACTGGATTTTCCTCTCACAATTCCTGGATCACATTGCTGATGTCAGAGGGACTCATGTGCCATTAATGATGCAATCTACTGTAGGGGTCGACCGATTACCGGCCTGGCCGATTATCGGCGCCGATATTAAGCATGTTTATGATTATCGGTATCAGTCATTTTCAAAACCGATTCGCCGATAAAATAACTTAATTTGAAACGCGCTATTTGGCTCTGATACAGCCTGTCAGAACTCACCACTCTGTAACCTAAAGCAGTCTCCGCCCACCGCCCATCTGATTTGTTGGGAGTCACGAGTCCGACCAATCAATGCGGAATTCACTCTCACTCTGAAAGCGCTTGCTAACTGCAGCTGCTTCAGTGGTCACGCATCAGTTGTCTCTCAAGGTAAGGCAGCAGCAGACGTTGCTTAAGTTGCAATAAATCAAAATCCATAACGTTACACTGAAGTTGCAAAACACTAGGGCTGTCACAATGGCTGAAAAACTAAATTCGAATTTTGTACTAATATTATCAACAATCTCATTAATATTCAAATGAAAAGCAGAATTTCTTAAGTGAAGAAAAGCTTTTGGCTTCTCTTCTGAGGCCACAAGAGGGATACAATACGAGCAATAAACTAATGCACCGTTTTTCAAAGCATATCTGTCCCAAAAAAAATGCATAATATTTAAAATATTGTTTATAAACCAATTATAATTAAGTTGCTTAAACAACTATAAACAAAACAACATCATGTATGTATGCATAGTTTAATACAAGGGCCGAAAGCCAATCACACGGAGTACACTTTTCATTTAAAAATATAAGTTGCAGTGGGATGGGGGAAAACCCCACCATAAAGTCTCAATATATGTTTTTTCAAAGTTAAACTTGCATCAATTTTACATGGCTTTCTAAACATGCAATTCTCATGTGCGAGACGCAAGTGCAGCGGTGATAGATGTCCCTCTCGAAAATACGCAAAATATGTGTTCTGTGTGAACGGCTTGGTTTCAGTTTTGATGTAAACAAGATCTTCTCCGCATTGATGTTCCCTTTTCCCACAATATGTGTTATTAACAATGCAGCAGCGCCGCATCTTGTGGCTTCAACTGGATAGGCTAACAAAAACATATAATGCAACTACACTTGCATTGTCCATCGTATCTTGTGCGCCACTGATAAGGCTGCCTCCTTAATTCACACCTAAAATTCGAATGCAACGTTTTTGCATTCGAATGTGGATTTTTATTTTAAATTTGACGAATATTCAAAAAAAATGTTGACAGCCCTACAAAACAATATTATCTATGATTACTACCATGCAGAAAACGTGGACGTAATCGTGGAATCCAGTCATATAAATTGGATTTACTATATGACGCGGAATGTCACGGAATTTGAGAAAGTTTGGACGTAACCAATGTGAGATCAAACACTTAAATATAGGCGCATATGAACTATATCTGTAAAGATTTAGATGCAAAATACATATTTAAAATTCGCGTGTCCTCTGTGTGATTGAATTGGCCACAGACGCGCGGTTTTTGGGTTTTTCTACACATACAAGTGTTCGACGCGTGCAGTGATTCAGATCTGTCATCTCACCTAAGCAAGAGGACATGATTAACATGAACAACACATCTTCCAGAAACTGCTCTGACTCCCTCTGAGAGTCACTTCATGATCATTTGACAGTTTCATTTGAGTAAAAGTGTTTCCCACAGACTTACACTCTATTTGTGGTGGCATTTATATGCAAATTCATTCTCTGCCAGCGAGAGTCGCTGTTTGAGTGGTGAGATCAAGGTGTTCCTTCCCCGCTAACGCTGTTACACAAAGCAAGCGCTCCACTCACAAATGCTGCTTTATCAGGCATTACATGCAAGATAAAATGAAAATTACATCCAGTTTTCTGAAGACAGTGGTTTCCTTCAGAAATACAGTGATAGAAAAACACCCAACCGGGTTTCAATTTTGAAACGTTCAGTGCTCATGTTTATTCAACGAAGTCAAAGCTTTTTGGAAAATCTATTTGTGGCGGTCAATGTTGATATTGTGGCAGGCCGACATAAATAAATTAATGTATGGGAAACACTTACATAGGCTACAGAAACTTAAAAGTTCCTTATGGCAACCCGTCAAAAAAGTTCAGGTTAGCCTAAAGAAATTATCAGAAATATATTACTGTGGTGCAGTATGATATGCATAATACAACTACAATTATTACAACTTTTGTTTAAAAGAATAATCACACAATACGCTATTTCTTCCATGTTTTAATTTTAATAGTAAACCCTTTGTTTGCCAAAAAATACAGTTGAACTCTCATTTGATAAAAAGATCAATTAAATTGATTTATGCCTTCATTTGCACTGTACTGTAAATTAAAACTAACTAAAATGTCTAATGTCACATAGGCCAAGACATTTCAATAGGCTATTGAACTAAGTGTGCCTGTAAAAGGCTATTAGTGTTATAGTTTCATGAAAATAGTTGCAGTCTTCTACAATCTAGCTATGAAGACAATTAAATTATTTACACTTATTATATACATTGTGCTTTTTTAAGTTAATCTATTGATGTGCATTAGATGATGAATTGAATAGTCACCTCTACTATTGTAGGTTATGTTTTAGTCATCAGAAAATAATTAATGAGGAATTATGAGAGGTTATGCTATTACACATACATTTCTAACATGTACGTTATTGAAGCCAAATACTTACATTTCCCCAAGCTGTTTAGTTGTAGTTCAGTATTCATAGGCTTAATCATGAAGCATACAGTGGCCCCACTTATAACTCTCTCTTTATATTACCCTTATTGTAGATGGATGCACAGAGGAAGACAAGAGTAAGAAGTGCAGTGTGGGAGTACTACACAACCAACACCAGGGAAGGCAGTTTTTGTCATAGCCCTTGTTATTCTTAATTTTGACATTCATTTTCATTTTTACATCAGACATATATATCGGTTCAAAATATTGGTTATCGGTCTACTTGATCTGTAATAATCAGTATCGGCATCGGCCCTGAAAAACACATATCGGTCGACCCCTAATCTACTGGCATAACTCAAATCTAGGGGGTCCTCCTTCTTTGTCCATAAGTGGTATTGTCATGAACATGTTCAATCTGGGTGGAATCAAGAGTCTAATATAACAGATTAATATTTTTCTTGATGGAGAATGAGTGATGTTGTTTTTGGTGATTTACTGTAGCTTTTCAATCACTTAATACTGGAAGTTTGGGCCGATTGGCGTTGAAACTCTGTCTGTTGTACTGTCTAACTGACTATCTGTTCTTCTATCTTCCTGTCTTTCTGTCTAAGCATCCATTCTCTGCTTACATAGAGAGCTCACTTAAACTGCTCTTTTAAACAACGCAGTATTTGTTCAGGGCACTGTAACTGACCTTGATAGATTAGAAAGGCTTTTTACTTTCTGTGGGAGTATGAGCGAGTTTGAAATTATTAGTATATGTCTGAACGTGTCCGTTTTTTCCCCCAGCATTCGGTCTAGAAATCAGAGTTTTATTTAAACAGGAATTTTAAAAAAATGTTTGAGAGTTTGCTTTTGCTCCGGAAATCTTGACGCTCCCTCTGATACGGCTGTGCTTGCACAATCTCTCCAACCATGTGTACCTGTGTGCTGAATTCTTCACGTTAGCGAGCCTGTAAAAAGCCTGCATAGGGTTAATTTGATACCAAAACCTTGCCTACATTTTTAAGGGCAGTAGACCTTTTTTCAGTCTGGCTACAAAGAACAGGGAGTGGAGGCGAAGAAGAAAAAAAATAACGAAAGCATGATAAAAAGCCCTGATAAGGGAATGACTGCGTTGTGTAGGAGTTGATATCAATGTTATCTATCTGTCTTTTTCACTCTCTTAGCCCTTCTGTTGTTTTTTTATGCCTTATCTCTCTCTACCAAAATGCCAGGAACAAAAAGGGAGAAAGAAAAGAAATTACCGTACGGATTATTCATGGGGCCTGCTGATAAAGCGAGTGATGCAAAAATTAAGAATATATGGGACTATTAGGCTTTTTCTGATGGCAGTTGTTTTGCAGGATTATTTTTTTAAGGGATGCATGAAAACATCAGTTTGTGTGACTGTTTCTCTCTATATCTGACAAAGAGTGAGTGATTGGGCCTGGTTAACCCTTTCTGGGCTGTTTCTCAGCAGACACGCATACCTTCATAACACGCACACACACACACACACACACACACACCTCAGCGTTTTTAGAGCTGCTGGTCCTCTGATAAGGCTATCCTCAGTCTGACCCAAATAAAGAGGCTGAACACAGTGAAGATGCGTTATTTGCTTGGGCGACAGTCGTCTCTTTGGTTGTTGAGAACAGCTGAGTGGATAATCATTATGGTGCAGTTAACTTTCAGCAAAAAGAGAAGGAAGGGGATGTTAGATGTAATTGACCCTGCTTTACATTTATAAAACTATTTTGGCTGGCTCAGTTCAACGGCTAATAATCATTGAAAAAAAATCACTTTGACAGTTGTATTATGAGTAAACGTGTGTGTCTTAAAGGGATAGTTCATCCAAAAATGAAATGGAAAAAATGATAGACTAATTGTTATGCAGCCCCTGCCATACAGCTATAGTTCATAATGACCAGAAGGTTTCAAGCTCCTCCAAAAATAAAAACAAAAGTGTTCCATATGATTTGTAGAACAAAGTTGCCTAAATAAATATTTCTATCATTGTGTTTCACATAAATAACTGCTAGGTTTGCTGTGGTAGATGGTGTTTTTGGTTATTGACGGTGTTAAACTGCAACACTGGTTCCGTCATTTGCTTACCGCGGCACCGCCCCCACGATTGTTTAGATTTTTTTATAGTAACAAAAATAATTTAGCCGAGTTCAGTTAGAGGACAGACACTTTTAAAAAACTAAACGCTCAATGCAGCATGCCGAACCGTGTGCGAACGAGTGATTCCCCGAAGTGAAAAGATTCGAGGTGGAGCTGACTGACAAGAGTGAGGTGAGAAAGACAAGCCGATGGCAAATGATTGTTTAGAAAGGAAATGCAAAGGCGCCTGTTTGGCAATATTTTAGATTTTGAAAAGCCTGGACAGTTTTTTTTTTTAACATTTGTTTCTTATTTATTTGGTTCCACAGTGTTTGCTGATTACTTTATTTAAACTTTGTGTAATTTATTTATTTTATTTTACATCAAGGTGAAGCTTATATGCCGTGCCTCCAAGCTTTCTTATTTGTTTTGCTAATAAACGTTCTATGTTTCTTATTTATTTAATTCCACAGTGTTTGCTGATTTTTTTATATACCTATTTAAACTTTGTGTAGCCTAAGTAATTTGTTATTTTATTAGGCATACATGGTGTATTTTTATTCGTTTTGTTAAAAAAAGTTATGAGTTTGGCGTTGTTGTTTGTCTTGGAATTGAATCACCGCAGATTCCACTAATTTGAAAGTGAAATTAAAGGCCACGGCCTTTAACCAGTCATTGAAATCGCTTGTGCGATTAATCGAAATCGAATCGAAATCGTGATTTGAGACGTTGCGATTTCCTAATCGCAAAGCTTGCGATATGGACGCGATATTACTTTGTTTCAGAGCATATGCATGACTGCCTGCCTTGAGTGGCAGTCTTACTAACCAAAAGAGTGAGCGCACCTCCGTTTTCCCCAATCAGCACTGCTCTAGCCAAATGCGTAAACACCCACCATTAAAAAAAAATAAAATACGGATAGCGGGAGAGGGACAGAGTGGGATTATGGCGTCTACTGGATCAAATCGATAGTTATCCCCAATTAACACAGAAAACGTATGCAATTTAGCTTCGACAATGAACATACAACTACAAAACACAATACCCATTTTAAATCGCACCCAACAGATTATTTGAATTAAGTTTATAATCATGTTCGCTATTCCCAATTCCGAAGAGCTCCACACAGCCTGTTGCTTCTCATATTCCGCTCCTGTCTTCCCCCACGCGTCGCGAACCCGCATCACGGACCGAGCCGTTCACCGCCTGCTGCACTCACTCAGCCTGTCCGTATGCTCCGTTTAATACCTCGCAGCCCGCTCCTCACCCGCAAGTCTCCACGAGCGCATCTGGTGGTATGGATGAGGCTTGACGCACGCGCAACCTGTGTCGACTCACGCCTGACTCCGCGTTTAAAACAAGTGTAAATTCAGACTAACTGCTTGCTAATTTCACTTGGAAGAAATGAAACATTCAACACATTTTCCACTTGCTCTTAAAATCCCCAATACTTAAAATGAATAAATCAGCCTATGTAACATATGTAATATTTTAATAATTGACTTAAGAAATACAGTTCTTTATTTATAATAAATAAACAAATATTTTCTGTGAAATGCAGTAATATGTAAAAGTAGTTATGCCATTATAATCTTGCCTGCTAAAAAAGAAACAATAGAACCCCTCCCAAAACACAATAACAGATGTAATGGATTTCAGGGTTATAATGTGAATTTGTTTGGTTTTAATGTAAACTATTATGGTGTCTATTTGATGGATTCTATTTGTGGGATGTAATCTGGCAGGTGGCAACCAATAGAACAACAGTAATTTCTATTGGAATAATGGCCCAAAACAAAAAGGAATTTTGTAATGTTTAATGGAAACTATAAGAATTTCTGTGATGCTTCTATTGTTTTTTTAAGCAGGGTAATGATACCCATACTGTGCTGCACATTATTGACAATATTTAGCTGAAGCTTGACTTTGCAAATTTTTAAATCGCAATCACAAATCGCAATCGCCATTATTGTAAAAAAAAAACGAATTTGATATTTTCCCCCAAACGCACAGCCCTAATTGAAATCACTAACACCAATTCAATTCAAAATACTATTTTCTATTTTAATGTATTTTAAAAATGAATTTATTCCTGTGATGGCAAAGCTGAATTTAAAGCAGCCATTTCTCTAGTCGTTAGTGTCACATGATCCAGAAATCATTCTAACATGCTGATTTTTTTTTATCAATAAAGATTTCTTAAAAATTATTTTTTGGGGTTATGGGTTGGGGTTATGGGTTATTTCTGTTATTCTATTTGGCTGTTTGCTGTGTTGCAGTTTGTTTAGACTATCAAGTCATATTCGATTGATATTCAAAACCTTCAATTTAGTCAATCCAGTTGGAAAGAAATAAAAACAACAACTTCTACATTTATACCTTGGGTTCAATAATGTTTTCTCACATCTGAGTATGGTCCAGTCAGGAGTCTTTCTGTGGAGTCCTTGTGATTTACACTTGACCCTGTTTTTTTAACTGAAGGTCAGGTGGTACTCCAGTTCTGTGCCCGCCCGGACGCTTCAGATTTCCTCTTGTCTTTGTGCCTCAGGCTGGTGTTTTATGAAAGCTGCCTGTGTGTGAGAAGATTCAAGTGTATATTTTCTTTGTTTAAGCATGTATGTGAATGATATAATGTGAGAAAGTTTGAAATGTACTTTTCTTCCCCACAAATGGGCATTTTTGTTGGCTCTTAGACAAGTCTGTTTTTTGACTTTTTTTTTTTTAAATGTTCTGAGAACCGCCCACTTTAACAGAAAGAGACCTTCTAAATTACATGTTAAGTGACCAATCACAGTTTTGTTTTTACAAATGAGTAAAACAAGCGCATTGTAGGGAAAAACACATTCAAATAATGGTGTGACACGATGGTGGAAACATTGGTGGAAAATGTGCATTGACTTTCAAAAATTCTAGCATCCAAGATTTGATTGTATCTGGCCATTATTTCAGTCAACGTCTTTGCTTAATGCCTTACTTATTGTATGTGCTTTCTATATTATGCTTATAAGTCTGAAACATACTTCAGCACTTTTTAATGTTGAGAAGTCACACAAAGGCAATATGCAGCATTTGAGTTTCTGTGATACTGAGCATTATTAAATCAGATTGTGGAGTGAAAGGAATGTATAATCTCTACGAAAACTGTCATTTTAAACCTCTGCTACTGTTAGAGCCCATTTTGATCACAATCTCCTCGTGAATATCCCTTACTTGCACACACATACACATACACATGCACACTTGGCTCCTTTGCCCTTTCCTCTTTGTGATGTCTATCCCTCCCTCTCTCTGTTCTCCCTCCGTAAGCAGTGAGTCTTGTCTAAGTATTAGTATTAGAGGCAGCAGTGTCCCCTGAAGTAAAACAATCTGCTGTAATCTATCAGGGTGTTATCGGCCCTATCTGAGAGCTGGAGCGAGCCGGGCCGGGGCCATGGCGCCGTGCTCCGGAGCTGATAAAGTTTCAGAGTTCAGCGATGATGAATGTTAAGAAACTACACCCTTCGTTAGAGAGGATGTGGACTTGGCAAGGACCATGAAGGGGGCCGCACATGAAAGGAGGGAGAGAAAGGAAAATGTTGGCACACCACGACAGGCGCCAGGTTAGAGGTCAAGACCCTGTTATTGCACAGACATTCATGCTTTTGTCTTTATTTCTTCCCTTCCTTCTTTTTAGATCCTTTTAGTTAAAAAAATCTGAATTTTATGCACAAACATGTAGGGGTGTAACAATACACTGATACTCTCACAATACTTTAAACTAAGCCAAAATAGAGTTAAAATGGACATATGATAAACAGTTAACAAAAATATGTTCATTTAACCAGAATAGAAATATTTGTGATTCTGCTTATGTAAAAATACAGAATTATGTTCGACACATATGCCTGCACTCTGTCCCTGACTACATACATTTAAAAAGTGTAAATATTGTATGTTGTTAAAATATGTATTTTATTTTACATTCATTAATAATAATAATGAATAAACATAGAAGCTCAAATATGTGATCACTGATCATACGGTTTTACCATATTTAATGCACTTATTGTATGTGCGATTCCTACCTTACATTTTTTTAAACTATACACAATACATATTATCGCTCTCCAGGATACATTGTTGCATTTTTGTATTGAAATACATTGTCACAAAGCCTACAAAAATATTTATACAGCAATACTAGCAAGTATTCGAACACTTAAGCTGTATTTTTTTACTTTATATTACAATATATCCAACTGAATGTCATTTATTTTAGAGTTAGCTAAAGCTAAATAGCACTTTTAATCTAAATATTTTGTTATTGATTGCAGTTAAATTCATTTTTAAGTGTGACTTAACTGTAAAAATATATATATAGGTAAATAAATATGCTTATTTTATGAATGTTGTATTGGTGCATAAAAATAAAAATTGTGATTTAAAATTTTTCTTTTTTTACATGCATTCAACTTTCTAAATCTACTTGGGAAAATAGTGATTTATTTGAAATGATGGTTCATCTGATTGATTATAAAAAGCATTTTAAAATGTATTTTTCAGAGCATAGATAAAAATATATAGAGAGAATTTTTTTCAATGTCAAATGAAGGCTGAACAAAAATATAGAATTAATTGTTTTAGCTATATCATCCAGCCCTAATTTTAATTCCACATATATCACTATATCTTGATGATAAAGTTGCTGTCTTAGCATGTCTGTCTTAGCTGGAGATTGAAAGTGCTTATTTCTGTCTCTAATAAACTAGTACAGTCGCTTCCCTCATGAGAAAGTTTACAGAGGACAGCTGGATGTCATCTGGAGTGACTGCTTTGTTGTCCTCTGTCATTAACTAACTAATTATTTTGTGCTTGTTAAGAACCAGCTTCTCATATCCAGACTACAATCCCACGAACAACTGTAGAACTGGACCCAGACCAAGTGCATAGCATGTCCTGCTCCAGCACTGTCCTCTGGCCCATCATTCCAGTGACCTCTCTGCCAGCACATCAGCTGCTCCCATCTATCAGTCTGTGTCATGCCTCAAAGTCCCCTGATGACGATGCATTTGATATGCGAGCAGTACTTAGAAGTGCACAGTGCAAATAGCCGATAAAGCATTATTTTCCTGACAGATATTAAGTGCTTAGAGTTCAAATTTCAGGCTAATAGCTTTTCTGAGTCTTTACTCAAGATTTGTTGTGGTGTAACAATAATAGCTCAGTCTTGGAAGAGATGTGAGACGTTTCGTCAATGCAAAAACCTGCGTGTTATTCACTAATCACCTTCGATCTTCAAGTTTAACTAGGTGAAAATAGTTGCATATTGGTTTTGTTATTAATTTATCGATATTGTATGTGATGCTCATTTCCCCTGTTTTTACATTTTAGTTGATCTTTTTAGTCACACTCACTTAAAATTAATCTTTAAAAACACTAATAATTTTATAGTACAAAATATGAATGATGTGGCCTATATGGATTTTTTTTTTTAGATTTTTTAAAAATCAATAACTATTTAATTGTCCATGTGCATTTCCCCTATTTTTACATTTAGATGACGTTTGCTGTCATCTAATGCTCACTTAAATTTGATCTTTAAAAATACTAATAATTTTATAACACTTAAATGTAGCCAATCTTTAGCAAATCTCCAAAGTGATTATCCGTTTTCATACTGTATATTATAATGTTGTGATGCCTATATACACTAAAATTGGTTTTAGTTTTTAATGGTTTATTTTTATTTTTATTTTTTTAGATTTATTTAGAATTTTAATATTGGCCATGGTTATCTGCCATAACATGAAAATAATTAACGTTTGGCCACAATTTTAGTATTAGTGCATACCAAGTTGAAAAATTAGTATTTAAATGAATTAATCATCAGGGTTTTTACTGCAAACAGGCATCATTTCTATAAAAACTAGGGGACTGGATTAGGAATGCACCGAAATGAAAATTCTTGGCCGAAGCCGAAGAAAATTAAACACTGGCCCGAAGGCCGAATACCGAACACAGTTTTTCACATTTTCACGTATTTTGCCCATTTTTTTCACCATTGCACAAATTAAAAAGCCAAAATGTGCTTTTACTGTTTTGTCTTGCTTTTCAAAAAAAAAAAAAAATCAATTACAAAACAACAATTTAAAAATATTTAACACTGAACATTTTTAACATTCTAGCAGACACTATACCAACAAAGCACAATTTAACTTAAAATTAATAAGTTAGTTGTGTAAAATAATAAAATTTTTGTGCCATCGACCCCTTTTGAATCCGGCATGTTTTTTTTTTTTTACTGTACAATTAAAAGCAGCCTTGCTAAGAAGAGACTTATTTTTAAACATTAGAAAATATTACAGATGCGAATTTGAACACTGTTTGTGAATGTTATAATAAATGTATTAAAACAGAGCTGTTGTAATGATTATTATCGTTATTATTGTCTTACTTTTATTTTATTTTACAGAACAACAGTGAAATTACAATACTAACATTTATGAATATCGATGGAGTTGTTGCTTTTTCTCGGCCTTTATTTTGGCAGAAACCCGCAGGAAAATCTCAAACAGATTTATAAATGAGTGTTCTTTAACTGAATACGTCGTATGTATCGCATTTGTCACATGCCTTGGTAAAAAAATAAAAATTCTAAAAAATGTGACTGCGCAACTGACGACTGTATCAGCGCAGATTTTCCTTGCGTTTTGGACTTTGAGCGCTGGTTAACAAGCAGATCTGCGCGATGTTCGTTGCAGATGATGTGTCAGAATCAGGGACACATGCAATGCGTGCGTGTTTTGTGTATTAGAAACATAATGTTTGCGTTTATTAACTAATGTTTAAGGCCATTTCGCGGATTTCAATCATTCATACAGTAACCAGCAACAGGTCACCCCTTCCTCTTCTCACGAAAAGACATGCGATGCAAGTCCTACTCTTTCGCTGTCGGTGCTTGTAATGATTTTTTTGCGTCTTTCTCCGACAGTTTAGATGCTTCCACACTGCTGACGTGTGTGTTGCATTAAAGAGTGCGCACCTCTCACTTTTCGCTGGTTGCCATTTGATCGCGTCACATCATTGTTCGGTATAGTTTATTCGGTCTTTTCGCTTATTCGGCTTTTTCGGTTTGGCCGAACATTCGGTGCATCCCTAGACTGGATTGCAGTGGAGATTTTTATTTATTTAAAAAAAAAAATTATAATTTTTTTTTTGGGACTGTTTGCATGCTAAGCTCTTTAGTGAATCATGCATTAAAACAATCAAAAAGTGGTGCAAATAAACAGTGCGTCCACAAAAAGTGGATACAATTCATTCTTGGTGAATTCTCTCACTCTCATCTGAATTGGACCACGACAGACCTTTTTAAGAGCACGCCTCTCATTCCCTACATGTGAGAAGTCATCTTTGAGTCTCCCGATAAATAGAAAGGAATTCTCAGTCTTAAAAGCTCTTAAAAGACGGGTATACCATTGTGATCATGACAAAGTTCATGAGCGTATAATGGAAGCTAATGTGACGCAGGGCACGGGTAGCTTTGTTCGCAGAAGTGCAGAGCGTTTAATGGAATCTGATAGGCGTCAGTCCCCGGGCCCAGAGGACAGAGGGGGGACTATGCGATCATCAAGGGAGTCAGGCACGCTCTGAAGGAATAATTTGTCAATAATTGGCCGTGTCAGTCTCGTTAGACGTTTGATAATGCCCCGTTTCTTTAGGGTCGACCCGGCAAATATCTCCAATGAAAAGCAGCGCATGGCAGCAGATCCCGGCTCCTGATAGCACCATTAAGGGCTTTAGAAGTATTTTAGCTGAATTCACACAAAGCAAAAATAGATAAATAAATAATGAAAAAGAAAAGTGGAACATCAACTGTCAGGGAAGTGATATGGACTATAAAAATCAGTGGGGAGGGATGTGAGATAAAAGATTATCCCTTTTTTTCTGTCGCCTTATTGCCTCCTCAGCCATTGCTGAGGCTAATTCGCTTACTCAAGCAATAGAGCAGACTTACAGTGCAGATGTGTGTGTGTGTGTGTGTGTGTGTGTGTGTCCTGTGGCCCTGTTTTAAGAATGCTTACTCTAGCACTGCAGTAAGAAATTTACCAATTTAGTCTAAAAGTGTTCAATACAGGTGTCTGTTTCTGTCATTTTTGTAAAGTGCTGGATTTATTGGGGATCTTCATTTGAACATGGATGTTCTTCTGTCAGATCTCAAATCACTTGAAAAAGTAGGAGATCCATTATCCGTTCGGAGAGGCCAGGCATTCCTTTCTGCAGATATGGTGGGAAATCTATCTCTGAAATATCTCGGAAATGGCTAACCTTCATCAGATTGCCCAAAATTCTTGATGACAGCCACATTCCAGAGAGCTGCTCAGGTCAGTGGTTGAAGAGATGTCCGTGTAGTCAGACAGGCTTGTGTCCGACGGAATGCATGTTATCGTATGAATCTACGGCAGTGTCATCAGATTGTCAGAGTTTGTGTGAGGTCTATGAGCTCTCCCCTGGCCGTAGTTTGGGAAGGTGTCCCTTAGTGCCTATCAGAACAGAGATCAGCCTGATACGAGCTGTCAAGCCCTGCTCTTGTTCGCCCCGTGACCTTTCAGTCAACTGGGCCCGGTTTGCATGCACGGTGCATGTTCTTTCCTTTTTATGCAAATGCACTCTGAGGTTGCAGAGAGAAGCCTCGGCCCTGCCTGGAAACTGAAGTGTGTATATTGGTTTCAGTGTGGACAAATATAAAGTAATATGTTTGTTCTATTACTTTGTTGTTGTTTCTGTTAAATTTCAGGGCCTGGAAAGCATTTTTTAAAAATCCTTTTCATAAAGTATTATGTATATTTAGAAACATAATATATAATTATATTTCCCTTTTCAAAAGTCATGTGATACAGTATCTTTAACTGACCAGAAAATAATTAGAATTAAATTAGTATTTGTCTTGAGGATTATTGCTATATTTTACCAACCACAAACAAAACAAAATTATTTTATATATATATATATTATATTATATATATATCTTTAATTAGGATGCCCTTGTGAAAGCTAAAAAAAAAAAGGTAATGGCGTTATATATATATATATATATATATATATATATTATATATATATAATAGGATATATATATATATATATATTTGTTATTTGTCGTTGTAAGCAACGGCCTCAAAAATGATATAGATTTTTGTTTCTGCTACATTATATATTAATTATAATGTATAATGACCAAATTCACTTGTATCACATTTTTATATGATTAATTTATTCTAATTACACCATTTTAATATCAGCCATTTATCGGTTATAGGTCATAACAAGAAAATAACTACTGGCTTATCAGTGTCGGCCAGACTGTTTATATCGTTGCGTCCTTCGCATTCATATTTAATGTTTTTGAAGTCTTTGGAAAGGAATTCGATGCCCTCATCCTACTGTCGTCATGCAAATGTTTCCAAAATCTAGTTATCATGTGGAATGAATTTCATACTGGACCGCTGTTGTGGATTGTGGCATGTTCTCACATTAATAGGAAAAACTATTACAGTCAGTGGGGTACTGAAGTGCAGGAGTTCTTATTAATCAGAACAGCGATAAGTCTTAAGAATTGAATGAGGGGATTGTGGGTAAAGGGCTTGGCTGGGTAGGAAGGAAAGAGACAGACGCATTAATATTCTCTTCCCTGTGAAAGTGTTTCGTCGAAAAAAAGGTAAAAGAAAGAAACGAGACATCTATCGCTCTCACCCCATGCTTTTATTTCCTATTGCCTCATCTTAAATTTCCATTATTCACCACAAAAAAGCCAAGCCAAGTCTATCCACACTCCTCTCTGACACCGGCGGCCCCCCTCACGCACACGCTCACATACATTCACTTCAACCAAACACCATTATTAATCATCCCTATCGGTTTCTTCCATCTCCCTGCTATTTGCTGTTTAATCACTAAAATAATATCAAGAGGGGGGTAGAGGGCCCGTTACCATGGCGACCAAATGTAAAAGGTCAGGGTGAGTTTATCTTATCAGCGATAGAGAATGGTTACTAATTACAGATAGGTACTACCAGTGCTCAGTCCACAGGGCCCTGCCTTAAAACACTATCAGCAATCCACACCAGCCTGATATTAAAATTATCTACAGTCATCCACATACACACGCAGACACACCTCATCCTGGCACACATCGGACGAGACGGGCCTCGGCTTTCTGTAATGTCCGTTAACCCAGCTAATTCACAAATTGCGCTTAATACTACTGATAAATAGCGGCTATGCTAGCTTGAGAGTTGTTGAGAGCTGTACTCGCTAGCTTTGATTTATGACAAGACCTAGTGAAGATACCATTAATGTTTCACACTAATGGTGCAACCTTTATTAGTTTGAGTAAGTCATCATCAAATATTTACTGTATTAGTATAATTGTCATGAAACCAATACCTAACATCCTGACAACAGAATCTTGTTCGCTGGTGAAAAGGCGTTCAGCTCCCCTGCTAAGAGCCACTTAACTGGCTTTGTAACCACTGAACTACTGTCCCAAACTAAAGTGGCTGTTTCATTTAGTTGGTTTACCAGTGTTCTTCTGAAGCGAGTCGCTCTCATTAATGTTTCCTTACCATCATTTGCGGTTAATGACAAACCAGTTGTAATTAGATTTAGTGAGGCTGTGGAGATAACGATGCTAATTAATGGTAGGGGTTTGTGTACGTGCCTCCGCAAACATCATTTTTAAGCAGTTGTTCACCCAAAAAATGAGGATCCTGTCATTATTTACTCTCTGCTTGTGTCTTTTTCTTCCAATGAATGATGCATTTATATAGTGCTTTGTGTATTGTTGTACACCCAAAGCACTTTTTACAATCATGTGGGGGGGGGGGGGGGGGGGGGGGGTTCTATCCTCAACCACCACCAGTGTGCAGCATCCACTTGGATGATGCGACGGCAATCCACAGCGACACGGACACTGTGCGGCGCACCACATCACCGCTACAGGTTGAGAGGAGAAGAAAGGAAATGAGTCATCAAGCCAAGGTGGCCAGGACACCCCTACTCGTTACGAGAGGCATGGGATTTTAATGATTTCAATGACCACAGAGAGTCAGGACCTCGGTTTAACGTTTCATCTGAAAGACGGTGCTTTTTGTCAGTATAGTATCCCTATCACTATACTGGGGTGCTAGGGCCCACTCAGACCGCAGGGTGAGCACCCCCTTCTGGTCTCACTAACACCTCTTCCAGCTGCAACCTAGTTTTTCCCAGGAGGTCTCCATCCAGGTACTGACCAGGCTCAACCCTGCTTAACTTCAGTGGGCAACCAGTCTTGGGCTACAAGGTGATATGGCTGTGGCATCTGCCACAATGAGTACCAGAGTATGTGAGCGGAGCGGTGTAATTTTGCATGGAGGGAGGAGTGGATTTTTTAAAAGTCAGAGCGTCGTGGTTTTCACTCGCTCCAAGAGCGCTCCGCCACCGCTCCGCCACGAGTGCAATTCATGCCAACGGCCCATAATATAACTGCACATTTAGCAATAATTCACGTTAAACATATCTAGCTAGCTTGATAGAGAAGGATCACTCAAATCAGAAAGAATGTGAAGGCTATGATGACAGCAATGGACATGAGCGAGAAGTTATAGTTCTCAAGGAATTTGTTTGTTCCTTCTAGATACTGAATATTTTCGGGTGAGAGAATGATTTAAATGGGTACAACACATTCACGCACAATCGCTTTCTCGATAATGCTTCAAACAAATGCAATCTTACAGTTCTACTTCATCTGTATCTGATTTCGAATAAGCAGAAATCTGTAAGAAATGCAAGGGATCAGTTGGTTTTAAAAAATAACGACGAAAAGTACTGTAGTTCATCCTTCACAAACAAAAATGTGCACTGCAAAAGCCACCAATATACTTTAATGATGACAACAACCATGTATTAGCGTGTAATGTTGGTAGGAAAAAGTTTGCACACTAGTTCTCCAAAAGCCACTTTGAAAAATCTCCTGTCTTTTATTTATGTTTATTTTTGTTCTTTTAATATTACGTTAGACAGAAACTGTGATATTTCAAACATACTTGAAATACTGAGATGTGGAGCGAAAGGAGAGCGCAAGGGTGTTTGATATCAGTTGATGCGCGGAGGGAACGGGAGCCCGGGGAATGGTGAACCCGGAGAGCGGAGCTGGAGCGGAGGTAGTGATTATTGAATGCTCGGAGCGCGGAGGGGAAACAATAATAGAGCTCCACTCCGCTCACATACTCTGATGAGTACCAATGAGTACTGAAAGTGAACACTGTGGACATTCATTTTAATATAATGAAAAGTACACTAAGGCTGATTGGTGAATAAGTTGGTTGTTTTTGTCAGATCTTTTTGATGAATCAATTGATCCAGATCACAAAACCATTCTGAATGATTTGTACATGAATCAATGATTCAGTCCAGTTGTAACTGTTAACAGCTCACTAGAGGAGAAGGTCCTGTCTTTACTTACTCAACGTGTCAAAACTGTATCACCACGTCCTGAAAAGATACAACGCGACTAGATTACAGCGACAAGCAATTTGGCTGTCCACACCAGACACTACACGACAGAATCACTCAAATATCACAGCCATTCAGAAGCACAGAAGTGCACTACTCTTCCAATGAATTGGACAAGTTTATCATCTAATCATCTAATATTAAACCTTTTTAACATTATTAAAAGTACATACTGAGTGACTGATAACATCTTTGTTATGGAATACCTTCGTTGGCTTGCAGTGAGTTCACAGTTTTAACGGACATCTTTGCTTTAATTTATCTTCAAGATCTGAGCTAAACTATCTATTGTTGCTTTCAGTATGGCTATAAATGTCATAAAAATGATATTTAAACTCACATTAGACACTTTTAACATTTGAATAAGACACATAATCATTACCTGAGATTGTCATTGTCATGGTTTGTATGTTGTTGTTCTGGTTGGCTGGTATAGGACACGGTGTCAGATTTTTCTTCCATTTAGTACAAAAAGTTAATTTTTAAACATTGTGAGCACTCTTTTTAACTATAATGGAAGTAAATTAGTCATTAATTGGAATGATTAGTGAATTCATTGTTTGTTTGAGTCCTTAAATGAGTCCATTTAAGCCCATTTGTCCATGAGTCACTGACTCAGTGAAACAGTTGTAACTGATTTGTGAATATAGATTTTTTGTTGTTGTTGTCTGTCATGCAAAGCTGTCATGTAGCTTTCAATAGACTTCAGGAGCTTTTCATAGACTTTTATAGACTTCAAAATACTTGATTTAAATATTAAATAAAAGCAAATTATATATAATGGTCTGCACTGCTTTTATTTAATATTTAAAAGATTTTGTGTCCTCTTTGAATCTTTAAAGCTCTAGTTCCCGTTTTTTTGTAATTGCTTGGAAAGATTCTATGCTTTTTTTCATCTCAAGGAAATTCATTCAGATCTTTAACAACTTATTTATGGGTTAGAAATCATGACAACACGTTAATTTTTGGGCAAACTTTCCCTTTAAATCTGTGAATCTCTTTGCTGTTCTTTTTGTATAACTTTTATCGTTGAATGGTTTTGTTAAAGAGAGCAAACAGACATGTTCTGTTTGTTCGCGACTTAGACATCAGAGTATGCTGGTGTTTCCGTGCACTCTTTCATTTATCATCTTTGACATTTGGCTGTGCTCTCTCTATCTTCCTCTCATCTGAAAAGAACACATTTTTCCCATCAGAAATCCCATTGTGACTTTTGCATTCGAGGGGTGGTGATACTTCCTTCTGCAAACGGCATCTCTGTACGAATCTTTCCCAGGCTGTGTTCCCTCGTCTCCCCATCTCTTCTTCCCCCTTCTGTACTGCTCTCTCTCTCTCATCATGGATGTTATCAGAGGCACTGAGGGCTCTAGTGATGCCCTTCCTCTTGAAAATACCCCCTTTCGTTCCTGCTGCCAGCTGTGAGCTGGTTTATATTTAACATTCATATACCCCCACCCTACGTTCTCCATACTTATCTCTGGCACCCTCACACATCGCTGTATTTTTATTTATTTTTTAATTTTGTGCCTGTGCGACAATAGTGAAAGATAACATTTCAACAGCAAATCCTGCCTCTTTCCCTCTCTACTATCCTGCAGATACGTTTTTGTGTGCTTGTACCTCAGATGTGGCACATAGGTACATGTACATCTGACCACAGCTGAATAATGCGAATGCATGTGAACTGAAGTCTTTTGTCTGGCTTGTGAATTCCTTCAGATGAGGTTCCTTTGCAATGGGTTTGAATGGACGTAGGTGGTGCTTTATTTTAAAAGGATCATTCACCCAACATTCTGTCATCGTTTTCTCACCGTCATGTCGTTCCAAACCTGTGTGACTGTTGGTAACCAAACACTTCCAACAAACACTTTTTCTTCACAAAGCTTGCAATGGTGGTACCATTTTATTTGATGTTCCTCATGTGCATCTCATATTAAGAAAACGTTTAACCAGCAAATAATCAGTAATGGTTTACAGTGGGGAAAAAAAAAAGTATTTAGTCAGTCACCAATTGTGCAAGTTCTCCCACTTAAAAAAACGAGAGAGGCCTGTAATTTTCATCATAGGTATACATCAACTATGAGAGACCAAATGAGAAAAAAAATCCAGAAAATCACACTGTAGGATTTTTAAAGAATTTATTTGCAAATTATGGTGGAAAATAAGTATTTAGTCAATAACAAATTACTCTCAATACTTTGTTATATACCCTTTAATGGCAATGACAGAGGTCAAACGTTTTATGTAAGTCTTCACAAGGTTTTCACACAATGTTGCTGGTATTTTGGCCCATTCCTACATGCAGATCTCCTCTAGAGCAGTAATGTTTTAGGGCTGTCGCTGGGCAACATGGATTTTCAACTCCCTCCACAGATTTTCTATGGGATTATGGTCTGGAGACTGGCTAGGCCACTCCTGGACCTTGAAATGCTTCTTACGAAGCGTCTCCTTCGTTGCCCGGGCGGTGTGTTAGGGATCATTGTCATGCTGAAAGACCCAGCCACGTTTCCTCTTCAATGCCCTTGCTGATGGAAGGAGGTTTTCACTCAAAATCTCACGATACATGGCCCCATTCATTCTTTCATTTACACGGATCAGTCGTCCTGGTCCCTTTGCAGAAAAACAGCCCCAAAGCATGATGTTTCCACCCCCATGCTGCACAGTAGGTATGGTGTTTTTGGATGCAACTCAGCATTCTTTCTCCCCAAGTTGAGTTTTTACCAAAAAGTTAAATTTTGGTTTCATCTGACCATATGACATTCTCCAATCCTCTTCTGGATCATCCAAATGCTCTCTAGCAAACTGCAGACAGGCCTGGACATGTACTGGCTAAAGCAGGGGGACACGTCTGGCACTGCAGGATTTGAGTCCCTGGCGGCGCAGTGTGTTACTGATGGTAGCCTTTGTTACTTTGGTCCCAGCTCTCTGCAGGTCATTCACTAGGTCCCCCCGTGTGGTTCTGGGATTTTTGCTCACAGTTCTTGTGATCATTTTGACCCCACGGTGTGAGACCTTGCGTGGAGCCCCAGATCGAGGTAGATTATCAATGATCTTGTATGTCTTCCATTTTCTAATAATTGCTCCCAAAGTTGATTTCTTCACACCAAGCTGCTTAGCTATTGCAGATTCAGTCTTCCCATCCTGGTGCAGGTCTACAATTTTGTTTATGGTGTTCTTTGACAGCTCTTTGGTCTTGGCCAGGGTGGAGTTTGGAGTGTGACTGTTTGAGGTTGTGGACAGGTGTCTTTTATACGGATAACGAGTTCAAACAGATGCCATTAATACAGGTAACCAGTGGAGGACAGAGGAGCCTCTTAAAGAAGAAGTTACAGGTCTGTGAGAGCCAGAAATCTTGTTGTTTGTAGGTGACCAAATACTTATTTTACAGGGGAATTTACCAATTAATTCTTTAAAAATCCTACAATGTGATTTTTCTGGATTTTTTTCTCATTTTGTCTCATAGTTGAGGCATATACTATGATGAAAATTACAGGCCTCTCTCATCTTGTTAAGTGGGAGAACTTGCAAATTGGTGGCTGACTAAATACTTTTGTGCCCCACTGTACAGACATTAAGTGAGAGGGAGAGAAGGGTTTGGAAGCAGGTTTTGGCCGTGAAGGTTTTAGTTGTCGTGTGTATAGCCTCTGCCGTCGACATAAGTCATCAGTAGATCACGGTGTTGTCTGGTTTATGCTGCTTTATGGTGATTTAAGTCAAACAATCATATAAGAGCAAAATAAAGGGCTTTTAATTCTGCCCATCCTGACAAGGAGTACAAAATAATTTACATACAACCCCTCCACACTACCTCCAAAATATTCATATAGGAACATTAACAAGTTTAAATGCGCACTACATTCAAAAGTTTGGGTGTTAAGATTAAAAAAAAAATGTTTGAAAGGATGTCTCTATGCTCACAAAATATAATGATAAGTGAAATAATTTACAATTAAAATAACTGTTATATATGTTAAAATGTATTTATTGTAAATAATACATAACTGTAATAGCAAATGTTCAGCATCATTACTCCAGTCCTCAGTGTCACATGATTCTTCAGAAATAATATAAGTATGCGATTTGTTGCTCAAGACACATTTTATTATGATTCAGTGTTAAAACAGTTGATGCTCCTTAATATCCAGCTGTTCTTGATGATATTTGATTGATGAACAGCATATATTTGGAAAGGAAATCTTTATTATACATTATAAAGTTTTTTACTGTACGTTTGATCAATTTGAAATGAATTCCTGTGCCAAAAAAAAGTATTAACGTATTAAAAAGATCTTACTGACACCAAATGTTGAATGGTAGTGTATTTTTTTTATGTGCATATTTTCGCAGTGTCCATATTGTCCCCTCTGTCCCCTCTTTTTCAATAATAGGCCCCTAACTGCTGTGCACACCAAAAATGGCTGTGCATTGTATTATATTATAACATGAAATTCTGTTTACTTTCTTAATGAGTATTTCTTATTCATATTCTTCACATTCTTATTCTTATTCTGTGCACACTGTTACAAATCTTCAAATATTTGATCAAAATCGAGTAAAGGTGAAACACCTTTCCTTTTGTATTGACAACATTTAAACTCTGCAGGCTGTTGTATGGCCTCATCCTAGTATAGAACTGCCACCTTTCACAATCCAAATAATTGTTGTTCACAAATTCATCAATTATAGAAGTAAAATGTTGTAAATGGCAATTCTTTTTAACTTTAAACATCTGTAACATACTTTCTTTCTGGCTGCTTTAGTCACCACCCTCTGCTGCTCTTCTTTGGGGGGTCTTGTGGTCTTGTGCCTCAGTCGGCACATCCGCAGAGTGTTTGTGTGATCTACCATGTTTAGTCTTTAGTCAGGACTGGAGCAGCTGGGTATGTGTCTGTACGGGGGAGCTGGAAGATCTGCACAACCCTTTGTCTTCTTGAAGCTCAAATCTCAGGGTCAGAGTCTGGATAAACGGTGAAGGCCGTGCGCATGTCTGTGTGTATTTGTGTTTGTGAATGTGTGTGAAGAGTGAGAATCATCTCTAGTAGAGGGATGACGATGGATCTGCTGTGTTCTGTCAGAGCAGAAAGTGAAAGGCATGATGGAATGGTGAAAAGAGGGAGGGAGAGGAGCATGAGAGGTGTCTCCTACACATGCCGTCGCAATGGCTGCCTCTTCCTTCTGAAGAGTCTCAGTTGAGTATGTGCAAACATGCAAAGTGTCTTGGAGTATAGCGTTTGATATTAATGTATACTTTTGATATTAGTTTAATCTGAGCTTGTTTCTTTTGTTGGCAATGCTGCTTTAATTGAAGAAGTTTTCATGGGAAAAGAATGTGTCTGAATATTGCCTCAGGCTTATCCAAGGACAGCTCATATCAATCAAGTTAGGGTCTGATAACAAATGCAACAATATCTTTGAGAGGCTGTTCGCCAGTACCACAAGAGTCTTTTTTACCTTGTTCAGTATTTGATGAGGTCAGTGTCATTAACATCAATATCTTTTGACTTTAGACCTCCTTAAAAAGGATAGTTCACCCAAAATTAAAATTCTGTCATACTACTGCTCAACATCACTCACCCTCAAATTGATATATATATTTGAAGAGTTCATTTGCAAAAACCGATAAATGGCACTTTAAAAAAAAAGAGCTGATTGCCGTGCATTAATCTCAACACATAGCGCAATCTGAACCCTAAACACGCTTTGTCAAAAGGTGACTTTAATTTAGTAAATACCCTGTATGTTTTGTTATATGCTTAATCAAAGCAACCCAACTGAGTTTGATTGACGTTACTTTGGAATAAAAATTATATATATAATATATTATATAATTTGTATATGATGCTAAAAATTTCATTTAAGGTGAACTGAATTTTCAAGTGTTCGAAGAAGTGCACTTAAGAATAAATTATTTTTATTTTTATGTAATGTTTATATTGACCTATAGATTTGTATTGTAAGTGCATAAGTGTTAACACTTTTTTTTTTCTTTGGCTGACATACAAGTCAAGATAAAGCTTTTGTTTAATGCAGAATGTGGAAACAGTCTTCAGCTAAAACATGAACGTAAGCAAATATATACAGGGCAGTATGTGTGCCTGCCTGTATTATGCTTGTATGTGTGTTAACAGGTTGTGGCCCCTGAGTAACCCCACAGCTCTGTTTGCACTGATGCTCATTATTCCATTAGACGCGTCCTGGCAGCTGCTGCCCTGACCTCTTGAATAGACAGAGAGCTTGATGCGGCTTAGAGACTCTTTAGCTAAACATACATATATACATTTGTGTATTGATCTGAACCGGAGAAGTAGAGGTACTTCATACAAAAGAACTGTTAAAATGTATGTCAGATGAATATACATGATAATGTGGTGTCCATATGCTTATCAGATTCTTATTATGCTGATATCACAGTTTCACACTCTTCATCTCTCTAGCTCTGTTCTAAACCTAGTGAGCTGCCTACTGTTAACTGTTGTTAGTTGTTAATCTTGTTGAGCTAATAAGTGATATGAAAATAAGCATAACACCACACAGAACAAACACAATATGGGTAAAATAGTAAATTTTTAGTTACAGAACTATTTTTATCTGTATTGGTGTCATTGAACTAATTATCAGTACATTAAAGCCCAAAGTATGCTTTGGTTTTTACACATACACAAAGGTACGCATACAGTGTGCAACGTAAATTGCAACATCTTATATAATTAGTTTGCCCAAATAGTGACAACACTGCTTCAGCCCGTTGTTTCGCTGCCAAAAAGAAATTGATAAGACTGAACAGCAACAAGAACAACAAACTACTGGAGACCGCAATAACATGAAGGCATTTTGCATCAAAAGTTTACTTTGGGCTTTATACTCAACATTTTACTTACGGCTGGGTATTCAACTTTTTACAATAACAATTCGTTGTTTGAATATACACATTTAAATGGTTCATCCACACTGCTGCTTGAATTGAGTCGGCTACAGTGGTAGGCATAAATGAAAATGAAATTAAGTTAAATTAATTTCATTAAATTAAATGAATTTCATTTCAACTATAACTGGATGGGAGAGGCACTACAAATAATGCTTGGTGACGTTTTGTTCACGCATCAACAGAAAACAGCATAGACTAAAAAGTCGATTTTGGAATTTAAGAATCAGTTTCATCACAATGAAGATTAATTGCAGTCGATTAATTAATATCAACCCAGCACAAGAAAGAAATCAATACATAGTAATAATAGTAAAAAAATAATAATAGTTTGGTACAATCATGAGAGTGAGCAAATAATGACAGAATTTTAAGTTTTGGGTGAACTATCCCTTTAATGACAAGCGGCAGCATGTTTAGTACTATAGTCTGCTGTCACTGCATGCATCTAATATACAAGCATGCATCAGTTTTCCTCTCAATGATTTACTTTCACTTTGTGATTATATGTAAACTTATGTAAACAACTGTGATTATATGTAAACCTTGTGTGTTTTTGACAGTATTAGTGCTATCAGATGCGAAAGATAACTTAGTCCAGTAATCAGGCACCGTTTGACAGGCTTTTCAGTGTGTGTGCGCATGTCAGGATACGAATGAAATGTTTAACTGGCAAGGCTTTAAAGCACATGCAAATAATGTACTTTTGTGATTGCGAATAAGTGCAATGTCCCGTGAGCGTAACTCTACCGCTAACATTTGATGTGAATTTATGTCGTGTTGTACAGTATATTGAGACGGAGGCGCGATAACTGCAACTGATAGAATGTGTGCTGTAACACGATACTACGATATTTCCTTAAAAGCAGATCGTGGAGACAGTTTAATCATCCACGGTCAAAATCGTGTTATCGCACACCCTAGCTTTGTATAATTTTTTATGATTTGTAATGAAATACGAATTTTGAATAATTAAAAAAAAAAAAAAAAAAAAAATGCCGTATTTCATTTCTGGGTTAAAAAGCGAAAAATTAATGGACACAAAAGTCGTCAGCTTCTATTTAGCCTTTGTAACATCTTTGTTCCTCAATTTTTGAGAACATTTCCACTTTAAATCGTAAATTCTGCTTCGCTCCTCCTGCACTTGAGTAAGGTGGGGTGAGCGTGGCGCAAGGAGAGAGGAGGAGAAATTGAACTGGGGGGAGTGAAGTTGCCAGGCAGCCAGATTGGAGACCCTGGACTATCGAAGCCAGGCACGCAGACAAGAGCCAGGAGATAAGCTGCTTGATAAAAGATAGAAAATAGCAGCAGATTTCAACTTTCCCACCATCCAAGATTCGCAGGGAGAAGGGGCGGCTGAATCAACTACTTATTTCATCCATCCGTATCTGTCTTTCCCCATGAACAACTTGCAAGGCTATTGAGAGGCACACACACATTCAATCTTAGCAATGCGCATTTCACATATTGCGCACACTCTTTTACAGACTTTCAACATCTATTCTGACCTTCAGAAGAAAAGTTTCCTCTGCAACAGAAAAGGTTCCTGTGCATCACATGCTTTTCCTTTCACTCATCTGTTTCTCTCATTCACTTTTAGCTATTTTTTTTCAGTCATTCTCTTACATAAATACTCACACACACGCACACTCTTTTTCCTATCTTTCTCAATCGGCAAACAAACACAGGCACACATGCTCAGATATGAGTTAGTTTACTTGCACGTATGATCCGTTTAGTCTATTTCTGCTGTTCTAGCGATGGGAGGAAGGTTGGAGGAGTAAAGCAGAGATGTGGCTTGGTGCAAGACGTGTGTGTGCGTGGTGAAGTGCCCATCGGGGAGTGTTTAGCGTCGTTTCTAAAGGGAAAATGTGCCTTCTCACCTCTTCCAGGAAATGGGAGCAATTGGCACTTACTGTATATTCCTCAGGGAGTGTTGTGGTTGTTTCTTGTAATATTTCTAGATTATTGGCAATTATATAGTAAGCATACATTACTGTTCAAAGGTTTGGGGGTTGGTAAGATCTTTTTTTGATCAATTGAATGCATCCTTGCTAAAAAACAACAACTATTTTAGTCCCCAAAAAAAAAAAAAAAAAAACTCAAGTCCCATGACCCCAGTCCTTTCAGTGTTATTGTGTGTCATGTTCTGACAAATTGATCTTTGGTCTTTGGACAATAGGAGTTTTTCTGATTTCAAATGACAGATTTCCCCATATTTTTATTTCCGCATTAAAAATTATCTGACTTTTTTGTCATACCAGGTTCCCATAGTTAAGGAAACCCAACAGGCAGTGTTTCCCCTGCCATTATATTAGGGGCCCGCCCCCCCTTGAAGGTCAAGTTAATTTTATTTAATTATATTTTCTCTATAGCGCCATATCACAACAGAAGTAATTTAAAGTTACCTTTCCTATAGAACAGGTCTATACCTTGTTCTTTTATTTAAAAAACTATTGATGCACCCATACTACTTTTTAATTACTCTCCCATAACCCCGTACTTTTATTTTTGGTACTTGCCGATACCGAGTACCGATACCGATATTTTTATTGCATTTGTACATTTTTTAAATATTGGGTACAGAAACCAAAAGGGTGTGTATAATGTTAGTTGGTTAACTTCATTTATCAAATAGATACAGTTAAACCTAAATTTATTCAGACACCTTCAGCATTTCTCACATTATCTTATCACAGTTTATTTTAGAAAATGGTAATAAAATATGACAAGACTCAGAGTTAAACTGTATCAGAACAAATTCATCTTGATAATGTTAGATCATTTTGATAGAAAGGTATGTAATAGATTACAATCAACCCAAAATTATTCAGACAGCTGTTAGTATGACAGTATTTACACAACTAACAATACTTTGTCGGGCAGCCCTTAGCCTTAATGACAGCCTGTAGTCTCCTGGGCATGCTGTCACCCAGCTTCATGCAACTGACCCTAAATTTGTATCAGTTTTACTGGTAGTCCACTGTATGAAGAATTTTTGGGTATAATTTATCACAATTTACTTTATTTTGCTATCCTCGCTTACATAAATGAACTATAGTGTCCTGCACCCACTAGTAAAAATTATATCTGGTCTCTGAATAATTTTTGGTTTGACTGTATATCCTTCGGTTATTTTCACACTTAATTATGCCCATTAAAATTTATTTTTTAAGTTTTTGTTACTTTCACTGTTATTTTTTTTGCTCTATGGTACATCATCTTTAATTTAATAGCATTAGAGCTGCTCCATTGCAGCGGCTTAGTACTGTAATCACGCGCTTTTCTGTAATAATGCAGGGAACCACTCGTTATAAATCTCTTAACTGTGATATTTTCATAAATAGAAGTCGCGTTTTTTCATCTGAAACGTGCTGCGATTTATTTTCCAAAGCCACTCATATAATGCAGATACACTCAAGCAAGCAAAACACGCACAACGCCTGCACGTATTTGTACTGGTGCAGAATGAGAGGGACAAGTACAGTACAGCCTAGCGCATTTCACACAGGCTGCTAGATTCACTTTCGCCAGAAAGTCGTGTATGCCTAAGGTTGAAAATAAATGATGTTTATAGTGAATGCCTCTATAAATGGTCTTATTTTTACGATTTAGTTTTAATCCAAATGATGCATGGTTGCTTAGTGAGTGAACAGCAAAGATCACAGAACAGAAGTGCGCTCTCTCTCTCGCTCTCTCTCACTCTCTCCCTACCATTAAGTAACTTGTGCATTGTTTTACTTTTTTACGTATCCGACCGAACTACAAACTTTCCAGTGATGTCTGTGAGAAAGATATATTCACTCGACAAGCTTGCGCATCTGCGCCGCCGCGCGCTCAATCCACTCAGCGTGCTTTGTTTATCAGCTCGCGCACATCAGCTATACAGGCGTTAATACTGAATGTTTAACATTATATTCATTGCATACATATACTTCGTAGTTGACATCCTTAACTCCTTTCTGTTGTTCTGTTGTCTGTGTTTCTTTGTTTGAATATGGCGCTTAACACATGTTGTGTGGTATCGGCGTTTGGTATCGGGGCATTTTAACGAGTACGAGTACGAGTACAGGAGCTCAGTATCGGGCCCGATACCGATACCAGTATCGGTATTGGTGCATCCCTAAAACAAACTAAATAGCCTTAAGTTATTTATCTGATTTACATGACGGCATGTAATTTCTGTCTCTATGTTATGGTCGCACTCTCTGTATCACGCACAGCGGAGTTCCGCCCCGATGCGCCTGCGCAACACACTCACACACACACACGTGCGCACACTTCCACTCCCACTAATATTTATAAATATTAAGCCGCAAAATGATTCATATTTAAATATGAATTCTGCGTGTCTCTGTGTTAATGAAAGGCGCAGACGCGCGGTTTTGTTTACCACTCGTACTGAAGCGCGCATGACGCTTGTGGTGATTTTAGCGTCTGTCGTCTCACTAAATGAGGACATAAATACATGAACAACATCTCCAGAACTGCTCTGAGAGTCACTTCATGGTGACTCATGAAGGCCCCCCCCCCCCAAACCGTAAACCTAGGGGAAACACTGCCGCCATATAAATTTAATACAATCATAAGAAGTCATGCTAATTTCTATAGTGAATAGATTTATACTCAGCTCTAAAATTGGGTGAAAATTCCTCTTTGTGAGCAAAATCTCTATTAAAGGATTTGTTTAAATCGTTCATTAACGGAAAAGTCATGGAAATGGACTTTTCACTCCTTTCATCTATGTGAATGTGACATTTTGAATGTAAGAACCACAATCTTATGCAATAACTTGAAATATTATTTTTTTTCCCTCTGAAAATAAAGTTTTTATATATGTGTTATGACAGAAATAGTAAGACTGTTAAGCGCAAGTGAAAATAGATCTTGCGCAGTAGTATTTTGGCTGGGCTTTTTTTCCTCTACAGGAAGGCTCTGATAAATTGGATGAGAGCAGGTTTGTTGATCTGTACTTGCAGAGGTAGTTTTTCTCTCAAAGAGGCATGAGAAATACCCTCAGATGCACCATTCATCTCTATGGCGACCCGACTGGCTTGTAACCTTAGAGATATCGTTGCCGACAATCGCACCTGCCCTCTGTAGACACAAAGAACAATTTCCAGAGGAGGGGTAAAATCTGATTTCTCCCTTGTTCGGTGAATCCATCTCTCTGTTTTTATTCCTCCATTCTTCCTCTCTCTTTCAGTCTCCAGCCCTATCACCTCTCCTTGACCATTATCTGGCAGACAGCTCCTGCTCATTAAGGAGTTAATTTTCTTCTCTCTATCTCTGATTAGTATAGTTGAACCTAAAGCACTGTGAATTCTTTAAATTTTCCCTCCCTGTTATCAAAAAGAGAAAAAGGGGAATGGGGGATATTTAATCGTCTAAGTAGTCTTCCTGGGGAACTGCTGCTGCCGTTTCAGTTTTTTTTCCTTCCCTCTTCCCAGCAATGTAAAGAAATCCTGCCGCCCAGCTCAGTAATTCAGTTTTTAAAGCATGGAGGGAAAAAAAAACGACTTGATGAAATTCCACTATCAGCTCTGAACCAATATGCAAAATATCTCGCTGGAAATCAAATAGCTATTATGTTTTCATTTCCACGTCGGCGTATTTGCTTAATGAAGAGGAGACAGATCAGACCGGTAGAGTCTGCAGGAGGCGATAACCGGGAACGGCTCGCAGCTATCCACACAGAGTGACGCTCCCAGTCAGAGAGAGAGAGAGACGAAGAGTGAAAGAAAGGAGAGAGTAATGGGGAAAGGAAAGAGCGAGAGGCAGAGAAGAGGTAGAGACAGTAACGTGATGGAGGGATGTAAAAAGCAGAGAAGGAAGCGTAGAGTGAGAGAAGAAGATAAGGAAATCGAGGGATGTCTTTAAAACCTGCCTCTTTGCAGTGTCCTGGGCCCACGGCTGTTTGATGTTTGACAACCTGCTGACAAATCCACGGCGGGGATCTGTCAGGCCCGTTTGAAGTGCTCCGATGCCCAGCGCACATGAATATCATCACCACACTTATCACCTTACAATCATCGTCATTACATAATATTATAATCACTCATTCCGGGTGATTTGACTAATGGAACTGAGAACGTCTCTTCCTGTAATATACTTTCATTTATTTATCTCTGTGGATATAGTTTTGGAACCTCGATATTTTGTGACTCTAGGTAAGTAGTTCATTTCGTCTTTCTTTTATTTTTCTAGCACAGTAGCTTCATTCAATTTGACCAATCAGAGCCAAGCTTTTCAAATCGGCTTTGCAGGTCGCACAGCTGCATGCTGTTGAGATGGTAACATGTTTTTAGCTTTATTTTATTTTCCTGACTAGATTACCAGGTCATCTCCCGACTCCCATGAACAACTTAATAGGTGCTTAATAGTTGCGTCTGCCAAGTCGAAGCAGATATGGCCAGATGAAGATACTGCCCGCAGGAAATACTTATTTTTGGTGGTAAGTTTTTACCAGCCATTTGTTTAACTAACTTTGGTGGATAGTGCTGGTGTGCATTTGCTAATGTTAGCTAACACATGGAATGCTAACTGCTGTAACACAAAACTGACACTTACTAGTTATCTAGCAACTATTGGCACTGGGTATATGGTTTTCTAGGTAGTGGCATTTGTCTCATAACAACTAAAAAAACATTGTCCAATGTATTGGCAGAAATAATAATTTGTCATTATAGTACACCATTAACATGCTTTTTTAAATTAAAATGAAGTTGTGTATTTTTTTTCTCAACAATTTGTAATTTTAATAATTGTAATAAAGTACATGTTAAATGTAATGAGTATTTTATTGTGAAATATTAGTTAAAATATGTTGCTTTCACATCAGCTGCTGTTGCAACAGAAGACAAATTACAATCAGATCAGAGAGACGAACAAAGAAGAGAGTGGTGTTATAATCTAATATCAGTTCATCTCAAAGGTTTAATTCTGGCTGACATATTTCCTAATAAAATAACTTTTGGGGCTCCGAGTGTCATGCTAACTTTGGAATCAGCACTTCTGTTGTAGAGATGTTGGGCCTCTTCTGTTCATTGTAACAGAGAGTTCTGCATGGTGGATAAAAACAGGCTCTCACATCAAGCTTGATGAGGATTTAGTCCTGCGTTGAAAGGTAAACTGAGAACAAAGAAATTCTAATGCATAGATATGCTAATTATAATACATATGATATTCAAAAACACTACTCAAAACCGCTGATTAATTATATTTCCTTTCACAGACCCTGTGATGAAGCAGTTTTCAATTACCACGGTTTGTCATTTTAATTTATTGATTTTTGTACCTTTTCAAATACCTTAATGTACCTTCAAAACATATTTATTACATAATATTTTAGAATGCTGAAAAATAGCTTTATAATAAACTAATAGTATACTGGTAATACATTTATAATGAGCTGAAATGCTATTAAAAAATGTACTAGAAGTACATTAAAGTGAAGCTTAAAATATAATCTAACTGAACTTCAAGAAGTTTAAAAGTATATTTTAAATAATGCAAAGTACAACAATTAAATTGCACTAAAGGTACTTTAAGTTGTTCCATTTTAACACAAATATATTGCAATTACCTTAAAATTGATCTTAAGCATATCCTAAAGAGCACTTAACATACTTAAAGTTGTTCCAAAATAACACATTTATTGTGCACTTAGTATAGTATAATAAAAATATAATAAGTGCATCGATATTAGTACAACTTAAGTGTATTTCTTGTTTACCTGGGGGTGAAAAAGTGTGTTTTTTTAAGTAAGCATCAATAGCAAGGATAGAGAGGCACCATATGTTGACTATGGACAGAATAACGATATAACAGAGCCAGTTCTTTTCTCAATTCTCTCAGTCATAGACAAATATTTCTTATCTGCCAATGTTCATTTATTATTTAAAAAATCACAAATTATTTGGACATTATCAACTCCCTTACAATGTAGTCCAGTGACCCTATAACTTCAGCTAATGAGGTGTTCAATACGCTCCCTGCATGCTGTCTTATGCGTATTCTGCAGCTACAGGTCCAAAACAAGTGTAATATTAATGAAGCATTCATGATTGTCCAGCATAAGCCTTTTAATCAAAAGGTGACTTAAGTCATAACCTTGAATACGTACTACACATGTTGTAGCAAGTGAACAAATCAAGGTTTTCTGAGCCTCAAGTTTGAATAGCTTTACAATATCAGCCTTGGATTCACGACATGAGAATAAGCTGACTGGTCAGACAGTAGTACTAACTCAAACTAAGCATTTTTTGCTTTCCATTTTTCTTTTTTCCCCCCTGAAATATACAAAAAAATAATAATAATAGAATAAACACATAATAATTTTAATTCTGTTAAATTATGGTTTGGCAAAGCAGTGTTTAGATAAAATTGTCTTATCACAGGCTTTGTCACATGACCTTATAGCTTTTTTAAAGGTTGAAAATGTGTTAACATTCCTAGTTTTTCATCAGAACCCAGTGAGGCGCTGTCATGTGTATAAACACCTGCTACAACATGCCATTAAAATCTGTCAAACCCCAGTATAACACACCTGCCTGTTTATGCCCCCGCTTTTCCCATGAAGAGGTTGACATCAATCACATAAGGTGTTTTTCCATCATAATGGCATGTAAATATGCTGCTTGGATAATCACATATTTAATTTTCCTTTCAGCTTTTAGAATTTTTATATTATACTGTTCCAATTAAAAAAAATAATAAAATTTAAAATATCAGATAAATGGGATATAAAAATCTCAGAGTTAAGGCATATCTATGTAAACCTAAACAGGAGGGAGGTCTGGCACTTCCAGACTTTCATCTTTACTACTGGGCTTCTTACATGAGACTAATTTCAATGTGGTTGGATGATCATAGTGCTCCACCAATCTGGCTCCAAATAGTTCGTGATCAGTGTTATCCCTACAATCCGGGAGCGGTGATTCTCTCCTTTGTAACTCTGGATAATTCTACCTTCAACAGTAGTATCATAATTCAAACTATACTTCGTATCTGGAAACAGATAAAAGAACACTTCAAGATAAAGCCCCTTTCATTTCTAACTCCTGTCGCTAAGAATCCATCATTTACCAGATTGGATCGGAACTTTATGCAATGGGAAGAAATGGGAGTATGTACTATAGGGGACCTTTTCATTGATGGGGCTCTGGCATCCTTTAGCCAGATGCAATAGAAATTTTAATTCCCCCAGGGTCTTTTTTTTAATTATTTCTACAGATTAGGAATTATATACGTGCTCATACACCTTCATTGGATAATACATCACCCTCAATTATTGTTAAGTGTCTTGATCACTGTAAAGGAAGTAAAAAGGCATTATCGATAATTTAATTGCTCTGCTACAATCCTTTATTTCTCCCAAGTTTTCTTAAGGAAGAATGGAAGAAAGAATTAGGAGTGGAAATTTCTGAGGAAGCATGGCAGACGAGTTTAAAGAATATTAATGAACATTCTATCAATCAAAGTCCCTTTAAGGCAAGTCATGTCACTCGACGGCCATCTTTGAAATGCCTCTCGGGCATGCAAGTGCAGCTCCTTTCTCTTAGAATGGGGAAACATCAAATTCTCCAAAACTGTTCACCAAGCTTAAGATTAAATTTCATATTTAAAATCACCAATGAAAAAGTAATATAAGATATTGACAATATATGTGTAAAAACAGTATATTTAATGGTCACACTGAATAATTCCAAACAACTACACAATGTATCCAAAATTACTACATTACTACACCAATCTAAATTTCATATAAAATGCCATGGAATGTAGACTCTCATGTGCTCCTCCATTGTATCAATCCAGTAGGAGATAATTTGGCTTACTACACTCTGGGACACATCAAAGTGTTCAGCAAGATCTCCTTGAAGGAAATTCAACTTCAGCTTCATCATGGTCATCAGAATTTGATCCATTATGTGCATCTTAAAATTGGAAGTGTAGAATTGCTGGAAATATTTAACATGTTCTTTAAAGACAATAAGGGTGAAGCCAGTGTACAATAAAGAGCTAGTGTCATTCTTGAGAATGGCAAGGGCTAAGGGATCTTCACTGTGGGACTGTGTTGCCTTGTGTAACATTATTTTATCCCCTGAGACACAAGTGTGGTCTGTCAATGCCTGGACCTTCCACTGTGTGCAGGCATCACTGTACTGAAGGGGCAGCTGCAATAGCTCTGTTTGTGCAGTCTCATGGTCACCTTGCTCTTCATCTGCAAAACACATCACTGAAGTCAGTCAGATGCTCAGGAGAAACTGATAAATTCTCCACCCCCTATTTACAAAAAGTATTACAAAAAAGTAGCAAAAGTATTTTGTACATGGCACCATGGTGTTCCAGTCGCAGTACAGTGGTATTTTTATTCAATACAATCACAGTACCTGGCTTTAAGGGATAGTTCACCCAAAAATGAACAATTGCATTATTTACTCAACCTCGAGTTGTTCTAAACCTGTATAAATGTCCTTGTTCTACTGAACACGAAGAGGTATTGGAAGCAATGTTAAGATACAAACTATTCTTGGCTCCCATTCACTTCCATAGTATTATTTCTTACTACTATGGAACTGAATGGGAGCCAAGATTTGCTTGGTTACAAACATTCTTCAAAATATCCTCCTTTGTGGTCAGCAGCAAAAAGAAATGAACACAGGTTTGGAACAACTCGAGAGTAAGTAAATGACATAATTTTAATTTGAGCTATCCCTCTATGAGCTTTTTTGTAACAGTTTTCTACTGTTATCAACAACTTAAGCTTAGTACTAAATATTATTCATGCCCAATAGGAGTGTCATTGATAAAGAAATAGTTTAAACAATGTCTTTTGCTTGAGCACGTAACTTAACAAGAAGCTGTAACATACCTGTTTGTGGATATATCCTGACGAGACGTCGCCTCGGAGTCTTCACTGGAGCATCGTTTCTCGGGAAATGGATGGTTTTCCGTGGGTCTGCCATCAACAAAGTGGAAAGAGCAAACGTACGGAAGTTTCAGTGGTTTCTTTAAGTTTAAGGCTTTTAACCAAAGCCGACGAACTTCTTCTCCCTTCGGAGGGGCATGCAAATCATAGGGTGCCCGACATCCACATTCAGCTCTGATGGTCAAAACAAATGTCTTGCAGGTATTTTTTAATGCTTAAACCAGCTATTATGGCACCCCCTAACTACACAAAGTACGCCAGTCTTTCTGTGGTCCATATTAAAAGTAAACTAGCCTGTAAAATCTACTGTACACAGTGACCACAAAACTACGGAATCACAATACAACTACTATTAGCGGAAGTGCTTTACCGGAAATCTGACACATTATAGTTCGAAAATGGCAGCGCCCACGCGTGAAAAATAAGGTGGATAGTCTTTGTATCAGTTCTAGACACTGCCTTATTCAGCTTAAAGTCATTCACAGACTACAATATTAAAAAAAAGAACTACTCTTTGTGACAAATGTAACAAAGAGTAGATGCTGATTTGTCCCATAGTTTTATTTTTTTCTCTGGAATACGGAGTTATTGGAATGGAATTTTTGATGTGCTTTCTGAGATTTTTAGGGTGCAAATGCAGCCGGATCCGGCACATTCTGGGACTTTCTGAAAGTATGCATACATTATCAGGAGCACAACACAAACTGCTTGCATAGAGTTTTAATTACTGCCAAGAAGTTACTACTGCTGTTCTGTAAGAAATTGGAGGCTACAGTCAAATTATGGCTTGGAGAGATGGTTTCTACTTTACATTTGGAACGAATTAGATACTGTTTGAAATTTGAGCAGTTTTCTCTTGTTATCTTGATGGAAACCCTATGGACTTATGCATCCTTTGTTAATGTAATATTTGTAATATTATTCTTCATCATACTTGACAATTTAATGTAAACAGGTCTGGTAAGGGATGGTTTGTGATGTTTTTTCCCCCTCTTTTTCTAATTTTGATTGTATTCTTTGTACAGGTAAAAGAGGCGAAATATGTAAGATTGCAAAACCATCTCCAAAATCTTTGTCTTTCAATAAAACTCCCCTGACAAAAATAAATAAATAACATCAGAAAAAACAATTAGGTCACGCTCAGTACCAATGGCAATAGTCCTGGAACTCACTGAACATTTTGGAGAATCTCTAGGTATCTGTAATGTCTCAAGACTTTTCCCTTATGATGGGGTTATTGGATGAACTGTTGACTGTCTTTAGAGCTCATGAAGGAAATGATGGGATCCGTTTTGTTCCTCAGAAAACTGGCATTTTTAAAGGGTACCTGGAGGTTCTCCAGTGGGTCCTTCAGTAGTGCTGCAATATGTGTCCTGTTTTTACATTGTATTAAAGGGATGGTTCACCCAAAAATGAAAATAGTTGATGCCAGCTATTAACTTCCATATTTTTTCCATACTATGGAAGTCAATGGCTACTGTCAACTGTTTGGTTACCAACATTCTTCAAAATATCTTCTTTTGTTCAACAGAAGAAAGAAACTGATACAGGTCTGGAACAAATGAAGGGTGAGTAAAAGATGACAGAAATTTTCATTTTTGGGTGAACTATCTCTTTAATATCCAATTACAAGAGGTCAGACAAGACAAATCAACACTTGCACCTGGTTGTCGAAATAAATTATAATTAAAAATTAACTAAGCTAAAAGCGAGTTGTACAAGCTACAAGTGTTAGGCAACACAACATTATAATTCACAGTATTAAAACTGGATATTTGTTTTCAGATTTAAACATTTAACAGTGCTAATAAATTATTAGTGTTTTTAAAGGGGTCATATGATGCGATTTCACGTTTTCCTTTCTCTTTGGAGTGTTACAAGCTGTTTGAATAGATAAAACCCTATTGCAAAGACTTAAGTCTCAAACCCAAAGATATATTCTTTATAAAAGTTAAGACTGGTCCATGCCCTCCTAAAATGCCTCGTTTAAACACGCCCCCACATATCTATGTCATGATGTAGGAAGATTTGCATAACGCCAGCCAAATGTATACGCAAAGAAAGGCGGCGTAACTTTGATTCTTGCTGTGGTATTGTTGCCGCCGCCATATCATGGAGACGCTGTGTGTTTCGTTGTGAAAGCAAAATTACTTTGTTTGGCCTTCCAAAAGAGGACACAACTAGAAATCAGTGGTTAAGTTGTATTTACAACACTGTTCAAAAACAGTTCAACCCAAATATTCAGATATGAGCAGCGCATTTTATGGAGGACGAGGACTGTTTCCTGGGAGTGTAAACTACAATGCCGGTGTTCCGGTGAATTCAGTTCCCGTTTCCCCTTCGGCGCGCATGCTGACCACAGTCTATGATGCTGACAAATAATGCTGACTCAAAGCCTGTAAGTACGCTTTCATATTTAAAAGCTTTGCCACTGATGATTCAAACGCGAGTTTTGAGCAGTGTAGAGTAGCGCTTGTTGTTTGTCGTTTCTCCAATCACAAATGCAGACATGGTTTTATGCTTACGCAGCGCGATGCAACCAATGCATAAAAAGACAGTATAATTCATTATAATCATAATGTCCCACTGGATGCAACAAATGCCTCGTGTATAATGGGTTTTATTGGTGTTGTCTCAGCGCGCCGGGGCACAGCATCACAGTATGGTGAGGGGCGTAACATTTCTGTCACACGCTTGAGAGATTCGGCCAACCACAACGCACTGGATAGCTGGCCAATCAGAGCACACCTCACTTTTCAGAACAATGAGCTTTGTAAAAATCGACGCGTTTCAGAAAGGCGGGGCATAGAGGAGAAACAATAATGTACGGAGTGAAATAAGGTGTTTTTGAACCTTAAACCACATAAACATTTGATTACACCAAATACACAAAATAATGTTCTTTTTTAGCAACGTCATATGACCCCTTTAAAGATTTGCAGAAATAATCATGCGCAATTATATATCAAATAGTGGCCAAAATATATTGACTGATAAAAAATCTAATATTGGTGGATAAAGAATATATTACTGATATTTTGTGCATCTTCACTGTATGTTGATAAAGCACAAACTAACAAACTGGCAGAGATTATAACCCTTGTTTTAGCACAGGTGAGCAGGCGTTTCTTTTCTGAGCAGGCCATATAAGTGTAAGTGGCATTTGAGAAACCCTAAATGGTGTCTCGGGTATCTTTTCATTTTCACAGTGGTTAGGGAAGCACAAATGGCACATTCACATAAGCAATCAAGCTGTTCCTCTGTCTAAGACTATAACTTAGACAGCTGGAGCAAAAGTCAGTAGATATGGGGGCACAGATGGAACACAAAACAGGTTGTTTCATTTCCCTTCAAACAATTGTGTCTGAATGGGCTCCATACTGTTGACTATGATTTATCCAAGATCACACAGGTTCATGTGGTTTAAAGGAAGTGCATTTCTTGTTTTGCCAGCTTATGGTATAAGGAAGTCAAAGAATAATTTAAAAGGAAATGGGAAAGAACTGCTCATGTCTTCTCAAATCCTATTCCTCGGTCGGGTCACAAGATTTAATACTGTCTAAAGTAACATTTTAGAAGGTGAAGTCTCTTTATCTTATGTACGTTGTCAGTGATGTCCTGTAACAAAGGAAATGATGCGCATCAGACAGGGCTGAGCGATTTTATTTGAAATCAACTGCCACATTTTCCTCCACAGTAGAATTATAAGCCTGCAAAAATATAAACGTTGGTTATAAGCCTAGTCTAGTCCATCACTAGGCTTTTAAAAATGCTTGTTAAGTCAAGTCCCATTCCAGTTGAAATGCTTTTATAACCGTTTCACAAATTACAAAAGAAAGTGATGACTAAGATACATGTTCCCAGGCACAGAGAAAGTACAAGCCTTGAGGTACTTCACATACTGTAAGTGCTACACTGTAACTGTGCTTCTCTCTCTCTCTGTCTTCCCCATTCTTCATTTCCATGTCGACCCCACGGTACAGAGGCCTCAGCAGAACACATTGCCAGAACTTCATACACATCTTCTCAGAAGCACTCAACTAAATGCAAGTGACACTGGCATCGCCGAGATTTCACGGTTGTCACTCAACGCTTGAGAGGGAAGATTCCTCTATGGAGTCACACAAAGAATTGCATAAGCCACCAAAGTAGCAGACTCAGGATGCAGCCATTTAATTGCTGTGATTCAGACTTCAGACATGAAGTCAGTTGTTTGAGTGATTTCATGTGCTTTCATGTATTTTCTGTTTATTAATTTCAGAAACCTTAAACTTCTCTGCTACTAATGCATTGATGAGCAATCACTAAACGTTCCACATCACCTGCATGTTCCAGAAACCCAGTTGGGGGTCAATGCTTCATTTGCATCTCATACTAAAAATGTCTCATACTCTTTTCAACATCAAATGTTCCTCAGTTTCCCTTTCTGTTCAGATATGAATCTTTGAAGAGGCTCATTGGTCTAGCAAGGTCTTGGTATTCTGACCGATGAAGGTTATGCCACAGACTCTGGGAAGAGACACAAGGAATAACAGAGATGCAAATGTCACTGAGTCCTGATAAGAAAGTAAGAGGGCCAATGCTTAATTTAGCATACCGTGATAATAGCAATGCTGGAGTTCGACAGTGGGAATACAGTGGGAATACAGCTCTGCTGTTGAATAGACTAACTAAAATTACATCATGATTTTTTTGATCATGCTTATGGAACTGGCACATGCTTGAGCATCGAGGGAGATTCACAACTGCAGGCAATTATGAAAATTAAGATGAGATCACACAACACAGTGTGCTGTTTATTAAAAGAAATAAGCATCAGAGAGCTTATGGTGGCACATGAAAGCATCAGACAAACAGCTTTTCAATTTCAATTACCAGACTTTTAAATGTGAAAGAAATCAAACAAGATCTAAAACAAAGGAACAAAATTACTTCAACTCCTATGTCTGCACATGATAGTAAGTGATCTTTCCCTCTCAAAATGCTAAAGATGATTTTGCTGTGCTCCGTAGGTTGTGATTTAAATCACTGGCTTCAGTATCTCAGATATCCCATTTCAAAATCTACATATACTCAGGGTAAGAACCTATTTGACTTAGATGCAAGTAATCACTTGTGATCAAGTAAAGGAAATTATTCTGACAGGAAAGCGGCCAATTTTTGGGTAATGGCACAAAAGCCTTTTCCACCACACAATACTTATACTAGTCTTAAGTGGTGAATTCAGCTATCACAATCACAGTTTTGACAAAAGGTGTAGAAATTCAAGTAAATTCAATACAGTCTCCATATACAAACAACAGCAGTGGAATGACCTGTACTGCAGAATTTCAAGTGCTTCAAGAACCTATAGCCTATGCAGGCAATTGCTTAGACTTCCCAGGGAAGCTACCAGTGCTCATTCAACCCATATAGACCACAAATTGGAAGTGAGGACATTTAACACTGCATCTACTCTGGAAGCTAAAATCAAATATATCATATTATAAACCAACAACCTAGATTTGCCACAATTTGATGTGCCACTCACCTCCAGTGTATGAAGTATACGTATATTATATGTGTGAAGTTTGGATCTCACACATAGATTTCAACATCTAGCAACTGCTAAACAATAAATAGTAACACTGTAATCTGCATAATTTATTCATCCCTCTATCACCATGCAAAATATCATTATACAAAGATTCCACTTTGTAAAATGCTCATACTCGACAAAAAAGAAAACATGAAAATAGTTGTCTGAGCTATTTAAAGCATGCTTTGTTTTTGCAGTACTAGCTATTTAATATTTAAATCACGTTTGCATTTCAGAAACAGTGCTTGTCAAAGGATAAGATTTGCAGATTTTTCAAGAACAATATGAGGAACAAACTCAAACACTCTCAACGAGATGCAGTGAAGTCAAAGGGATTTCTGGAAGCATCTGGTTTATAGTTATTTATATATATATATATATGTGTGTGTACATATATATGTATATGAAATATTTTAGAGATATTATAGAAATTATAGTATATATTATTTCTGATTTTGTAAAACCCCCCCTTTTTTCAAAATGTATGTGTTTGTGCATATAGGCCCAGTTTAATTTATGTGGTTTATTTACATAATTTATTTTTTTTTCTCCACGTTACTGTAACATTTTTAATGACAGAACACTTCAAAAAGTTTTAACATATAGAAATAATCGTTTTATTATAGTTCTGCCCCCATTATTATTGTTCTAAATAAACAATATAAAAAATGTAAAAATGATTTTTAAGTTGTAAATTAAACAAAGATTAATGAAGTACACTGGCATACATTGGAGTAAATTTAGTAGTATTTTTTCAGTAAATCTTATTCCATATTTTTTCAGTATATACAGTAATTTATGTAAATGTATGATTATTATTTGAGCATTATTTTAAACAGAAAAGAGACCACTCTTCATGTTGCAGTGGTTCTATGTATGTTTTTAAATTTTTTTATACTAGCGGGCCTGTTTTAATGACCTCACCCAGTTCTCCAGAAACCCACAGACAGGCCCTGAGTGCTACTGTCACTGGATGTCATTTTCCCAATAGGTCACCTTTCTTGCCTGCTAGAACTGCTCCGGTCAACAGCAAATGCTATTATCGTGAAGTAAATTGTTTAGGAGAAACAATAGCACACAGCAACACACACTAATAGAAAGGGACAGGTAAGTGCTGAAGCGTTCTGAGAAACGAATAGGAAACAACAGGAAGTACCAGGAAGAACCAGCTTGTAAGACCAAAATGCAGGTGCCTATATGCTGTGGTGTTTCTTTCTTTCTTTCTTTCACCAGACTCCAAAACACCCTGGTGTGAGCAGCCTGAGTGACTTCCATTTACTGCTCATATCAGTAAATGGACCATTTCTTTTTTTTAAGAAATTTCGCACAGCAAGTTAAATAGTCTTCCAATCAGCTTTTTAGAAAAAGATGTCTGTGCTCTCACTGATGCGGTGGGCTTCTGAGTGTCCCCGCGATGAGAGGCCAAATGGGACATTAAAATTGCTTGACTGACCATTAGTTCATGAGGGATATGAGGTAAAAGGACCCTCAATAGTGTAGGTGTGACTAAATGTACAAACCAAACGATCAGCTCGCTCTGCCTCAATGATCCTGGCTGCACCGTGACTTCAAAAAACTCTCTCTCTCCTTTCCGTAAATCCCACATTCATTCATGCATGTTCCAATTTAGCTTTCATTTAAATAACAAAAAGTTGTACCAGCATGTTCATATTCCCATCACTTGTGTAAACAAGTTAATTCAGTAAGTAATTTCTCCTTAAAGGAAAGTCATATGGTCCTTTTTGATTTGCTTCTAAAAGTGACAGACGCAGTCTAATTAATTAAAGATGTCGCTCCTGCTGCTCAAGAGACTAAACGTTGGAGGACACTTTTCATGGCTGACATCACAGGCAATAGCTTCCTTTTTTATCTTACTTTCCCATGGGAGACATACTTCCACTGTTCTTTCATTTCGTTTTTTTTCAGCTTACTTCCCTTTTCTCATCACCTCTCTGAGCAAATACAATAAGTGTCCACGTGACAGCAAATGGCAGTGGAGAGAACAGGTGGGAATGTTCAAAATGAAAGAAGAGATAATATTGAGACACACACATTGCGATCACTCCACATATGTGACCCTGGACCACAAAACCAGTCTTAAGTCGCTAGGGTATATTTGTAGCAATAGGCAAAAAAACATTGTATGGGTCAAAATTATCGATTTTTCTTTTATGCCAAAAATCATTAGGATATTAAGTAAAGATCATGTTCCATGAAGATATTTTGTAAATTTCCTACCGTAAATATATCAAAACTTAATTTTTGATTAGTAATATGCATTGCTCAGAACTTCATTTGGACAACTTTAAAGGTGGTTTTCTCAGTATTTCGATTTTTTTGCACAGTCAGATTTCAGAGTTTCAAATAGTTGTATCTCGACCAAATATTGTCCTATCCTAACAAACCATACATCAATGGAAAGCTTATTTATTTATCTTTCAGATGCTGTATAAATCTCAATTAAAAAAAAATTGACCCTTATGACTGGTTTTGTGGTCCAGGGTCACATATGAGCTGGTATCCGCTAGCCACAGGACCCCTAATCAGCCCTGACTGAATCGAAGGCTTCTTGGAAATGAAATATTGGTACAAATATGTCTCCAATCATTTTTGAGTACCTCAAATTTTACAAAATTGAAAACTGACTGGTGCATACCTGTAGAATTGCAATTGTATTATCAATAATTCAGGCAAATGAAAATCGAAGGATGCCACAGACATGGATAAAAACACATGGATAAAAATAGTTCTGTACCAAAACTGGCATGGGGGAAAAAAGCAAAGGCAGAGTTCCTACAGCTATTACAGGGCCTGGGCTGAGACATTTGACATTTTTTTTTATGTCAAAAAGTTTTGCATTTTTACAAAACTACTTAAATGCATACATGCCCTTTTACTGAAAATGCCGATTTTAATGCACTAAAATTGTCTGAGAATGTTCTGAGAATCCAGTTAAGGTTAAAAATGATTAATGTATTTTTAGATGCATGTACCTTTTTCTGTCTCAGATTAAAGTGACAAATAGCATACTACCCAAGCTGCTTCTCAATACTCAGTTGATTCTTGGATGCATCACTTAAACGCACCACGTGGGGGCCATGAATGAGGAGAATTGATGCATCAAGAGGATCTAATCAGCTGCATCCTATGCGGAAGTCTTTTTTGACGAAATACCTGACGCACGCACATTCCCTTCCCCTTCATGTCACAACACTTTCGTTTGACCTTATCGTTTTAAATAAACTCCATTTCTACTGGTGCGTCATGCTTTATTAAGAATGTATTAGGAATTTTAAGATTCTTTACTAAGAGATTTTGAAGAGGATCATTCTTAAAATAATAAATATTTTAAAATATTATTATTGGCAACTTCCTTTGAACGAAGCTTGAGTGAGAACTGTAGGAAAAAAAACAGTCATTGGCGTTTCGATAATGAGCCGGGTAGTGAAGAAATAACACAGTTCCTATTTAAATATAACTATCCAAAACCCACAATTATTCATTTGAGTGAATCTGACAATATTTAGTTAGTGGGCTCTAAAGAGATCTCAATAGGCAGGTGACTCTTTTATTTAGCGATTTTTCTAATTTGTTTGTTTCAAAAAACATTCTTAGTGATTATATTGTTGTGAACATGTAATAAATATAGACTCATGCTCATATAGACATAAAAGCAAAAGTGCTGTGTTTTTTTATTTACCCAATTCAAACACATTTTATTTTAGTTTATCTATCAATAATATATATATATATCTTCAAAACTAGTGATTCCATAAAGGCATAACATGACTTTATATTGTGTCTATAGTCTCATTTTCAGGTTTTGAAGGAGAAAGGATCATTAATATTTGGTCCTCTGCTGCCCCCTTGTGCCCATCAAGCACACTGCTTGATAAAACCTCACAAGTCTGTCTGTATAAACATTATGTGATCATTTAATTGTTTCAGTCAGTCAGTCAGGATGTTGATTGGTAAATATAGTGTGAAAATTTGCATCCTTGTTATTTTTTATTACAGAGAAACAATTTTATAAAACCAAAAAGGAACTAAATTTCTTTTGAATTACTTTAGATCTACAACAAAACAATACATTGTTCTAACTTAGTTGCCTGAAAAACAAATGAATGATTTGGCTGAAAGATCCCAGTATGCACTGCCACATGAATAAACTATGCAGATAGTGTTATTGGCATATTGTTTTTTCTCGTAGCACAACTTATTTAAGCTTCTGTTATTGTTGTCACTGTTACCTACTTGTGTGGTGATGTTAAGCATCCATCTTTGTAAGTATTGTCTTGAATTTGCAAGAAGATCTTCTTTTTTGTTTGTTTTACTTCTGTTTACTTTATGTAAAAATAACAGAAATATATGTTAGAAAGAAATACAAGTTAAACTGGTGTTGTTAATTGATAATTTGCTGGACAAGAAATCTGTAGTTGCCTTGACAAGAATTTATTGGCTGCACAAAACATGTAGTGAATGAACAAATTCAAATTGGCTAAACAAAGTAGTGTTACTAAGAACAAGAGTTAAGAATAAATTTGTTTTTAATTTGACTGTATTTACTGTTTAGATTTTTATCCAGAGTTACTCTCTATTTTATTATGAAACAGTCTCGTAGGGTCATATCTCCCCGTCTTTCTTTTCCTCTTCGGTCGCTTTCTCCATCTTTTCCTCCTCTTTTCTCAGTCTGGTTTCCTTGTTTTCTTTCTACTCTCTCTTCTCTCTGTCCTCCTCTTTCTCGGCTCCTCGTCTTCTTCTTTGTCATTTCTCCTCCTCTTCATCTTCATCCTCCACCACCTCTCCTGCAATGTGCTCTATCTGAGCAATCCGCCGTTTGATATCCTTTCGCGGTTCCTCCTGATCCGATAGCAGCTTCTTCAGCTTGGTGTGCATGAGCCGCAGGTGTGGTATATTCGGTTTACACGGTCCTCCAAGTCCCTCTCGTCTGGCTTCAGTTTCGCAGGGTCCAGCTCCAACAGACCATCCTTCAGCAGAATCTGTCTCCCTTTATCCTCAAGCATAGCCTTGGCATCGGGATATTCCGTCAAAGCCTCCATCAGATCATCCTTGGACAGACAGAAGAGGTCTGAGTATTCCTATGCTTCGAATGTTGGCCGTTCTACGGTTTCCAGCCTTGCTGCCCTTAAGTTAGAATGAGATTTCTCCAAAGTGAGCTCCCACGCTAAAAAAAAAAAAAAAAATGGACGACCAAATTGAGTTACACCATCGTCAGCCACCACAGCAAGTTTGCCATCCTTTAAGATGTACATCTCCCGGCCAATATCGCCCTTGCGACAGATGTAGTCACCGGGACTGAAGACCTGAGGGCGAAGCTTCAACACCAACTCGATCAGTAGCCCTGCTTCACAGTCGGCAAAGATCCGCACCTTCATGAGCGTATCTAAGTGCACATTCATGCCTATCTCCGCCCGTAACTTGTCTGGCAAGTACCTCAACACCTCTCTTTCATCTTGTGCTTTCTTGTTAGTCCACAGGTAGTCAAACCACTTGATGACACGTATCTCAAGATCTTTGCTGACATGCCGCGCATGCATGTACTGCTTGATGTTGTCAATCCTGGCTTGGAACTGAGCCTGGGCCGCATTCATATTTGAGATCATTGTAGCAATGTTACCCACAATGGTGGCAAAGATCAAGACACCCACCAGGAAGTCAACCACATGAAAGAAGAATTCAGAGTCTAGCTCCGGAGACGGCATCTCTCCGATGGTGGTGAGGGTAAGAGTGGACCAGTAGAGGCTGAAGGAATATTTTCGCATCAGCTCTCCGAACTCGGGTTCAGTGAGAGAGGGATACACCCATGCATCTGATCCGAACCCAATGGCCTTGGAGAAGGAGAAGTAGAGGCATGCGTTCCAGTGGATGATGATGATGATGTACATGATCAAAGTGCAGATTCTGAAGATGTTGGGGTAGTTGGTCATGGTTTCTGAGATTGTGAAGAACTCAAACATGCGGTTCAGGCGGAGCAACTTGTTTATGCGGATCTCTGGGTAGTCTAACCCTAAAACGAAGTAGAAGATGTCTGTGGGTAGCATAGAGATGACATCAATGCGGAACTGAAGACTGTCTTTGTACCGCTGAAGAAGGAGCTTTTCGTCTTTGACAAGTAAGCCCTGTTCCAGGTAACCTGTTAAAGAAAGGTGGCATGAAAACATGACCCAAATCGTCACTAAACTTTGTTGCTTCATTAAACAGTTATCTGATGTTAGACTAACTTGTTCGTGCTCTGAAGGCCATGTCAGCCAAATAAAGCAGGTCGGAGGTGTAGTCCAGGGGGAACCATATCAGGAGATAATCATGCTGCAGCTCCTCAAAGCAGGCTCTATGCAAAGAGACACAGTATAAAAATTCTCAAAAGTATTACACCCATTTATCAAGCTACCAAAATGTGCATATCATGTGGGATGGTGCTGAATGTATTACCTTCATCATATTTATTAGAGAATATGAATGTAAGAGACTAAGGGAGACGTAAGGGAGCACACTTCAGAGGTTAATAAAAAGGAGACATCTTCTATTTGTATCCTTCTCTCATCTCCTGGTAACCTTATCTTATTAAAACATGAACATTCAATTATTACCTTGCAATTATAGCTGTCCAATTGTACATGACAGGAATTGTGATTATAAGCAGCCATTGATAGTACAGGAGTCCCGCTGGGTTAATCACAAATACCTCCTTAGGGCTTGAGAAAATGAAGTTGAGAAATGAGAAATAATCAATGAGAATTACTTTGAACTTTGTAAAATCACAGGTTAGAAACGACTGATAAAAAGTCTGATACCAACCCTTCCTTTTTTTCTTTTTCTTTTTCCTTTTCCTTTTCCTTTTCTTTCTCCTTTTCCTTTTCCTTTTCCTTTTCTTTTTCCTTTTCCTTTTCCTTTTCGTTCTCATTTTCTTTTTCATCCTTTGTTTTTTTTTTTTTTCTTTTCTCTTCTTTTCTTTTTTCCTATAGGATAACATATAACACAGCAAAATATTTAAACAGTATTCATAACCAAACTATTTTAAATAAGAAATACTTGGTATGCTACTTACTCTTTCTTTTCCTTCTTTTCTTTTTTCTCCTTTTTCTTTTTGTCCTCCCTACAGAGAGCAAAATACACCATTGCCACTAATACACATTCATATTATATTATATTATATTATAATCTTTTTACTCTTCATTGTTGTTGCTGTTGTTGATGTTAAATATACGTCCTGCACTTGGAGCTGGAATTGGGTCTTCACTGTTCTCCTCTGTGTCCTCCTCCATTATCGGAGACATTTGAGGTGGGACTGCAATACCCCCTGATGCAGGTACAACAGTCATGATTCCTTTTCCCCTAAAGCAACAGACTGAAGCAGTGATTTATAATTTACATGTGTTCCCATTTGTTAAAAGTCATGAAAAAAAAATCTAAAATTGACAAAATGTTACTCTAAGAGGAAGAAAATTACCACAAATTCAGATCAAACTCACCAACTGTTTTCCATTAACCTAAATCCTGTCCCATTCTCTCTTGATCAGAAGATTCACAGAGCCCTTTAGAATTACAGACCTTCTGTCAGATGAAATGAAAGATACAGTCAAATTACAACTAGTGTTTTCAAGCGAGGAGTTCGCTTGTGGTTCATTTGTTCTGTTGCGCTCTGTAATGATATCTCAGACCTGCGTGACCCTGAGAAGGATTTGGAGATTAATGAGAGAATAGAGTGACAAAGACAAAGCCTCCTCCCTGGTTTTTGAATGGTATATAATTTATACTCCTTCCAACAAAAGCTCAAATTATTGGTGGGGCCTGTCATTTATACCTTTGCACTGAGAATTTTAGCAACCTGTTGTTTTTATAATTGTTCCATATTCAGAACTAATTTTATGTTCATGTTTAAATGATTTCACCAGAGTGCCTAAAGGCATATGGGAATGACCACATTTGTTTGTATTATTTATTTAACTGTAATTTCATTGTACTTTTGCTGTCTCTACATTATACTGGTGTAATTTATGTACATGTGCTTGCTAGACTCTGAGCCATAGAGTGAGAGATTTACCTCATGTAGCTACACCTGCCCAGTCAGCACTCTTGCACAGATCTGCTTTATCCTATTAAAACAAGCCTGTTGGCCTTACATTCACAGCCACTCACAACTTTATTAAAAGCCTACTAGAGAAATATATGGCCTGTTTTGTTGGATATACATAGTTTTTATTTGTTTCTACATTCATATAATCTACTGGCATGTAGTATTTGTATGGTCAATTCAGTATAAGGTAAGTACTATACATTTTATAAATGTAGAGAGAGTATATATATACAGTGGTACGGAAAGTATTCAGACCCCCTAAATTTTTCACTCTTTGTTATATTTCACCCATTTGCTAAAATCATTTAAGTAAAAAAAAAAATCCTCATTAATGTACACACAGCACCCATATTGACAGAAAAACACAGAAATTGTTGACATTTTTGCAGATTTATTAAAAAAGGAAAAACTGAAATATCACATGGTCCTAAGTATTCAGACCCTTGCTGTGACACTCATATATTTAACTAAGGTGCTGACCATTTCTTCTGATCATCCTTGAGATACACCTTCATTTGAGTCCAGCTGTGTTTGATATACTGATTGGACTTGATTAGGAAAGCCACACACCTGTCTTTTTAAGACCTTACAGCTCACAGTGCATGTAAGAGCAAATGAGAATCATGAGGTCAAAGGAACTGCTGAAGAGCTCAGAGACAGAATTGTGGCAAGATCTGGCCAAGGTTACAAAAAAATTTCTACTGCACTTAAGGTTCCTAAGAGCACAGTGGCCTCCATAATCCTAAATGGAAGACGTTTGGGATGACCAGAACCCTTCCTAGAGCGGGCCGTCCAGCCAAACTGAGCTATCGGGGGAGAAAAGCCTTGGTGAGTGAGGTAAAGAAGAACCCAAAGATCACTTTGGCTGAGCTCCAGAGATGCAGTCGGAGATGGGAGAAAGTTGTAGAAAGTAAACCATCACTGCAGCCCTCCACCAGTAGGGGCTTTATGGCAGAGTGGCCCTACAGAAGCCTCTCCTCAGTGCAAGACACATAAAAGCCGGCATGGAGTTTGCTAAAAAACACCTGTAGGACTCCAAGATGGTGAGAAATAAGAATCTCTGGTCTGATGAGAACTTTTTGGACTTAATTCTAAGCAGTATGTGTGGAGAAAACCAGGCACTGTCATCACCTGTCCAAATTACAGGTCCAACAGTGAGCATGGTGGTGGCGTCATCCTTACTGTGGGGGTGTTTTGCAGCTGCAGGCAGGACGATGGTTGCAATCGAGGGAAAGATGAATGCAGCCAAGTACAGAGATATCCTGGACGAAAACCCTCTCCAGAGTGCTCAGGACCTCAGACAGGGCCGAAGGTTTACCTTCCAACAAGACAATGAACCTAAGCACACAGCTAAAATAACGAAAAAGTGGCTTCACAACAACTCTGTGACCATTCTTGAATGACCCAGCCAGAGCCATGACTTAAACCCAATTGAGCATCTCTAAAAATGGCTGTCCACCAACGTTTAACATCCAACCTGACAGAACTGGAGAGGATCTGCAAGGAGGAATGGCAGAGGATCCCTAAATCCAGGTGTGAAAAACTTGTTGTTTCTTTCCCAAAAAGACTCATGGCTGTGTTAGATCAAAAGTGTGCTTCTACTAAATTCTGAGCAAAGTGTCTGAATACTTAGGACATGTGATATTTCAGTTTTTCTTTTTAATAAATCTGCAAAAAATGTCAAATTCTGTGGTTTTCTGTCAATATGGTGTGCTGTGTATACATTAATGAGGAAAAAAAAAAAACTTAAAAGATTTTAGCAAATGGCTGCAAAATAAAAAAGAGTGAAAAATTTAAGGGTGTCTTAATACTTTCCGTACCCACTGTACATTATAGTCTCTCTATTTTCAATATTATTATTTCTCATTATATTAAATAGTAGTAGTAGTAGTTGCATAGTTGTGTTTTTCCCTTTTTGTTGGCATATATATTTATATATATATTATCCATAATATTATATATTGTCAGTAAATAGTATTTTGTATTGAGCCATTGCTTATATATAAACGTAGATATATATTATATATATAGCTATATAGATATATACCCCTCTATATAATTGTTTTATTTTGTACTTGTGTTACATAGTTAAATTTCTAATGATTAAAGAGACCTTTAAATGCAGAGGCCTTTATATTACTACTACTACTACTATTTTATGTATTTTGTGCAATGTGATAGGTTTCTTTACCTAAAAGAATAGTTTGTAATTTTTTTTGTAATTGCATTTCAAATGATAAAAGGGCCCTTAATTGCAGATATGTGTGTGTGTGTGTGGTGGTGCTGTTTATGTGGTGATGAGACACAAATTTGTATAATAACAGGGTCGAATAGGTATTACACGAGAAGGTGATTTATGAGGGACATTTCAGTGTCCCCGTATCAACAGGCTTAAAAATAATTCAGAATGAGTTTTTTTGAAAATCTAAAAATGCTGTAAGGGGTAGGTTTAGGGGTAGGGTTGGTGTAGGGCAATAGAATATACGGTCTGTACAGTATAAAAACCATTACGCCTATGGAGAGTCCCCATAAACCATAAAAACAAACCTGTGTGTGTGTGTGTGTGGTCCTGGTATTCTCTACGTTATGGGGGCCACATGTCCCCACAAGTACAGTAATACCACTAAATTTGACTTGTGGGCTTTTTTTCAGGGTCGCCCTGAGAAATCAAGTTTAGAAATCATACAGAATTATCTTTTTTGAAAATCTAAAAATGAACAGTTTTGTGTGAGGGGTAGGTTTAGGTGTAGGGTTAGGGTAAGGGGATAGAAAATCCAGTATAAAAAGCATTACGTCTTTGGAATGTCCTCATAAAACATGAAAACCCAATATCTGTGTTTGTGTGTACAGTATGTGCCTTTAGTGATTGGTTTCCTCACACAAAACTATGTTTTGTCCATTTTTATTATTTCCAAAGTGTTACAAAGTTACATTTCAGTTGATTAAAGAGGCCTTTGACTGCAGTAAGACAAAAGACATTTTATTTTAAGAAGCTGAGAGAGAAGACATAACAAGTAACGCTGTCTGCAGCAGTATAGGCTCAATTCTTACAATGAGGTTGATAACAAAATTGTCATCTACCAGGAAACATTTTCACACACAACACAACAAGAATGTGCAACAATTTGTTGAAGCAAGCCAGTTAAACACCCCTCAGTTTAGCCAAGTCCCTGTGCTATAATGTTTAGACCATTGAAGTGTGGTCTTAATGTCATCGATGTGACTGATTGGTTAGGATCTAGGGGGAGGGGCTTGTGATCATCTCTCTCACTGCACAGGCAGAGCAGCATCAGGAGCATCAGCCACCAACACCTGGTCTGCACCAGCAGTGGCATCAGGCCCCACCAAAGTAGTGTCGATTTCCACAGCAACTGCCGGTACCTCAGGGATGAGGAATGGAACAGCAGAAGCAAAGACTTCGGTAGCAGGTTCAACAGCAACATCTACGGCAACATCAACGGGTGCGATCTCATTTGCGGCAGTAGCAATTACAGCAGTTCCAGCAGGTTCAGGTTGGGCTCCAGCCTCGGCTCCTTCTGCTGCCTCTGCACCCTCTGCTTCTTCTGCCCCTTCTGCCTCATCTGAGTTCAAAGGAGCAGCCGGCTGGGCAGGCTGGTAGCCGTAAGGAGGATAAAGCCCACGAAACTGCGGCTAGGGTAGATAGAAAAGTGGGACGGAACTCATAAAGTACATAATGTTTGAAAATGTGAGAAACAATTTTGACAAGATGAAATAACCTACTGCTCCTTCCTCATCTGACCCATCTCCTGTGGGTGCGAAAAGAGCGGGGTTGAAAAAAATGCCCTGAAAGAAATGATCAAAGATCAGTGTCAACACAACATACTGTACTTACAGTATTACCGATCTCAAATACACTCTTAAAAATAAGGATTCCAAAAGGGGGGTTTGTAGCGATGCAAATAAGAACAATTTTGGCTTCTCCAAAGAACATTTCAGTGAATGGTTTTTAAAAGAACTGCTTTTTCTTAGTGTCATTCAATATTTTAAAAGTCTGAAGAACTTTTTTCCACTACAAACAACCTTTTGTAGAATGGAAAGGTTCCATGGACGTTAAAGTTTCTTCATGGAATCATTGACCCCATACAGAACCTTTATTTTAAAGAGTGTATTGCCACGCTGTAGTTTTTGCAAAAAGCCACGCTAAAAGCTACAGTGCCATTGGCAACTACTCAATAGACCAAACTAAACATCAATGTATAATGTATGTATGTTGTACCCTAAATGCTACTTCACATCATAAACAGATGCTAAAGAGAAATAATTACTCAAAATATTGACAGCATGTTGCTAACCTGCTGTGGTACAACCTGGTATAACATGGTATAACATGCCATGACTGACATTGACCCAGAATGGCAAAAGCATGTTGCTAACCTGCTGTGGTGCTTGAGGTGAAACCTGAGGCTGGGCCTGTAATAAGAGAAATATTTTCAAAAATGTTTTCAAAAGGCTATTGTTTATCCTCAAAAACACAAAAATGTTATATGATATATGATTTTGATTTTGAATGAGAGGGGTTTACATCAACAGGTGCAGGCGCTGCAGGCGCTGCAGGTGCTGCCTGTGAGGAACACAAAATGAAACAGGTTACTGAGGCAAGTTCACACAGTAAAGTATTCAAATGACTTGTAAGTGGTTACATTTTTAACATACAGGCAGTTGAGCACCAGTAGGAACAGCACCAAAACCCTGCAAAAACATGACAATTACATTATGTTATTATCATTAAATGCTTCTACTGTATGTTTTTAGCTTTAGCGCCATTGAACTGACCTGTTGCCGCAGATGTCCAAACATTCTGTAGAGTTCCATCAACTGCAGCGCTGTGTTAGCATGACTAATAATTGCCTGCTGCAAGAGAGAAAACACAACAAGCATTATGCAAAATATTAAGCCATGCACACATTAACATCCATTGCCATCGACTCACAGAGATCTTACCTCATTGCTGCCACTGTCAGGGGCCTAAAATGTGCAAAGTAAGATGTCAAAAATGTGTGAAACTTTAGACTGTTATGTTGTCTTGAACTGAGAAACAAGGACTTACAGGGGCAGCTAGTGAGGAGCCCAGCAAACACATCAAGAATGCCACAGCTTTCATATTTGCTCTTATGATCCAAAAAGAAAAACAAACAAAACTTGTTACTGTAGAAACATTAAATACTGTCAGTGCATTCTTAAAAATAAGGTTTTTTATTTGCATTGATGTTTCCATGAAGAGCCTTTAACGTCAATGGAACCTTTCCATTCCACAAAAAGGTTTTATAGTAGAAAACAAAGGTCTGGAATATTAAATGTCTTTACATACGGGAAACATTGTTCTTTTACAGAAAGGTTCCTGCAAAGTTTTTTTTTTTTTTTGGAGAACCCAAAATGATTCTTTGATAGCATTGTTGCAGTATTCAGTGTTCTTTTTGCAGCCTCTATTTTTGAGAGTTTAACATATACATGAGTTAAAACTCTCTAGAAATGGTAAGAGCTTACCTCTTTTCGGAAATCACAAGAACAACTGGCTGGCTTCTTGGAGTTTAAAGTTGAATGCATAACTACTGAACAAAGCTGCTATATATACTTAGCAGATCCTGAGCAAACCAATCATCTCTCAGCAAAGAGGGAAATCTATTTTTTGCCCATATTCTTAAAACAAGGTTGGAATTACAACTGTTAATGACCCATTATGTATAATTATACCCTGTAAAAAAAATCTGCTTGGTGCACAGTTCTTCAAAAAGACAGAAGAAAAATGAAATTATCTACCCAATCCTCCAGACAGGAGGGTTGTCTGTCTGTGGTGTTTGATGGTGAAGTTTGGATATATATGAATTTCAAGGGGCCCCTTTTCACATGAGAGTGAGACTTCTGGGCGCCTGCTAAAATGATTGATCTAATTAAAACAGATCTTCACAATGAAGCTTATATTACACATTTTTCTGAACTCTTAATTACAGACTTAATCCACCATTTCTTGCTGATTCATTTGGAGATACAGTAGGTGTAAATCTTTTGGCTCCTCATTGTTGTGACCCCCCCCCACTCTATGGTTTGGAGCATTGGAGGGTTGATATGCCTTATGCTTTAGGGAATCCACATCCAGGATGTCTTCCATCTGATAAAGAATGTGAACATAAAAGGTTTATAGATATCCACTTGCTGCGCTCAAAAGATTCAGGCAAGAGAGGACATATACTCTGGCTCCCCTTCAGTCATTCTTCTAGAAAATATACATTTGAAGATGTTTCCTCAGGGTCAAGTTTCATCTTTCTGGTTGTTCAAAAGACTAGATTTATGTGTTTTAACACACATCTTTTCAGCTCTTGAACCTTCAGCTCCAGTTTTACATTTTTTAAACGTATGGATCACAAATGTTAAGGTCAGTCTTTTGTTTATTCATTTTTAATTAATGAAATTGTTTTATAAGAAATATCTTACCAATCACAGTATTTTTTTAATAATAAATACTTTAGAATTCATTATTTCCCACGATTCAATATTTCATGTTCATTTACTTATTATAGTTTAATAATCATGATAATGTAGTTATTATCACAAAATAAAACACTTTACTCCATAGAAAAAAACGTGAGGCAAAAATACTAACATCACTGACAAAACTAAATGTATGGGTGTTATGTGTTTAATCTGATAGACATAGATATTTAAAGTAACAAAATAATTGTATCTAAAATCATATGATATTGCTGCCATATTCAGACAATAGATAAACAGATATGGCATCTTTTAGACTACAAGAAATATTTGTAGAGCTGAGAATGAGCAAATATCATAGAATGTGTGTATGTGTGTGTGTGTGTGTGTGTGTGTGTGTTTGTAATTAGAACTGAATTAGAATTGCAGAGCTAATTAAACCCTATTATGATAATGACCAGATGTCTCAAAATCTCATTAAATGTTGTTGCACAACGCACCAACATACTGTATCTCAGAGCAAATATAACGGAATGGATTAATTGCTAACGTACTGTATAGGTCTATTACTTTATAAGTGTGTCTTTATTTCTGCAGTCATGTAAAGAGACCATTAGAATTCCTGATGAACTGGCATTCCATGTAGAAACTGCAAAACTTTTCATAGTTTACCCTTTAAGCTCTCTCAATTTTGTTTTTATGAGCAAATTAAATAATTCTCTAATTTGATATTCACACATCTTCAAGCTTCCTCGAGGTTGAACATGGCCTAACAAAGTCTTTGCTCTACTAAAGTTTTAACGAGCATGAATTTAATGATTCTGATCATGCTGTATCATGTTTATTGTACAGAATGTTCAAGGTGTAGATGCAAAATATTTTACTTTATCCTTGGGGGAGGGGATCCTTTGTAACGTTGAAAAAATATATATTTTGTATTATTTTAATTAATTAGTATGCAGTACAAATTTCATCTCCTGTTTTGTAACAGCTGGCAATAGGATAAAAAGTGCAGATAAAAAAGAAAGTTTTGTTTAATCGACTTTATTACTGAAACACTATACTCACAAAAGGCCTACATGATAAAATATTCAGAATTGACATTTGTTTGATATTCAGTTAAGGTATAATTTTCTCACATTAGAATAAGGCCAAAACAGCACAATTCAAACTGTATAACATGCACATACAGAACTTGAAAAAATTTCGTTATACATATGGGTAAATCATCTTCTTCATGTTAAAAAATCAGCTCATTTTAAATTATTATTCCAGAAAAAGTACTAATTCTAAATAGCATTAGACAAAAAAATGTAACACACTGTTGTTTGACATCTTTTTCCCACTCAGCTTCAAAGATGTGCCTGCACGCATAAGAAATTATATGTTAAACATGAATGAAAGAGTGAGTTCATACAGTGTTGTATTAAAACTATAAAATTATCGTGTTGCAATTCAAAATTAGGATGAATGAATCCAATTCAGATACACCTAAGCGGTGTCTTACCGGTCTTCATGGCTTGTTAGACACCTGAAAGAAAGTGTAGATAATTAACAAGTGTGTGGCCCGTATAATCTGCTGTTTCTGCAAAACTGCTGATGACATACAAGATTCGCAAGTTTTCATTTTGGTTAAACACATCCTGGCTAAACGCAGCACTGAAGGAGCAATTATATTGTCAAATCAGAGCTTTACTGAGGGTTGTGTTTTTAGCTTCTCACACATATTCATTCAAATACACACACACACACACACACACACACACACACACACACACCCCTGTCCTGTCTGAGCCTGCTGCTCCAGCTGGGTTTGCTGCTGAGGCTCTTGGGCTTGTGGAGGACCATCCTGGAATGGTGGGTTCTGTGTAAAAAATTCAATAAAAGCGCACCGATTTTTAAGTCTTTCAGCAAATACCAATAAGAGTGCAAGTGATTATGAAACCAAACAGGTTCATATCATAATTGTCTCACCACAGGTGGCTGTAGAGGAACTGTCTGTGGCATAAAATCAAAGGGGAAGATCTATATATTCACAAACAAATAAAATATCACATTTAAACAAACATTCCCAAACATTCCCACTTTTTTAAAATAATAATGTCAAAATGTTGAAGCAATTTCAAGAATTTACATTTGGAATTTGAGGTATCAGGGGACATGGTTGGTCCTGAAAAAAAAAAACACACTGTTACAAATAAAGAAAGAATGATTTCTAATGTAATGAAACAAGAGTATGTTTTACAAGAAAGTACTTTGTCTTTTTACTTTAGCTACTGTTAACTTTTTTGCTTTAACGTTTAATTCAAAGGGTTACAATACGCATTTTTTTTCCTTTGCAGTTTCAAAGCAAATCTACACCAAATAGTTTTCAGTTGTACCCCCGAAAAAGAAAAAGAAACAATATTTGTAAGGTTAGCGGCCTATAGTAATGATGAAAACAATCGTACCTGGCGCTGACTGAAGCATTGGGTTAAACTTAAGGAGAAAGAAAAACAAAATCACCATTTATTTCATTGGATCAGACAATTATGTCTGTAATTTAATGAAACATTAACAGAGGCGGTAACACTTTATTTCGATAGTCCCCTTTAGACTTCGTATTAACATTAAGTAATTTTGCAACTACATGTCAACTAGCAGTTAGTAGAGTATTAGTAGACTGTCTGCTTAAGATCTTCTAACACTTTGAACATTTACAACCTAAACATAAACTAACAGACTACTTCTGAGGAGTTAGTAGACAGTAGTTGCACATAATGAGAATAGTTGAATGTAGTTGACAGTAGTACAAAGTACTTATATTAGTAGACTGTCTGTTTAATATCTTCTAACTCTTTCTTTGTCAACTTTTTCTACTAACCCTAAACCTACCCTAACAATCTACTCTGAGAGATAGTAGACATGTAGTTGCATATTAATGAGAATTAGTTGACATGTAGTTGACATGTAGCTACAAAGTTACTTATAGTTAGTAGAATGTCTAAAGTGGAATCTCTTCTAACACTTTCTTTGTCAACTTATTCTACTAACCCTAAACCTACCCTAACAATCTACTCTGAGAGTTAGTAGACATGTAGTTGCAAATTAATGATAATTAGTTGACATGTAGTTGACATGTAGTTACAAAGTTACTTATAGTTAGTAGAATGTATAAAGTGGACTATCGAAATAAAATGTAACCGCAGAGGCTAAAGCAACACTGTGCTTAAGTGACTTTATACAGAGTGTAGTTTAACATCTCTAGTCTTTGCTGAATTAGCCTTTCTGTCTGTTCACTCACGATTTCCACGCTTTTTCTGCCGGGAGCTTTAGGGAGAGAGTACTTGATGAACCCTTGTGTAGGGAATGACTGAAAGAACACACAGAGAGAGTCATGCCACAGCGTGAATAATAGTAGTAATCATGTTCTATTCTTTTGGTATACACACGTGGTATATATTGATTTATCTGATTGAGCTGAGTTTATCACAAAGGCACCAAACAAAGAAGCTGCGTAGATGATAAGTGTTTGGAAAGACAAGCTTGCAGAGAATAAAACTTTACTGACTCACCGATGTGCCCGCTGCTCCCCCTACTGGACTAGCAGGGAATCGCGGAGGAAAAATCTATTTGATAAAAATATAAATAAATAAATATTAACAATAATAATACATTTAGGATGTTATACAGCACATACACTATAATGTGTGGTTGTTGTTGTTTATTTATAGCCATCAAAAAAGTAGAAAAAATATATTAATTTCATTAACTTTAATTAAAGGGTTGAACATGACAATAAACCTGGATACATTAGGTTACACTAACCTAGTAAAAGTATTTTTATGGGTTAGATCAGGTACACTAACCTAATAAAAGCAATACATACACTATACATTTTTCAGGTAATCTTAAATATGTGGTACCATGAATTAAAACCATGAAACTATTTTTGTTACTTGAAATGAAATTTTTAAAAATTATTTTATTTCAGCTAGTTGCCAAGGCAACATTTCTTATTTTCATTTAGTTCACCAGTTCTCATGCACTAAAATAGCCTAAATAAATTAACACTGAAATAAAAGTTAATGAAACTATATACACATATTGTTTCATTAACTTATAAAATATATATGTGTCTATATACACATATATATTTTAAATGTCCAATATACATGAAAAAAAATTATAAAAACTGTAATAGTATCTCAATTATACTAAAGAAAAAAAACTCTGTTTTACAGGGTATCCTGGTACCACTTTGAACTGTTATATTTAAGGCAAAAACAAATAGAAAAAAATTGATCATACAATTTCCATGCTGATTGGAGCATTCAGACCAGGATGTGGTTGTGATGGTATTCCCTGGAAGCCACCATTATTCCCCTAAAATACAAATGAAAGGAGTTCAAGTTCATTTTAGTGGATGCCCAAAAAGAACATGTTTAGTTTGGTTATAATTAGTATGTTCAATGCATGTTCTGTAGCAACCTCAGTTAAACCTATAAATCATATAAACACATGTCATGGAGTAGCATGTCATCAAACAGTGTAATATTACAGAACTATTTTCATCATGAAACTGGGTGCAATGTGTTGATTATGGTCAAAGCAAAAGATTCCGAAGACTGTTATGCTGTTTATGGATACGGAAAAGTCAAGAATGTTCATGCGTGGTTAACCCCACCTGCTTTGGGTTGCCATAATGAGGGAGATAATTGAAAAATGGTGAAAGCTAGAGAGAGAGATAAACACACATGGGGGGGAAAAGGATCAGTTTCAGCATCTGGGCGACCTAGACACATAAAACAAGCCTTGATAACTACAAAGACATTCCTACGAAAAGGTTTAAAGTGTACTTACTGGTGCTGCGGATACTGCACCAGCCAGAAGAAGACACAGGAGAGATGTCCACATGTTTATGGATTCACCAACCTTACACAAACAAAGACTTGACCTAAGACTGTCAAGACCCATGAAGGAGTGTTAGTTCTGAATGATAACATAGAAACAAAACCACTTACAGTGCACAAAAAATGTTCAACCAGCTTTCTCACCTTGGCTGCAGGTAGAGTCACTAGCTCTGGAACATGTGTCTTCAGGCTTTTATTTGGTCTCTGGCTTAGCGCTTAGCCAATCCCTCTCAGGCTAGACTTCATCATGACCTCACAGATAGAGAAAGATGGTTATTGAGAAAATGACCTGTAGTCAGACATTGTCTGCCTGTCTGTCAGCTATTATTATAATGATGATAGCCGAGGGAACTGCTGATATCACCAGCCTATGTTTCTGAAGCTATATTTTCAAGGTACAAAATATCAGTGCTTTTCAAAATAGGAACTGAGTTTATTTTGTTGTGTATGAACTTAGTGGTGTTTAACTGCAACAACAACAACAACAACAACAAAATGCAGTGTCATGTTTTGAAGAGCAGTTTTGGGATGATGTTTATTATCAGCCAATCTAGGAATTGTTATGTATTTGTATGAATTAACAACATAATAACTGTTCAGCAACAATAATAACACAATAACACACACAAGGAGGAAGGGAATTGATTGTACAGTTTATTATAAATCAAGATTTAAAAACATGGTTGCAAAAAAGTTGTGATTTTATGGCTCTCATGCATCAAGCCACTGAGAAAGCACCATATGATTGATCATCATTATTTCTGATGCGGGAAAGCATTTGCGCAGTCAATTTGCTAAACACTACAAGCAGTTTCTTTGATGTTCAGGAATTGGTGGTCAGCTTATCTGTTCATCTATGTGAGAGGGAAAAAATGAAGGCTTTAGAAATGTGTTTATTGTCCAGAAAGGTTTCTATTGTGCAATTTATGTTTTTTTTTATCATTTTATAATTAAATAAAAATATGTTTCTAAAAGCTGCACAATATGCACTAAAATAAAAAATGGTGTAGAAACTATTTTCATTCATGAACTGCTAGTAAATTTCACAATTAATTATATAGAAATGGCAAGTAAAACATTGAATTAAACATGATATTTTGAAAGAATGAAATAGTATTTTCTTGTAAAACCAACTCCAATAATCTTTCTTTTATTTATGTGTGATTGACCAGTGTACAATGTTGCATCTTCCATTGCAAAAACTGTTCAACTGATGGCATTACAGCATTATGATTGATAAATCAGTTATAATTATACTTAACCAACCAATCTGGTTTAGTCATCATGATCATCATCATCGTCCTTTGGAACAGGGGCCTAAAAATAAAAAATTACAAACAGCCACATATATATATGTGAAATTATAATATACTGTATATCACAATTTTTCAGTTTGACTGTACTGGGGCAGCAGGGGCAGCAGGAACAGCAGGAACAGCAGGAGCAGCTGGAGCAGGTTGAGGAAAGCTGAATGGGTACAACTAGAAAACAGAGGAAAATGAATTAACTTCTATGAATGGGAAGAAATGGGGGCATTGTATTCAGATTCAGATTGCGTGTAGCAGTACATAAATAAAAAAGGAGAAAGCACATACAACTTCAACACTTTCTTTGCATGCGGGCTGGGGAATCTCATGCTTAATGAAGCTGCGTACAGGTTGACCCTGTGGAGAATGAGCAAATGAGCACTGCGATGCTAAAATAGCAGGCAATAATGAATATTCGGGAAAGGAAATATAAAACAAATTGAAATCAGGAACTCCAGCTACAGCCTGTGAGCTGGCAAAAGCTGAAATATATAATATAACATAATATAATATAATATAATATCATATAATATAAGTAATATAAATACAGCATAATGCAGAACAAGGCATCTTCAATATATAGATATACTATATATATATAATATATATATTATATATATTATAATTATATATTTCAATCATGCCAAACTCTGAACATTTAGAATGGCGTGGATAGGACAATGTAATGATGTCTTGGCGGAACAGATCTGGCTACACTGCTGCTGAATGGCTGCTGCTGTTGATTAGGCTGTAGGCGATTATTGTGCGATGGCAGCAAGTACAGGCAATTGCTAGCCAATGCATACGGCGATACAGTGGTGAGTAGTAAGACATACTGCGCGCACAAATAGCATATAAAAAAACCCGTAGCAGATTCTATCAAGTGGAGATGGGGAGGTGGAGCGGTTTCAGAGAACTCTGAACGCACGCTGCTAGGAATCTCAAGGTGAATGCTAGCCAGCCAATGAAATGCAAGGCGTAAGTCATGGCTGTATGCCAGCAGAACCAATTGCTTGTGCCACGTCGTTTAAACTCTCTGACTATCACAGTTACGTTAACAAACGTCAGGATGCACCATCTAGAGTTCATGCTGAACTCTATATATAAATAAATTTTCAATGAAAACATTTGTTATATAAAAAAAACATGCTTCTAAAATATTATAATATAATATTTATTATATGTCTGAGAAATATATTATTGAGTGATGGTCAAATTAATCTATTTCACATAGTCCACACTTACAATTTCGACTTCAGAAGGTCTAGCTGCAGCAGCAGCCGCAGGAAGATCCTGTAGATCATCATACACACTTCTTATACAATACAAACTGCAGTATTATTATATATGACATACAGTATATATTACTATACATGAACTATATATTCCCATATGCTATGAATCATTTTATTGAGGCTGTTACTTTAAATAATAAATATGTATTTATTTAATGTTTGGACCAAACTAACCTGTGGAGCCAGGACAGGTTTGTACTCTAGCTCATAATACATCAATTGCTGTGGGTCAAAGAACAGGAGAGTCAAAGCTAGTATCACATAATGTTAGAATCACATATTCTCTTGTCATAGCTGACAGTCAATACTGTAGATGATGTACCGGAGCACAGTAGGCCACTCCAATGACTAATGCCAGCAAAATGAGGGCTCTCATGTTGAATGATAACATCTGAAATGAAATGTGAAATTTACATTTTATACATCTTATATGTAACCAACTACAACAGGAAACTAGATCTAGAACTAGACCTTCAACCCCAAACAGCAATGGTACTGATGTGCTGATGAGCATTTGTTGAATTAATAGTACCTTACCTTTGTTTAAGACTGTTGAGCGTGATCAGGATTGTTGAGGAGGATTTTGTAATACTGCTGTCTTGATATACCCCTTATATTCAATTTGAAAACAAAAGGCCCGTAACATCAGCATCTGATTGGCTTTGGTGACCAGCCAAGTTTCTTTATAGAGGACAAAAATGTGCGTTCAAAGCAAGACTATATCTTTAAACCAAAATTTTGGCTGTGAATGTAATTATATTAAGTTTGGCGCAATACATTAGAGGTATGTGACAGTATACAAATATATCAAACGCAATAAAAAATACATTTATGGCACTAGTGATAAAATCATAATCTCTGACAGCACTGTTCACACTTGTCTAAGCTGTATAAAACCTTCTGCCTGACCGAGCATTCATAAATCATATTATATATAATAAATACCAAATTAGACAAAAACCTCTCTATATTTTAACTTACTGTAAGTGTAAATGGTTCTTGCAATATTGTGTGGAAAGAAATATATACCCACTCTCTTTGAGTTACATTCTGTATTTAATTTCATTTCATTTCATTTCACAAAAATGTAATGTTACTTTGGAAAACACCAGTGAATGTCAATAATTTGACTTTGTTGCCTTTCACGTAAAGATTTAATAGTCATCTATTAAAAAGACTATTAAACATTTTTTTTGTTAATTTTATTTTTCCATGTATTTTTTTAAAGTTTGATCTTTCTCTTTTTTTTAAAAAATCGTTTATTTGCATTAATCTTGTCATAATTTGTATTTTTGGATACCTTCAGCCTACAATGTGCCTCCATACATTGTTTGTACTGATCCGGAATCACTAAACTGGTCCTTGAAAAATGAGTCACAGAATTTAATAAATTACTTCTATTCAATTTTAATGTAAGTTAACAGTATGGTTTACCTGATCCTCTACAAACAGTCGATTCTGTTGTTCTGATGGCTTTAATAATCAGAAATGCTCTACACTGAAATTCTATATTTAAAACTTTGCTTTTTTTTTTTTTTTTTTTTTATACCTTTTTATTCACTCACTTGTTTTTCTCTGGGTTAAGTGTTAGGTGTTAAGTGTGCACATTTCCAGTACTAACTACTAACACTGCAGACACTTGATGACTGTTATACTGTATGCAACACAGAAGGAGCCTTAGGCTGCAATGAACTTTGCATTTAATTACAAGTCAGATATATATGTTGAGGGCCACACACATAGTTCACAGTACAAAAGACAAAAATTATTTTAAATGAAAACTTTTAACATATAGACTAATCCACACAAAGTCAAAACTTTAGTTCATACCTCTTGTGGGTACAATAAAAGATAAAGAAATAGTAACAAATAAACAAACTAAAACAATACATAAGAACTGCTATGAAAAATATTTAAAAGCTTCCATTATGCTGCCTTAACCCAATATATAAAGCATTAGCATGATATAAAATGCATATTTGTGTAAATCTTGCTGTAAAGATGTGTCTTAGGGGCACATATCAGTGTTGGTGTTGACAGTAGCAGAAAGCAGTGGTGGGGACACTGGAACAAGAGCTTCTTTGTATTCTAGATTAGTATCACTGCTGAAATGAACGGCCCATGACCTGAATCCAAAGGTCCAGTGTTGGTTAAGAGGTTTTCAGCAGGTTGAAAGTGATCACACGGCACTTGATATTGATATTGATGTTGATACTTGATACTTGCTTAGGCTGGTTTAGAGGCTTGTGTTGTTTGTGTTGTGTCATTAATGGCTGTGAAGCTGGAACTGCATTAGCAGGGTATAGTTGAGATGTTGTGTGCTGGAAAACAGGCACTCCACAGGAGAACTGATGATGGAAAGGGGCATGTGAGAAATAGTGTGCAAGTTATGACTTAGGAGACTGACAAGTGTGCAAAAAGACTTTGAAAGAAAGATGCAAAAAGAAGTGCATTTTGGGCCAGATGATGTTCAATGAAAAGACTGAATGAACTGAATGACTCCTCTTGGGATTGTTAAATGTTGAATATGCTGAGCTGACAAACTGAGCTGACAGAGATATTATTAGCGTACATATATTTAACCGATACGTGAGGCAATATATTACGCCAAGTGCAGCGGGTTTCCTCAATAAATCAAAACACTTCAGATCTGACACAGAGAAGACAGATAAGAAGATTTCCTCCAGCTAAATATTTTTGATAATTTACCAAACAGTTTAAAACATAAAGGCTTGCTTGAGGGTTACATAGCTAAAGTTAATTAAGTTTGGGTTTGGACCTCGAATCAGAATAAACCTGCTGAACCCAGACAGCCTGTCAGCTCTTCCTGTGGCGTTATTTCTGCTGGCTATACAAACAAAATCACACATATTTCTGATATTGTACACTGAACGATGGAAACACTCTTACTGATGGGTTCCTTGATTGTGATCCAAGAATTGGATAATAAAAAAACTGAAAAATACAGGGAAAATACAACAAAATGTTTTATTTGTTCTAAAAACGTTAACAATATTTGATAATCACTTTTAAATATGTACATATGTATGTTTTTTATCAAATTCTTCAGGGGAAAAAATTATTTTAAATTGACTGTCTTATCGAGATTAGACCAAGGAAATTCACAAAAGTTTCTTACCTGCTGTTGCTGGGAATGAGGATTGGGTAAGCACTGAAAGTGTGCAAGAAGTTGAGAGGCCCATAGATTGGTCAGAGTGGGCAGATGTGGGCAGATGTGGCTGAGGACCAGAGAGCATTCTGGGAGATTCAGGCTGAAACTGCTGTGGCACATGTTGGGCTTGTACCAATACCTCAGATCAAGACAGTGAGGACTGCATCACTGGGGTTCCCTGCGCTGGCATATCTCCCACTGGGGGCAAATCCATCAAATCAGCATTTGGAGAGATCTATGAAAAGGTTGATTATTGAGAGTTGATTAAAAAATAATAATATCTAAGTTACATAATCAGTGAAAGGTGACTTTTAAATGATGCATTTAGTGTTATAAATTATGAAATATCACTATTTGCTGCTCCTCAGATTATTAACACAGTAGTGAGTTGACACAGAGAAGTAACAATCATTCATTAATTAGCATGAATTACCATGAATTAAGTATGATTTCTATAATGTAACCCTGAAATATCTCTAAAGAAATTAAGTTAAATTCTTAACTTAATTAAGAACATCAATGACTCACCGGAGCTCCAGATGTTCCAGGGTGAACATCAATGACTCACCGGAGCTCCAGATGTTCCAGCTAGAAAGCATGCGAGCAACACTAGATCTTCATTTGTGTCATACCTAAATACACACACATTGTAAATACATGTGTACCAAACAACATGAAAAATATGAAATTAATAGCTAATATTGCATGACAATAAAAAAAGCCAAATACTCACTTTAAAATCCTTTGATTACAATATTGTAAGTGGTGTAAGTGTCCATTCCTCAAGCAACCAGAAAACATGGGAAATAGGCTCAGACCTTAGACAATATAAAACCTCATATGATAAGTGTTCTTTAGATTGTACAATTAAATTAAGACAGTGATTTGATATATTGGTTGATCTTTATACTAAAAGTCAATGAATAAAAGATTAACATGATCATAAAAACTAGGTATGTTTAGTCTGTAAGCGAATGTCATAAGTTAATTTGTTCTCACAGTGTGCACATTTTACAGTAGAAACGGGATAGTGTGTAAGCATCATGAAATGAAGAAATCTGGTTTATTTCAATAAATCACAACATTGCTTTCACCCACACAAGAATTGTTTGTCTCATCTGAGGTTGCTTCTCACTGATTTTGTCTTTCCAGTGTTGATTAAAGCAAAACCACAGCTTCTGAAAAGGCACTTTGGTTCAGTTAATGACAGTATGATTCTGCCATTCCCACAGTTAGAACTATACTAATTTCACATAGTGGTGAGATAACTGTTATTATTAAGTTGGGTTCAGACCAAATAGGAATGCAGACACAGACAACCGTTTTAACGAAACATCCAAGAATTCCTCAAACATGACTGGATATGCAAACAACAAGACTCTATCGTTAAAAAAAAATTAACTGTTCTAATTTTTGTGTTCCATTGTGAAGACTGTAGTCTGTATGCATTTTTTATGCTATTACTGATTAAGACACATCTGAAGACATTTCCTCCTAAGATAGACTGTGCTTAATAGGTGTATAGTGACTCAGGAGTCATACTGTCCCACCCAAAACAATCTCAAAATCTCAAAATTACATACCCACCTCTTGGTCTGTTGACACTTGCACCACACCTAGTGCATAGGGCCTCAGAATTGCATGCAATCATTGAACGTTCATTCAGAAATAATTTTCACTTCATAATTTTGGGTGTCAGTGCCTGCTTTATAATGGCATTTGGTCACATAGCTAGGGCAGCTAGTTGTTGGATATTTTTCCAAAAAAAAAAAAATTGGTTGACTGCAATGATCAGAAATATGTAGGTCATAAGTGTATTCAGTAGCAGTGTATAGAAAACGTATTTCTCTAATGCAGGGTTTACCAACTGAGGATAAATGTATAAGTAAATAAATGTTTAAAAAAAGGAAAAGTTGTTTTTATTATTTCTAAATAACAACCGTATAACATGCTAAATATGTGAGATTCATTATGTTTATTGAAAGCATTACTTAAAATCTCAAGGGTACTTTAAGGTCATTGTTCGGCTCCAAAAGGACTCCTGCTCTACGGTGGACCATCTCCGCGGACGGTGGTGCTGATGACTGGGGGGCTGGGTGTGGCTGTGGGAGCTGGGGCTGGGGCTGGAATCAGAGTGGGGGCAGCAGCCGGGGCTGGGGCTGGGACAGAAGCAGGGGCAGGGACTGGATGAAGCAGTAGTAGGGACCACAGAAATGGGAACAGAGGTCCAGGCCTCACATGGTTATAGTGACCCCCAGGAAAATGGGGCCCATAGATCCTCTAGAGCAAAGATATCATAAACAGTGAAACATTGTGGTGATATTTTTTAAAAAATTATGCATTTTTGCAAAATTACACAAAGGTTTTTTTCAACTGGGAGTTTACCTCATCACTGCCAGAGGAGCTCCAATGTTTATAACGGTGGCACAACTGTGAGGAAATAAGCATGACATGAGTTCACAATATTGTAATCATTGTCATTTAATAAAGTATCATACAATGTTGTTTGATTCCATTCTAAAGGCTTAAATGAGCAGGGCTGCTCATTTACATCACATCAGAATTATAAGATGTGATATAAACTACTATGCGAGTCATTCAAAAACAACATTTACTTACAGCTCCAGAGGGAATGAGCCACAGCATGGTCAATAATATGAGACTGTTCCTTTTAGGGTGGTACCGTTTAAACCTTATTTAGGGAGAAAAGAACAGATCATCTAAAAGCACATTGAGCTCATTAATAATGGCAGTTCAGTAATACTGATATTTAACAGACTAAGCATTTTAACTGCACACTCATAAACCAATTTATCAAGACAGATAAACACTTGATTTAAAGACTGCAACTTGTTCCACATGCAAGTACCATAGTTAGCCACATGGAGTCACTCATGAGAAGAAAAAAGGGCTTGAGGACAAGATTTAAAAATGCATTAAATGCCAAAAAGTAATTTTTCATAAAAACTAAATCTTTGATATTGATATTTCAATATCCGAAGTAAAACTCCAAAAGTATATTTTTTCTTATATCTGTAGTGTAAGCTATACTTTAAAACCACACTAGCTTAAAGTACATTCAATCAAGTATATAATAAAATGAACAACTGTTCAGTGTCTGTTGTTATTTCTCTTAATGATCAGATTGGAGCTGTATTGTTTTAAAACAGATTGAATCAGCCTCCAAACACCAATGCCCAACTCAACCTCTTGCCATTCATCTCCTGCTCCTGGTGGGAGATAAGACACCAGCTAAAGCGGAGCATGCGCCTGATTGACTTGATACTCTTGTTCTTGGTCTCTTAAAAAAATTAACTTTGCATAATTTAATCATACATTGTCGTATGCTTTCTAATTAAAAAGTAAATGCACATAAGTGTGCTTGTTATGACTGTTATAATACATGAGACCAACCAAAAGTGCCAAAAACATTTTCAGTTATGTTAAATTGTTACTTTGGGAGTCTCTGAATCAAGTAGAAGAGTCACTGAATCATTCATTCAAATTATTCTTTCAAAAAAGTTGATTCACTCATGAACGAAACAAGTGTCTTTTTGAGTGTTTATTGTGTCCCTTGCACTGTGGAGGAATATTTGTGATATTTCACTTCAGAACTACAAACATGAACACATTTTTTTTTTTCATGTAAGTTATTTATGTTATCTTTCTAAAGATATAAAGATACAAACAGTACAACAGGAAATCACATATGTTTGGCCATTAACTAATTCTCCATGAAAGACAGGCAGATAGACATACTTCTCTCTCCAATATGATTGGAGGAATTGCATACATGAAATATATGAGGAGTTTATGTTAACAAGTTTGGTTTAAGTGGAAAAGCAAAGAAGCAGTCTGTGGATTTCAAGAAGCAATTTATGATGTGATAGTAGGCCTAATATGTGCCAATTCTCAAAATGTCCCAAAACTCGCATGCACCTCTGCATAAGTATGTACTTTTTAATTCAGAAAAAAAGTGCATATTTTAATGATTAAAAAAAGAAACATTCTGCCTTGTCACCTCGAATAACTTCTCAGAAACAACCTAAGCTGATCCATGTTAACTCACTCTTGTGAGTGTGATAGACCTACACTTTAAAATGTCTAAATGTTTAGGCTACATCAATCCTTTTAAACAACAGTAAGTTCAAGATATGTCCAAGCCTCCATTAGAATTCAAGAATGTTTCTGAACAAGCAACCATTTCTGAGAAGTTACTGGAGTGACAAGCATTCCTTATATAACAGTTCAATAAACAGGAATTACATTTTAGATACAATACTGCCAGTCACATTGTCTGTTTTTGCTCCATCAATGAAAATAGCTCTAAACAGAGCCACAGAAGACCCGTTGTTACACATAGCAGTGGCATTTTGTTACTGAATTATTCCGTGCTTTTGAACAAATCTGTTTTGTAAATTATTCAATGATTCACTAATAACTTGTTTCGTTCCTGAACAAAAGTCAATAAGTTGTGGCTATCAACTGCAGAAAGAGTCCCTGAAATACTGACAGTCTGTCAGAGACCCAGAGAGTTCCTGGTACTTGGAACGTGGCTCAAATCAGATTAGAAGACTAGCACCTGTTATATAATTTTAAACTTTTGTATACTTTTTGTATAATAACACTCACTATTATAATACACTAAAAAATCTGATAAACTGTACATTTTCCTATACATTTAAAAGAGAAAGAATCACACAAACACAAATGTATGATTCAATGATACTAAGTTTATTTGTTTTAAAGGGGTCCTATTATGCTTTTTCACTTTTTCAACTTTAGTTAGTCTGTAATGTTGCTGTTTGAGCATAAAAAAGATCTGCAAAGTTACAAAGCTCAAAGTCCACTCAAAAGGAGAATTAGTGAACAGAAATCACCTTTCAAAAAACTACAACAACGACGTCGTTTGGACTAAACGCATATTTTCGGGATTGTGGTATCACCAAAGATCGAGATGGGTACGAGACGAGTTGCGCCTGCCACTAGAGAAGGCAGAGAGTGTTATCCCTACTTTCCCAAGACAGACGAAATTAGAGTGGTTACAATCATCCGATTGTGCCAATCACAACACACACTGGCCCAGCTAACCAATCACAGCACATTTCATGTTTCAGAAGGCAGGCCTTCATTTGATACAGGAACTATTCGAGCCATTCATGCCAGACTGGGGGGAGAGGTGTTGTAATAATGTAAAATATGTGAAAAATAATGTGTTTTTCGAACAACCTAGTATGAGAGCCTGTTCTAGTACACCCCCAAAACAAAATCAAGACTTTGTAAAAGAGCATAATAGGACCCCTTTAAGATACAACAAGAGTATCAAGTCAATCAGACACATGCTCAGTTGTAACTGGTGTCTTATCGCCCACCAGGGGCAGGAGCAGGAGCAGGAGCTGGGGCAGGTGCAGGTGCAGGGGCCGGGGCAGGTGCTGGTGCAGGGGCCGGTGCAGGAGCAGGGGCAGTGGATGCCAGCTGTGCTAAGATGAATGGCAAGAGGCTGAGGAGAGCATTGTTGTTTGGAGGCAGAGGCTGAGGCAGAAGCTGAGGCTGGTATGGGGGAAAGTACGGATAGGGATAGGGACGCTGAAATGGGTATGGGTTGAAGAAGCCTCCAGGTTGTCTCTGTAGAAATATCAGTAGAAGAGCAGATAAGATTTCTATTGAAAAGAGTCTATATAAAACAGATTTCAAAATGAAGACAAACATGTATGACATGTTCAGAATGTAGCCTAAAACATGATAAATTCATTGATTCAAGGATTTTATGCAATGGCAAAAATCAAAGAGAATTTGCCTCTGAGGAACGGCTTGATGAGCGCTTCTCTCGAAGTTCTCCATCCTCTGCCTACAAAGGAAAATACATTTTGCATCTTCATCACATCATCACTTCATTTCCATTGTTATAGATTACATTACAGAACAGTGTGGTGGTAAAAATGAGTAAAACATCACATGCACATGCAATAAAAAGGGAATGAAACTCACTAGCACGGCACAGCAGAGTCCAAAGACACAAGCAACGATCAGGACAGATTTCATGGTTCTCAGGACGAGCAGCTCTGATCTAATACAGAAAGTGTGTAAGTCACATTGGAGACAAATGTCTTCTAAATGACCAAATATAAATGTAAATGCTCTTAATTTAGTCTACCTTTGCTTCTTACCTTTATGCCAAATATATGAGAGACTTGTCTGTGTGACATCAATACAGCAGTGATAAATGCTTTATATATACATTATTGACATGCAACTGGCCAATCAGCAGAAGTAACAGAGTGACATGTTTGGAAAAAAAAATTAACGCTTAGTATTTAGCAAGGTGGACTTTACTCAACAATTGGGAAATAGGGAAATGAGTCACATGGTTGCCTCTGTTATGGTATATTAATTGTAAACATACTGAGTTTATGCAACACATAAACAAAACAAAAGATTAAGGCACACCTTAGGGCTGGATGTGACTGGGATTCTTTGATAATAAATTATAACTTTCCTTATATCTGTGTCATTCTAGATATCATCAAAAATATATATGCCAAAAGGAATAAGAATACTTAAAAAAATCAGGAGAAAAAAAGAGTTGACTTGCCATGATTGTGACAAATATAAGCATGATTATGTTATTTAAAAAACAAAAGAGCCTGTGTGAACTTAGATGAAATATGGGGAAAATATCTTTAGCATGAAGGATTATGTTGTTGATACCAGCTCTTAAAAAAGATCTGTGTTGATAAGCAACCTAATAAAGAGGGGATTTTATGTAATGTGATGTTTCTCTAACAGATACATATTTATATATTTTCTTTCTCCTTAGGTTTATTATATATATTTAAATAGTGTTGTGTGTTGAGTTATGGTTTAGGGGTAGTGAGTGTAGCAATCATAGCATTAAAAAAAAATAGAAAATACAGAATTAATTATTTACTTGTGTTAAGTTGTATTAACTACTGGCAGATGTCTTCAAATGTTGATTTCAGCACATTCCAACATGAGCTTTGCCAATACAGTGTGTGTCGTATAATGAGCCACAATTTAAAATCTCTTCAGCTTTTGTCATCAATAACAACAACAAATAATAATTTTCCAGTTGTTGCCAGATTATTTCAGTCATTATCAATCAAGTAAATCATAATAAATGAAATAATATGGTGTCAGAATACCAGAACATCTTTGGTTATCTAAGTTTGCTAACCTTTTAAACCAAACCTAAAAAAGGTTTGTATTTGTTAGACACCATCACTCATATTTTTTCACTCATTTGATTTGGCTTCTTCTTTACTCCTCTCTTTATTCTTATTTCTTATATAAAGCCTTAATTCTTATTTATTAGGTTAAATATTTGTTTGTTAAATATTTGTTACTTTATTTCTATAAATACACATTTATTGTACTATTCCCTTTTTACGATTTGTATTGCATTATTTCCATGGGTGCTATATAGTCTGGCATGTGAAATGTATTGTATTCATACATTAAAACTTCGTACATCCAAAATACTGAATCACACACAGTAAAACTGATAAAAGCAAAATTGTTTTAATGGTAACAAACTGCCGAAATACACTGAGAACAACAACAAATGGATCTATGAACAATTTCTTTAACTCACATATAACTGTAATTGTGTAGTAATAATTTTAATGTTCCAGGGTGTCCAGAGAGAGCTGATTTGCTTTTGTATTTCTAATCATTTGTTTTATTTTTCTGTTTCAAATGTAGACTAATATCACTGGCTATTAGAGCACTACTAATCATTATTTAGACAGCTGCATGTTAACTGAAAAGTGTAATTTTTCTCAGCAAAGGAGCAGGCCTTAGCGTGCTGTGATGGGTGCGAGGGTTGGCACCGGGGTTGGGGCGGTGGATGGGGCAGCGGGAGGCGCTGGCACTGGGGCGGGGGCTGTTCTAGAGTAAAAGGCCATCAGCAGCTGAAAGAGCTGGTCTGAGTTGAGAACCTGGAAAGGCTGACGTAGATTCAGAAAAAAATCTCCAATCTGATAAGAGACATTATGACAGATACATTATATTGAATTTTACATTTTAACTCTTGATTACATTCTTTGACTTACCTCATCAGAATCCGAGCTGGATAATGAGCGATCCGCACGCTGGTGAACTTCAGCCTGATTACAATAAAAAAATAATCATTGTCACATTATTTATATGCAACTGAGTAAAATGCAAAAGAATAGCTTTTGAAACATACCTGGAATGCCAAAGACAGACCAAGAAAACATGCAAATAAAATCACTGTCTTCATGATTCTCCAAAGGAAAAGAAATTATATTCTTAGGAAGAATATTTATTGCTCTGATGCCTAGAAATAGAATAATAATTTGAACAGCCTGATGATTTAAATACAGCAATATATACCACACCTCTCTGTTATGTTGATGCCTAAATTGCTGCCTGCTGTTGCTAAATTCAGGAGAATCCTAAAACATTAGGTGAGCTTGAGGCAACAAATTAGTTTAGCAATACAATCCCTCCTACACGATATTCTTCTGTAGCTTTCTTAAATCGGTCTGACTGATATTGCAATACAGAAAGAATCATAAGAAAGTCAACATACAGCTCTTTGAAGCAAGAATTTTGTAAAAGTTGTGAAATAATATGCTTGAATGAACTACAACATATTGTTATGCTGTAGCCACCCTGAATGACATCAGCTTTGTATTAGTATTTTTAGTTGTAACTAACAATTTCTCTGACAATTGATAAGTCCTTGGTCAAAACAAAAGAGTCACAACAACAGTGACAATTGCTCAACAACTACCTTTTATAAAGAGAGAAGCAAGACCAGTGTGACACGGCTGGAAACAGGGACAAACTTTGAGAGGGCAAACTTAAATTTATTGCTCAAAATTGTACATATTATTTTAAAGAAGCCATGTGGTTTCTAGTGGCATTATCATGTGTTGCGGTGGCGGCTCAAGTGAGTAGCAGCATTCTGACAGATATTTTGGGTATACAGTATATCAGTGTATATTGGAATCATGGTGGAGCTTCACACTGTTTTACATGTATTGTCAAGGCAGGTTTTATAAATTTTTAATGCATTGATGATTTTTTTTATTAGCCCAATGACAGAGACCGCTGGGATCATGTTAGCCCAGTTAATGGAGAGAAATATTTCTCAGGTCCAGTAGAAGGAGGAGTAAGCGAACCTCAGCCAGGCGGCAGAACTCCAATCAGACCCAGATAGGAGAAGAATTTTGGGCGTCCAGTTTTTGTATGTTTTTTTTTTTACATTCACTTTATGTATAATTATTTAAGGTGGTTTTAGTTCAAAATATTTCAACTGACACTCACTACAGCCAGATCCAGTGGGCCCATTGTATCCAGATGGACCTGAGCAACATGCACAAGATCCATATAATGGCTCTCCATTTGGAAAAGATCCAGTGTTCCCTGGTCAAAATGGAGAAGACAGAGTGGGTAACACTTTTTGCAATGTTTGCAATCACTATGCAGTACAATAAACATTAGTTTTATCTTCTGCTGTAGGGTGATGAGTCTGAGTTGACTAGACAAGGGTTCACTTTGAACCAAGGTGCACAGAAGAGTGGACAATGGCATAGATGGGGAGGAGCCAGAAAACCACAGAAGAATGGCAGAGCTGGTAGACCATCTCACAAAGTAAGTTAGACTGCAGATTTAATGCCTAAAGACTTAAGTTCCTGGAGTTCCATTAGTTTCTAGAGTCTTTAAGACATGAAAACAATGTGCTATTGCCCTCATCCTGGGATAAACAGAATGACATATTATTATTAATGTGGAAAAACAGATTTGCTGGAATATGAAAATGAATTATTAATTTTGTTAAATGCCTTCAGCTGGATAGGATGCCAACACACCCAACCCAAGCTCTAGTAGATGAGGTAGAGAAAATCAAATGAATCCACTCTTTGGAAAACCCCTGAGTCCCGACATGATGGTAAGATCATATTGCTAATATTAACATGCACTTTGCACAAATTCATTCATGGAATAAATGGTTATTGGTTGTGTATAGATTTATAAGTTCATTTTGATTCATGTTCTAGGAAAACAGACAGTTCATACCAATCTTCAAGGTAAGATGCTGATAATTCAACCAAAGACATTATGGCCTGGTTTCACAGACAGGGCTTAGGTTAAGCCAGGATGAGGCCATAGTTCAATTAGGAGCATCTTGAGACAAAACATGAGACATATTTTAAGATATGTCAGTGCAAGTTTCTCTCAGTTAAATCAGACCAGACATGCATTTTAGTCTGGGACTAGGCTTAAGCCTTGTTTGTGAAACCGGAGGTAAATGTCATGAACTGAATGCATTTGAAGCTTCTAATCTGTGATTAATATTTGTATTCACTTGGATCAACATAGGCTGACAATGTCACTTTGCAGGTGAGCGAAACTTATGGTGCTGTTGTTTTGTACCCAGAAATAAAAGTAATCTTTAATATTTTGAGATGAGTAAATATATCAAAAAGCAAAAATAAATAAACATAAATATGTTCTCCCTTTAACAGAATGTTAGTGCTTTCCATCTAAAGGAGGTAATGCCACTAAATTGGGGAAACTGACATTAATTAACCTAACATACTGTATTTCAAGAAAATACAATTAAAGCAGAAGATAAAATCAGAATAAATGTGCACCTTGTTTCCAGGGAGAGAATGTCTTCCTCTTACCAAAAGTAAGTGAATGAAACAGTCCAAGTAAAGATAATACTTTGCCATTCATTTTCCATTTGCAATAGTTTACATTGTCTATTTTATTTCATACTTGTTTAATTTGACGCATTGAACAGATAATAAGAGTTATAATTTAAATAGACAAAAAGCAATAAAGTTTTATCCTTCTTTCCATCCAGGGCAAAGGACAGATGCAGTCACCAAAAATGGTAATAAAGTCTTAGATCTTTTAGATATGGTAATGTTTCATGTTGAAAAAATATATACCATTTGTGACTTATTTACAGGGTGGAGTGAATAGACCTCAGGAACTGGGGGTAAAGTTGTTTTTATTATAAAACTTGTTTTATTATTGTGAAATAAGTTCAATAAGATTTCTTTGTAGTGTACTTCAATTAATATTTTTTATCACTTTTAGTATGGTCAGGGTTTCTCCCTCTATGGCCCTCAGGTAACAGGCTCTATAATGAACATTCAACATGCTTAATAAAATATCAAATAAATAGAAAGATTAAAACATTAAAAGAACGTTTAAATTCAGTTTACCAAATCAAACTCTGTAAATATACTTTCTATATCTAACAGCCTTATGTGAAGCTCATCTACAATCCAACTGCAACGGTAAGTCATTTCACCTTCATCTGTAGTCTTTGAATGACCTTGCATATCTGGTCACTATTTCTTTCTTTCTTTTAAATCAAATAAAAACCATCTGTTGTACATTTGTTCCCAACAGCAAAGAATCTCATTTGAATATGGCATTACACAGCTTGTAAGTAATCAGGACCATGTACTAATATCACATCAGTTACATTATAGATATCTTCTAGTACCTAGAATAATTTTTCACCCAACAGTATTCTCGTTTCAATGTATAATTTTTTTCTTGGTCTTTTGAATGTCCTGATTGTCTTTGCAGCTCCCTGCATTCATAAAGGTCAGTATTTTGGTTCTCAAGTTAAGAATGACAGCTGGTTTTGAATTATTTGAATATATATTTTAGATTCTCTTATTTATATTTATTTATTTGTTCATTAATTCTTTCAACATTGCTTTTGACTCTGATTCTCCAGGCAGAGTCTGAAAGTGATCGTGGGACAAACTTGGAAAGAACCATATACAAAAACCACATTGGTAGGACAGATTGCAGTACACAAAATAAAATCAGTTTGATTAAAAACCTTTGCCCTTAAATAACCTCTTCTTTTTCCACAGACGAACATCCAGCTTTTATACAAACCCGATTCCAAAAAAGTTGGGACACTGTACAAATTGTGAATAAAAACAGAATGCAATGATGTGGAAGTTTCAAATTTCAATATTTTATTCAGAATACAACATATCAAATGTTTAAACTGAGAAAATGTATAATTTTAAGGGAAAAATAAGTTGATTTTAAATTTCATGGCATCAACACATCTCAAAAAAGTTGGGACAAGGCCATGTTTACCACTGTGTGGCATCCCCTCTTCTTTTTATAACAGTCTGCAAACGTCTGGGGACTGAGGAGACAAGTTGCTCAAGTTTAGGAATAGGAATGTTGTCCCATTCTTGTCTAATACAGGCTTCTAGTTGCTCAACTGTCTTAGGTCTTCTTTGGCGCATCTTCCTCTTTATGATGCGCCAAATGTTTTCTATGGGTGAAAGATCTGGACTGCAGGCTGGCCATTTCAGTACCCGGATCCTTCTACGCAGCCATGATGTTGTAATTGATGCAGTATGTGGTCTGGCATTGTCATGTTGGAAAATGCAAGGTCTTCCCTGAAAGAGACGACGTCTGGATGGGAGCATATGTTGTTCTAGAACTTGGATATACCTTTCAGCATTGATGGTGCCTTTCCAGATGTGTAAGCTGCCCATGCCACACGCACTCATGCAACCCCATACCATTGCAGGCTTCTGAACTGAGCGCTGATATGAACTTGGGTTGTCTTTGTCCTCTTTAGTCCGGATTACATGGCGTCCCAGTTTTCCAAAAAGAACTTCAAATTTTGATTCGTCTGACCACAGAACAGTTTTCCACTTTGCCACAGTCCATTTTAAATGAGCCTTGGCCCAGAGAAAATGCCTGCGCTTCTGGATCATGTTTAGATATGGCTTCTTTTTTTTTACCTATAGAGTTTTAGCCGGCAACGGTGATTGGCACAGTGGATTGTGTTCACCGACAAGGTTTTCTGGAAGTATTCCTGAGCCCATGTTGTGATTTCCATTACAGTAGCATTCCTGTATGTGATGCAGTGCCGTCTAAGGGCCCGAAGATCACGGGCATTCAGTATGGTTTTCCGGTCTTGACCCTTATGCACAGAGATTGTTTCAGATTCTCTGAATCTTTGGATGATATTATGCACTGTAGATGATGATAACTTCAAACTCTTTGCAATTTTTCTCTGAGAAACTCCTTTCTGATATCGCTCCACTATTTTTCGCCGCAGCATTGGGGGAATTGGTGATCCTCTGCCCATCTTGACTTCTGAGAGACACAGCCACTCTGAGAGGCTCTTTTTATACCCAATCATGTTGCCAATTGACCTAATAAGTTGCAAATTGGTCCTCCAGCTGTTCCTTATATGTACATTTAAATTTTCCGGCCTCTTATTGCTACCTGTCCCAACTTTTTTGGAATGTGTAGCTCTCATGAAATCCAAAATGAGACAATATTTGGCATGACATTTCAAAATGTCTCACTTTTTATTTGATATGTTTTCTATATTCTATTGTGAATAAAATATTAGTTTATGAGATTTGTAAATTATTCCATTCCTTTTTTACTCACAATTTGTACAGTGTCCCAACTTTTTTGGAATTGGGTTTGTATAACTCAGCATAGAATTTCAATGTATACTGTAGTTTTTTATTTTATTGCTAATTAATGCCTCTTTATAGTTGTTCACTCAACCACAGATTGCTGAATTTTCTGCTTTAATCATTACTCTTGAGAATCTGCTCATTAAAACTATTAGCATCAACACTGTGACTTTGATCATTTTGTCATTGAAGTTGGGTGATTTATTCTTAATTGTTAATACAAGAAAGCACTGCTCCTAATCAAGTTTCAGCAGAAGTACAAAAGACAATTTTCAACATAAAAACAAATAATAATAACTATAGACAATATAAATCGATCATCTTTTATTTATTTGGTAACATATGGATATGTCCAAGTTGAACAACAACGTCTCCTTTGAGGGGTCTCCATGGTGGGATATCTGGAAAGCCAACGACAAATTTACATGCTGATAAATTAACTGGAATGATATCCTATTATAATATACAAATTTTAATACCTTTTTAATAATGAAATCTTCTGAGCCTATGGCTCAAACAATGGGAACCCAGGATGCCCCTGTCAGAGACAGAGCTGGTTAACAAACTGTCTACAAATTCTACAGTAATTATTCTGTCCAGCAATATTTTGTCAGGTTTGGTTATTAACAACATGTTAACAAAAGATTGCTTCTGAAAACACCTCTCCAGTTCCCGGACCGGGCCGATCACCACGGTAATCAGGAGCAGACGTTACCTTCGGGTCTGACTTTCCCCTGTTCTGAAAAATGTGAAACATTCTCTGTAAAATGTCTAAGAAAACACAAATACAAGCCCCTTAAGACTACATCAGAGTAATGTGGTTCATGTAATTCAATTTAATCATTTAATATTAAATATTTATTAACTATTTATTAAAATTAATATTTTCATTTTTTCCTTCTTGGAGGTAATACACTTTTCATTTAATCATTTTTCTTTGTAAAAATCACATTTTTGCCTAGTCAACCAATTGAAATGAGAAGAAAATGTGAGGAAAAATGGTTTTACAATACCTGGATTGGTTGTATTGGTTGCATTGGTTGCATTGGTTGCATTGGTTGCATTGGTTGCACTGGCTGCATTGGTTGCACTGGCTGCATTGGTTGCATCGTGTCCCAGCCTTGAATACTTGGGCCAGTGTTCTGGTTGGGTATCAGCCTTACAGGAGTGTTCCTCAGAGGATATAGATTAGTCAGGAAGAATGGAAATCCCTAAAAACAAACATGACTTTTTTTACTCTCCAGATAAGATTTGTGAGAATAATTAAAAAAAAACTTGTGGGACAAAAAAAAAGGAGCAAAAAATCCATGAGTGCACAATGTTCCCTGTCTGTCTGTACCGGGGGAAGGTTCTGTGTTGGTAAGCCATTGTTGGGACCAATGCCAGGTATAGGCTGCTCCTGCAGCAATGGGGGCAACTGTGCTGGGTTCAGCTGGTTTATTTGAGGGGGCAGGAAGGGTCCCTGCATCGCAGGGTTGAAGTTCAGCACCTGTGGGGGCTGCTGCTGAATCAGGAAGGGAGGGAAAAATGCAGTTCCCTAAGGAGAAAGAAAACAAAGATTTAAATAAGCCCTTTATGAGCACCATACCATACCAACAGAACACCATATTAAGATAACAGTTAATTCCTTGTTTCAGGTTAAGAAATGATATATCTCTGTCATATACAAGGCAATTACGTTATGGCAGATTTTACCCTCAAATGTTCAAGCTATCTTCGTATTAGTTTTTTTACATGACTGGATGCTGAATTACCTGTGCTGGACCCAAACCCATACCTGCCAGGGTGAGTCCATTGAAACGCAAAACCTACAAAGAAGGAAAAGAGACGAGCATAACATAAAACAAAAATGTACACTACCATTCAAAAGTTTGGGATTAGTAATTTAACATATGTATTTATACACCATATTTTTTGACAGTAAAGACATTTACAATTAAACAAAAGATTTCTTTTAAACTTTCTATTAATCAATGAATCCCAAAAAAGTCAGCCAATCAGCATAATAGAATGATTTCTGAAGGATCATGTGACACTGAAGACTGGAGTAATGATGCTGAAAATTCAGCTTTGCCACAGCCTTAAATCATATTTTGAAATATTAAAATAGAAAAGCATTATTTTAATTTGTAATAATATTTTGCAGTATTACTGCTTTTACTTTGTTTTTGATCAAATAAATGCAGTCTTGGAAACTTTTAAAACATCTTATTGACCCTAAACTTTTAAATGGTAGAATTTAATATATAATATTTTGTATAAAATTCATGACAAAATGCACACGAAACATACCTCATTACTGTTACTTGCAATTATTCCAATGTGTGGCTGATAGATCTGAGAAACACAAACAGATTTGTTACTACAGATTCCAGATGAAGACATTAATTTATCATTGGACACTTACAGGAGCACAAGTGCAAATGCTGAGAAGACCAGCCAAGGAAAAGATGGCCTGAAACTTCATCTTGGTTATCTGTGGATTAAAAAAAAAAATCAATGAAAATGAACATATACTAAAGTCTAAAAACATTGCGACACAGTCCTTAGAAATAAAATATTTAGATACATTTTTGAAAGACTCCTTACTGGTGCTGTCTATATATATACTAATAATAATCAATAAATGCAATACATCAATAACAGACAATAAAAGCAGAATATTAAAGAAATAAAAAGTACATTCAAGGCAGAGCAGAAGTGCAAACTATTAGCTTCTTTTCCCCTTTGCTTTTAAACTGCTGCATGTCCTCTTATAATATCAGGTTGCTGTAGCTATGACACATACGGTGTGTCATGTGCCTCAATTTGTCTATACCGCGTTATATATAGACATGTATCATTATGGTCAACTGAGCTGCTAATTGTTTCCATCAATTTATTGTCTGGGTTTGAGTATGTCTGTATATGCACAGTATGTGTGTTTTGATTAATTATCATTATTATTAAGTCGTTAAAACATAGGTCTTCAACCCTGCTCCTGGGGACCCACTGTCCTGCAAAGATTATTTCCAACCTGCTTCAGCAAACCTGGCCTCTGACTTATCAAGTGATCCTGAAGACCTTGATTAGCTGGTTCAGGTGTGTTTGATTAGGGTTGGAGCTGAACTCTGCAGGACAGTGGGTCCCCAGGAGCAGGGTTGAAGACATATGCATTAAAAACATTTAATGCTTAACAGATATAGAGCACATGCACCAGTGCTTTAGTTCAGAACTGAGCTTTCTCACAGACTCACAGACTAATACGCAGGCTGAATGAAAAGCTGTTTGTTTTGTGAGGTAAGGAGACAAATTATTGTCTGGCTGAGAATGAAAAAACAAGATTTAACCATTCTCTTCAAAACAATAATTATGGCAATTAGTGTGGTCATCTCCACGTAGTGATTACATGGTTCAGGGGCTGAGTATTCCAGACAGAAGAACCAGACTAAAATGGTTTATTTCCTCAGCTGTAGTGACCTTTCTTATTTCTAAAATGTGCAAGAACCTTAGGAGTCCAGTAGATGGCATTAAAAATCAATCTGCAAAAATCTGACTATTTAATATATATTTTTTAGACTATACTTTCAATTTTAGAAATAGCCTGTGTAGGTTTGGTTATAATAAATAACCAACATGTTTAATCATGTAACCTTATTTCATGTAGCTGTAGACAGCAAAACGCTATATATTTATTTTATTTTATTTTTTAATACTGTACTTTTACCTGGGGGGGTGTGTTTTTTGTTGATTGATTGATTGATTTTGAGGCATCAGAAATTATTTATTTGCATTATAAACTTGTCAACCTCAAAACTGTTTATATCATGGCCTTGATAAGCACAGTAGTTGTGACATATAACATTTGCACTCTACTTAAAATACCTGTGCTGAATCACACACTTTACCGTTTGGGGTCTGTACAATTTGTTGGAGTCGCTTCATCAAGGCTCGCCAAGGCTTTATTTGATCAAAAATGCAGTAAAACAGTAATATTGTGATTTATTATTACAAAATAAAATAACTGTTTTATATTTTCAAATATTTTAAAAGTTTAATTTTCAGCAGCCATTACTCCAGTGGTATGATTTTGATTTATTTTGATTTATTTATTTATTTATTTGTGGCTATAATGTTCAGAAGAACAGAATTTTAAAAACCACCTTTGGTTGCTTTAATGTATCCTGCATAATGCAGAATAATAGTATTTATTAAAAGTATTTTAATAAAAGAAAGCATCTATCTATCTATCTATCTCTCTCTCTAAACCAAATCTTATTGACCCTAGCTTTAAATGGTATATTATGAACAAATATTATTTTATGTCTATGTCTGTGTAACTTTTGATGATTTGCGACTTTTTCTGTCCTGATGCCATTATGTGGGAGGATAATACAATCTTTTCTGTAGCAACCATAGTTTCGACATAGTGTGAATCATAATAATTGTTATGGATTTCTTTAAATAGAAGTCTATGTGAACCAGTGGCCACGTCAGAAATGAGCTTTGTGAGAGACTGACTGCAAAATAATGCATACACTGTAAAAAAGGACCATGAATTTAATGGTAAAAGACTGTAAAAATGCTACAGTAAAAACCTGTTAAATGGTTAATGGTAAATTCCCTTACTATATATGGTGAAAAACGGTATTGGACATTACATGTAATTTTACGGTAGTATACCATTTTTGGAAGTGAAAAAGACAGTATAATTTACAGTGAATAATGTAAATTTACAGTAATAACGTAAATTGACATTCCCAGAATTCCCTGCATTACATTTCAAATGTGATGTTTTTTTTTGTTGAAATAACTGATTCTTATTCGTTTTTTCTTATCAGTTTTGTATATTAGGGTAGTGTGTTACACCTAATGTTGTTAAATGAATGTTTATTGCATTACTTCAGTTTCATGTGTGTTACGATGATGGTGTTTAGTGTTTGTGTGAATGACACTGTGCACCTTCTATATATGCTATTATTTAAAAGCTGCTTGTGATGGGCTTTGATTCATCATGTGACTTTCTCGTCACCACCTGCATTTGGAGGTTATCAGTGTATTACAAAGGTACAAAACAGATTTCAGTAAGCTACTTCAATAAGTTGGTATATTAACATTATATCAGTTAATGAAATTATGGTATTTAACAGTAAATTTAAGTTAAAACCGTAAAACCTAAAATGTTGCTACTGTATTTTTTACGGTAAAATTCCGGCAACCACAGCTGCCGGTTTTTTACCATAAGATTTACAGATTTTTTTTACAGTGTAGCCTTAATGGAGAGATGAGTGAGGTACTGAGACAAATTAGGGACAGGGAATAGAAAAACAAATAGATTAAATTGATCTTTTTAAAACAGTGATAATGTGGATGATGATGATTATCATGATAGTATTAATTGTATTATTATATTAATACATTTCAAAAGATAAAATAAATACTTACAGTGGAATTGTTTCTTTATTTCTTTCTTTTTAAAAATGTTCCGCAGTAACTTCATGAACACTATTGCCAGTAGATGGCAATATAACACAATAAACAAACTTTCAAGTGTGGCCATAATATTATCATATGATTAAGAGGGTGAAAATATTCACTGTTGCAACAAACTAGCGACTTTTATTCAATATTCAGTATAAACATTTGTTACAACTGTTGACAATTTGTCAGTATAAAGCAAAGCATACTACAAGTGAATAGGATAAAGTTAAAGATTTTTACAGAGGAGATTTTGAATGAGTGGCCAAAATTGGCCTAAAAAAACAATGGTTTTGCCAGTAATTGCTTCATCAAATGATGGCACAGCTTGATTATATCCAGTAGGGCCTTGTCCAGCCTAAAAGTATTAGGAATGAGTTTCATGAATATATTTATAGTCCATACATATAATTTATAGTATTAGAATAATACTAGCAACTTGTTGTGTACCGCAACTTGTTGCTGCGGAGGCATTATGGCTGGTTGATTCTGGGGCCCACCAATGTAATACGGCAAACCCTGTTGATCAGAACAGTCCACAACAACACCCCAAATTACATTAATTTAGACAGAATTAAATGCATATTGTTGCACAAACATTGTGAATAAAAATGAACAAATACCCCATTAGGTGAAGCGAAAGGGTAAGCCAGCTGAGGTCCAATGTTGGGGGGACCATAGGGAACTGCGGCCACAGGTGGGTGCTGAAGCACAAATGGAGGAAGAAAAGCAGCAGGCAGAATCTGTCAGACACAAAAGAGTTAGTTATTGACTGTGTAAAACATTATCTTTTAGTGGGACAATAGTTCACCCAAAAAAAATTTTATTTGCTGAACATTTACTCACTCTCAGGCCATCCAAGATGTACTGTAGATAAATTTGTCACTTCATTGGAACAGATTTGGAGAAAATAACATTACTTCACTTGCTCACCAATGGATCATCTGAAGTGAATGGGTGCCATCAGAATGAGGGCTCAAACCGCTGACAAAAACATCACAATAATCCACAAGCAATCCACATGACTCCAGCCCATCAATTAATGTCTTGTGAAGTGAAAAGCTGTGTTTGTAATAAATAAATCCATCAAGATGTTTTTAACTTCAAACCATAGCTAAAATTCCCTATCCATAAAACTGCTTTCTCCATTGAAATATAACCATCTTAATTTCGGAGAGAAATATGCACAGCTCAAACATCATTTACTAGTAAAAGAATCCGAACAGATCAAAACAAATATGCCGGTGGATTTTGATGTGAGACCACAACAGGGGATGGACATTTTCACTGGAGGAAGTGTTATTATGGTCATTATGGACTTGTATTTTGGCCAGAAGTGATGGTTTAAAGTTAAAATGCTTTAACAACAGATTTGTTTCTTTTAAACATGTAGCTTTTCACTTTACAAGGCATTAATTGATGGACTGGAGTCGTGTGGATCACTTGTGGATTATTGTGATGTTTTTATCAGCTGTTTGGACTCTTATTCTGACGGCACCCATTCACTGCAGAGCAAGTGATGTAATGTTAAATTTCTCCAAATCAGTTCAGATTAAAAAAGAAACCAACTCATTAACATCTTGGATGGTCCGAGTAGATTTTCAGCATATTTTCATATTTGGGGGTATTTTTCCTTTAAGTGGTAAATCTTCAGTTCCTACCTATGCTAATGGAAGCTGTCCTATAACAGCAGGACCACCAGAAAGCACAGGTGTGTTCAGACCACCCACCAACAGAGGGTTAACTCCATTTACCCCAGTAACCAGTTCACCATTCAGACCGTTAATCAGATGCAACTTTTAAAAATAAGTGTAGCTTAAAGTGCCAGTGTTAACAAACATAACTCTGATCATTCTGATTATATGAATGGTCTTACCTTAGCTGAGGTAATCTAAAAGAGAAGTATCAAAGTGATCAAAGCATGTATAAATGAACTGATGAATCATGATTGACCAAAATATATAAAGTAAATTAAATCAATGTAGGCCTACTCACATCAGCAATTACGGTCAGAACCATAATGGTCATAAAGTTCTTCATCTTGCAATCTGAAAAACAGCATATTTTAAATTCAAGTCTATTCAAAATCAAGTCTGAATTTGATACTAACACAATCATGCTGCATAAATATAAAACAATTTTTACATGGCATTCTTTCATTAGATTTGTTTTTTTATGTCTCAATAGCAACAATGTTTCTGGCACTCACCTGTATATCACTCCAGTAGTGATTTGCTTTGCCATGTACAGTACAGTAGGCCTATAGATCTCTAAAGCCTTTTATTGAGCTGAACGATCTAGTTCCGCCAATTAGAGTTCAACACTAATCCAGCTGTGTTTATTAGCAGGGTATTAGGAAGCATTAGTTACATTATGGTTATGCTATTGTATTCAGATATTTTCAAGTTTACCACAAGGATATCTTTTGGCAGAATTTGTGGTCATTTGAGTTTTTAAGGATTCTGGAGTTCTCAGAGTGACTAAACATACACAGATGTACGCACAAGGTTAGTCACATGACATAATCGTGTTCACTGTAGCCTGCACAGACACATGAAAACAGAGATAACATAATATTTTTAGTCATGACATTACGCTTATACTGGATTCTTGTTTTTATGTAATTTGTGTACATTTGTTGGTTATTGGAATTAAGAGATCTCAATTGTACAATATCTGATTTTATTATATTTTTTCAAATTTTATAAAGAACAAAAATGATTAGGAACACTGAAAAGTCACAGTAAATAACTCAATATATATATATACATACACATATATAAAAGGAAAACTCTTTAAATTAATACTCATTGATATATTCAACAGAGAGTCTGGTAAAATAACTAAAACAGTTACTACTAAAGCAATTACAGTAGCTATTAAGACATAACAGTAATCTACCTTTTCATCTTCTGTAAATTTCATGATTTGAATTTGTTAATAGATTAGTCATAGTCACACATTCATATAATATGACTTTTGATCATAAAAGTTAATAGAATACACAGACACACTGTAAACATTTTGTGTACCTACTTTTTTTTTTTTTTACTTAAAAATAAAACCAATTCAATAAAAAAAGCTTATATCACAAGTTTAGCATCTCAAGCTTATAAATAGAATAGAAAAATAGAAAAAGTGCAGAATAATGCTTAAGAAGCAGCACAGTGTGGCCACATCTGACATTATCATTATGGCAAGAATAATAGTTGTGCAGCCCAACCTTAATGATTTAAGATGCCTGTCAGCAATGTAAACATAACAGGAAAAAGGCCATTATGTGATTTGTAATTAAAGTATTTTACATTCTGTGGCTATTTGGAATTGAAAGTGACTTCTGTGTGAGCTGTGCTTCATACATCACTACACACTACTATGATGGAAAATTTATCTTTTGTGCCAAAAAAACGGTTTTCCCCTACATTTCGTCTAAGACTTGATGCGTTGCATCTTATAAGGCCTTCCGAGTAAAAGTATCTCCGAATGAGCTTTATTGCAAGGTATGTTTACACATACGAGGAATTTGTTTTCGTGACAGAAGCTTCCACAGTGTAACAGAATGACAGTGACAGAACAAAAACACATAATAAAAATAGAACAAGTAAATAAGGAATAAAAATATATAAATTGACAGTTGTACCATGGGTACGGAAAGTATTCAGACCCCCTTAAATTTTTCACTTTTTGTTATATTGCAGCCATTTGCTAAATCATTTAAGTTATTTTTTTTCCTCTTTAATGTACACACCGCACCCCAGATTGACAGAAAAACACAGAATTGTTTGCATTTTTGCAGATTTATTAAAAAAGACAACTGCAATATCAGATGGTCCTAAGTATTCAGACCCTTTGCTGTGCACTCATATATTTAACTCAGGTGCTGGTCCATTTCTTCTGATCATCCTTGAGATGGTTCCTCACCTTCATTTGAGTCCAGCTGTGTTTGATTTATACTGATTGGACTTGATTAGGAAAAACACACATCTGTCTATATAAGACCTTACAGCTCACAGTGCATGTCGAGCAAATGAGAATCGTGAGGTTAAAGGAACTGCCTGAAGAGCTCAGGGACAGAATTGTGGCAAGGCACAGCTCTGGCCAAGGTTACAAAAAAAAATTCTTCTGCACTTAAGGTTCCTAAGAGCACAGTGGCCTCCATTCCTTAAATGGAAGATGTTTGGGATGACCAGAACCCTTCCTAGAGCTTGCCGTCCGGCCAAACTGAGCTATCGGGGGAGAAGAGCTTGGTGAAAGAGGTAAGAAGAACCCAAAGATCACTGTGGCTGATCTCCAGAGATGCAGTCGGGAGATGGGAGAAAGTTGTAGAAAGTCAACCAACACTGCAGCCCTCCACCAGTCGGGGCTTTATGGCATAGTGGCCCGACGGAAGCCTCTCCTTAGTGCAATACACATGAAAAACACCTGAAGGACTCAAGATGGTGAGAAATAAGATTCTCTGGTGATGAGACCAAGATAGAACTTTTTGGGCTTAATTCTAAGCGGTATGTGTGGTGAAAACCAGGCACTGCTCATCACCTGTCTAATACAGTCCCAGCAGTGAAGCATGGTGGTGGCAGCGTCATTCTGTGGGGGTGTTTTTCAGCTGCAGGTTCTGGATGACTGGTTGCAATCGAGGGAAATATGAATGCTGCCAAGTACAGGGATATCCTGGACGAAAACCTGGATGAGTGCTCAGGACCTCAGACTGGGCCTAAGGTTTACCTTCCAACAAGACAATTACCCTAAGCACATCGGAACAGCTAAAATACCGAAGGAGTGGCTTCACAACACCTCTGTGACTGTTTTTGATGGCCCAGCCAAGCCCTGACTTAAACCCAATTGAGCATCTGGAGAGACCTAAAAATGGCTGTCCACCACCGTTTACCATCCAACCGGACGCAACTGGAGAGGATCTGCAAGGAGGAAGGGCAGAGGATCCCCAAATCCAGGTGTGAAAACTTGTTGCATCTTTCCCAAAAAGACCTGTATTAGATCAAAAGGGTGCTTCTAAAAAATACTGAGCAAAGGGTCTGAATACATAGAACCATGTGATATTTCAGTTTTTCTTTTTAATAAATCTGCAAAAATTTCAACAATTCTGTGTTTTTCTGTCTATATGGGGTGTTGTGTGTACATTAATGAGGGAAAAAAGTTAACTTAAATGATTTTAGCAAATGCTGCAATATAACAAAGAGTGAAAAATTTAAGGGGGTCGAATACTTTCCGTACCCCCGGTTATGTGGCATGGATTTACAATAGAACCGTTTTTTTTTTATGTCGGTACTGTATATTATGTGCAAATTGAAATGTAGACTGAGTGTGGGTGTTAGATAAATAAGTGTATGAGTGAATTAATAGTGTGTGTTCCATGGTTATTGTTAAGTGTTCGTGAGATGGATTGCCTGAGGGAAGAAACTCTTCCTGTGTCTGGTCGTTCTGGTGCTCAGAGCTCTGTAGCGTCCACCATCTGCAACAGTTCAAGATGGAGTGTGTGGGATGTGAGGGGTCCCATAGTTGCTTTTTGCCATCCCTTTGCTCACTCTGATAAGTTCTTCTTGGAGAGAGGGAGGGTTACACCGACTGAATTCGCTTCATGCAGTCCGGACTCCCCTCTGTAGTCCTTCTGATGTCAGTGTGTAGCTGAAGCTGACCCGACAGTTATTGAAGTGTCAGAGGTGGATTCCCTGATGGCGGAGTATACTGTTTCGGCAGTCCTGTGACGGTTTCAACTTCCTCAGCTGGCGAAGGAAGTAAAACCTCTGCTGGGCCTTTTTAACAGTGGAGTCTATGTGAGTGTCCCACTTCTGGTCCTGAGAGATTGTGGTGCCCAGGTACCTGAATGACTCCACTGCAGTCACATTGCTGTCCATGATGGTGAGTGGGGGGTGTGCAGGGGGTTTTCTCCTGAAGTCCACTATCATCTCCATTGTTTTGAGCGTGTTGAGCTCCAGGTTTTTGAGACTGCACCAGACAGCCAGCTGCTCGACCTCCTGTCTGTAAGCAGACTCATCTCTGTCCTTGATGAGACCGATGACTGTAGTGTCATTTGCATACTTCAGGAGCTTGACAGAGGGGGCTTTAGAGGTGCAGTCATTCGTGTAGAAAGAGAAGAGCAGTGGGGAGAGAACACAAACCTGAGGAGCTCCAGTGCTGATCGTAAGGGTGCTGGATGTGTATTTTCCCAGCCTCACTAGCTGCTGCCTGTCTGTCAGGAAGCTGTTGATCCACTGACAGACGGAGGTGGGCACGGAGAGCGGAGTTAGTTTGGGCAGGAGGAGGTTTTGGATGATGGTGTTAAAGGCCGAGCTGGAGTCCACGAACAGGATCCTCACATAAGCCCCTGGTCTGTCTAGATATTGCAGAACATAATGCAGTATCATGTTGACGGCATCGTCCACAGACCTGTTTGCTCTATAGGCAAACTGAAGAGGATCCAGCAGCCAGGTCCAGTGATAAGCCAGAACCAGTTTTTCAAATGACTTCATGACCACAGACTTTAGAGCCACAGGCCTGTAGTCATTTAGTCATGTAATTTTGGATTTCTTTGGGATGGGGATGATGGTGGAGCATTTGAAGCATGAAGAGACTTCGCACAGCTCCAGTGATCTGTAGAAGATCTGTGAGAAGATGGGGACCAGTTGGTCAGCGCAGGTTTTCAGAAAGGCTGGTGTCACACCGTCTGGGCCTGGTGCTTTCTTTCTCTTTTTTTCCTGTTTTCTGCTTCCGGAAGACCTGGCGTACCTCTTCTTCGCTGATCTGAATTGCTGGTGTGGGGGAGAGGGGGGTTGCTGGTGGTGTGAATGGTTGTGTGGAGAGGTTTTCAGGGCGGGTGTGGGGTGTTTTTTTCAAAACACCCCACACACATAATTACTTTCTCTTCAAGTTTCACATATTGTTCACTGGCACAGTTATGCAGTTGCTCAAAGAATATCCAATTAAACTTTTTCATAGCATATAATACAGCAGAGGAAGAACATTTGAACATTTGAGCAGTTTTTCAGTTCTCTTAAAGTATTCCTATACGGTTTCTCCAATTCCTATTCCACAAGTAATATACTCTTCAGTGTGGTCTTGCTTCTCAGTGGGCCTCACAGGCACAGGCTCAGGCATGGTCTCCTCGACAGGTGTGTGTGGACGAACGTCAGGCTCTGGGTTGGTTTCTTGTTGCGACAATCCAATGCATGCAGGCTCTCTCATCGGTTCTGGATTTATATTCACATTAGACTCTATTGCATTATAACTGCAGCGATACTGCTGTGCTTGCGACTGTCTATGATATTGGCAGCAAAGGAACAGGCAAATGAGAATGAAATCAATTAGCACAGACAGAGTTATGTAGTGATGTCTCTGGGTCACACCTGTGCATGACAAAGAAAGGGACTTAGTTCTGAATGCAAACGAAAGCCAATTATTAAACTGAAAAGAACAAATTAAACAGAAAATGAAATTAGTTTGATTTCAAACTTACCCTCCACAGTGACAGTGTTGACACCAATGACTTCATCCATCTTGTTTTTCACAGTAAATGTGCCTGTATCAGTAGACGTTAACTCGCGCAGCAAGAGGAAGTCATTTATGACAGACACTCTGTGCGTGTACTCAGATGAGCATGTAGTGTTGTTCCCTGTCACACTGCAAACAGGGGTCTCATCTGCATCATGACCGGTGAAAGTTACCTTTACACGGTCAGAGCCAAACAGGTCCAGGGTGAGATTTCCACCAAACTTTTTTGTATAGAACTTTTGATCAGCTGAAGAAAGAATTTCACAGTTTTAGTTAAACTTTTTTTTTTCTATTACAGGAGAAAAAAGAAAGTGTAAAAAATGTAATGTTTAACAACCTGTAACATTGAGAGTGACAGCACCAGGATAACCCAGTTCTTCTGTAGTTCTGTGATAGCACTGGTACAATCCCTTATCTGATGTGGTGACCCTGAGCATGTTAAGGGAAAGATCTCCGTGCTTATAATGGTGAAGTAAAATTGATGCCCTGCCTGTAAAACCTGAGCCATATGTTGTAATTCCTTTTTGAACTTGTAACACCGTTTGGCCATCTTTTTTCCACAGGATGTTCACAGCATCATCAGTAATTCGTTTCTCTGTGCGTGCGTAGCAGGGTAGTGTGACGTTGCTTCTGACTGAGGTGATCACAGTAGTTGGTACTAAACAATGAAAGGAAACAATACAAAGCATTAGATCACATCTAACAGTGGTAAGCACCTTATTTAGGGTGATAAACATTACCATTAAATAATCATGTGTCATCACTAACTAAAAAATAAGAACTTACCAAGAGCTTCTAAGTGGAATTCACAGCGAAACACTTAATCACATTTGACCATGTACCAGCCTTCATCATTGTACAGAACAGGATACAGGCCTAGAGACATGTTTCCAGGCTTAAGGCTCACTCTGTTCTTAAAGTGGTCTCCTTTGGTGCAAATCTCTTGGATACATTTTAAAACTTCCAGATTTTCATTGTTAGTGTGGAATGTCCATAAGAGATGTCCATTACATGTCTCATTACAAGTGAAAATCGCAGTATCCCCAATGTTCACTGCAACAGGGATCAACATCCCACCTAGAAAGGGTCCTAGCAGGAAAGAGAGTAAAAAGGATTTCAGAAGAACATATTTGATTGTAAAACAAATTAGCATTCTAGCATACTAGTATTAACTAATAAGATTTAGTTTAGATCCTTGTTTTTGACCAAGATAAATACTGTTCAGATTGGAAACTATTTACCTAATAGGATAGTGATGTATTAAAAAGATACTGGCCCCTTAAATACCTTCAGCGTAGTTGGCTAATTTTTATAATTAACTTAAGTGTCATATCTACCTTTCTGAAAGTGCTTTTTCATGAAGAAATATGAAGAAAAATCATCACAATATATAAATTCACACACAAAAAAAGATATCTGCACGTTACCAAAGGTTAGGAGCAAATAAAGGAGGCTCTTTGATGGGTGAAGTAGCTTCATAGTTGTCCAGTGGCCTCTTGAACTGGAGGATTTAAGAGTAAGAGGATATGAAATGTAGACAATTGAGTATAATGTCTTGTAATATCAATACTATTCTGTCTCTTCCACACTCCAGTATTGTTCTGATGTTTTTGGGAGTACCGCATTCAAAAAGAGGAATATTATTTATTTATTATTTATTTAATTTAGCTTTGCTTTTATTATATTTAATACTTTAAAGCTGCACACAGTTTCTAGGATGGTTGTATGAAGTTGTTTAAAGGTTGGGTAAGCAGTTTCTGAGTCATCTACCCAGCAGAACTAAAAAAATAAAACATTTTCAAAGAATCTTTGCAACCTAATGCAATTATTGGACGAAACATCTTATAGTCCTGAGCCTTACACAGATGATTTCAAACAGTATAAAAAAAATAAAAAAAAGTTAGAATTTCAGCCGTTGTGTACTGTATATTTCACATAATAACACACTCCCTGACAAGAAATATAGTCTTTACTCTTAACAAATTAAATAAATAAAAATAAAAAATCGCGTTTACTCACCTGTCCCGTTGCAAGCTCTTCCTCGCGTTATTCTTTCTATCGACACATTTGAACACATGTAAGATGAGTTCAAATGCGTGCGAACCGAATTAACACATCCAAACAACTTTAACAGTTCACTGAATCTCAGGTAGAAGTCGACGATAAAAGAAATCTTAAAAACACGGAAGAAAGTTGACAAGTGTCTAACTGCTCTGAAACAGGTGTCGTGAAGCTCCGGGCTCTTTCTTCTTCTTTTTGTTTTATGGCGGGTGGCATCCAACGTTAAGGTGCATTACCGCCACCTACTATACTGGAGTGTGGACCAGAGTGACTAAAAATAATAATAATAATAATTTTTATAAAAACACTCAAATTAAAAAAGAAAAAAACCTTATTAATAATAAAATAACAATTATACTTTATATTCTATTTATTAACCCAGTTTCCCTCAAGAATACAATTAAAGAATTATAATTTCCTGTTTGACCGAGTATTTGCTTTGCATCTATATCTCCTATGGTGTCCTTCTGAATATTTCTCTTTCTATAATATATTTTTGGCAGTGACATAGAACATGTTCTACTGATTCCTCCTCCTGACAATACTCACACAGACCTGTGGGATGTTTTCCAATGAGATGTAATGTCTTATTTAGTCTTGTGTGACCCAGTCTTAACCTTGATATTATATTTTCCTCCTTGGTACTTCGCCCTGTCATCCTCATCCTTCCCACTTCTTCCGGGCTCTTTGATCGCCCCCCTGATGGCTGGCTGCAGTACAGGTCATAAACCCTGCCCTCTCCATGTAAACGAATGGGACTTGAATCAAAATAAAAAAATAAATTACACTTCCAATATAATTTTCCGAAAGATGGTTTTGGTCATTTAATGTAGTTGTTATCACGCTGATATATGTCAAATTGTTAATTTTTGTGATAAGTTTGTTATATTGTTAAGATAAGTTTCAAAAGGCGTGTTGTTATGGTTGATTGGGTAATTATCGATATGGTTGATTATCGCAAAAAGGCGTGTCATTATGGTTGATTGGGTCTGCGGGAGTTTGGGCAGGAGTTTGATACCGTGGCTCCACCTCACGACACTACTGCGCAGACTCTGGCTCCAAACGATTCTCTACTGCGCAGACTCTGGCTCCAAATGACGACATTTACTCAAGATGGCAGCGGCCATACTGAGATGCTTTGGCTTCACTTTTCTATAGTGGAGGGAATAGGAGACACGTCGTCCATCTTTTTTTACAGTCTATCTATGGTCTGAACCAAAGCGGCAACCTTCCGGGTCTCTCTCTTGAAACCAACAGGAAGTGAATTAAAACGCAATTCATCCCTGGCCTGCAGACTGCTCCCCCCCCAAACAATTTTTTTTAAAACTCATCCGTTTAAATTATATAAGCCTTAAAGTTCTGAGGTGAGCAGGTCCTAATCCCCCTCTGCCCGTTCGGCCCTTAGAGTGTATGCTGAGCCTCTGGCCTATTCGGTTCGGCACTCAGAGCAGCTCTTCGGGTGCTGCGAGGCCGCTCTAGCGTTTGTTCACGAAGTAAACTATCTCTCTGGATAGTGGATGCTATAACCTTGGGCTTACGCCCAGAGGGCTTTAAAGCTCCTATAAGGAGTGAGGGGTCCCTCCCACCAGAGGGAGGCCTCCTTTTGGCTGGTCAGCAGAATTTCTATGGTGATATCTGTGCGGGTCGCGGTCTACCTTCACCAGGTTTTATAACTTGGACGTACCTGCCCTGCAGGCACGGATTTTGTCCGCTTAGTCTACCTTACCTCCTTGCATGCAAGTCAACGACTGTCGCTTCAGTCAAAAGATTCTGATGAAATGGCACTCAGAGCCGACTTATATAGCAGTCGGCTCCACTCCTTTTGGCGGGTTGAAGTGCTATCGGTTTGTGCAGCTACATGATCGTGATCAAATCAGGCTTCAGTATCAGAGTAAACAGTGATTAATGCAACGCTCGTTCCCAGGGTTGCCATGTTTCACAAAACCCACCCAATTTGCTACTCAAAACTAGCCCAAAACTAGGGAATGGGGTCCCCCGGTTCCGGGGGGTAAAATACACGTTTTATGGTGTGTTCCGCTGGTAAAATTTGCATTTTAGGGGCTAAATATCACGTTCTTGTGGTCGCCTAAACCTGCGGACATGAAAAACAACCCGCAGAAACAGTGATAAAGTATCCCAATTCCGTGGTCACACACGCGGACGTGCAACACTGTCGTTCCCTTATCTCAGATAATATTTGCTTTTTCACACCACCATCGTCTCGAGCCTACAAAAACACCAAACTATATCAAAGGCCTATTTCACCAAAAGTAACAGTATACTCTTATTTCAAATTTAAAAAAAAGTGAGATTGCTGTTTTTTACTAAATTATTATTGCCACGCCCTTTGCTTTTACGAACTACAGAACTATATAAGACACTAGTTATAGTTTGCTACAGACCCATTTTTTCAATGAGGACAGCAAATTGTAAGTAGCCCAGTAGATGGGTTTGGTCCACTATTGGCCCTGCACTCCACTGGTACACTCCCCCCCCACTGTTTGCCCATCTTCCTCATGTCATCAGACGGTCAGGGAAGTCAGATTTCGGCTCTCCTGCCCCCACTCTAAGGATCAGAACCGTGGTTTCCCCCGAGTTTATTCGCTGCTCTCGGCCCCACTCCCTGGCTGATACAACTGTGGCAGGATCTTCTCTCGCAAGCAAAGGTCATGATTTGGCATCCCCGGCCAGAGCTGTGGAGCCTTCATATTTGACCCCTCGGCGGGAGTCTTTGCAGCTCCCCACGAGTGTAGCTAATTTATTATTGCATGCCAGTTGCTAAATTATTATTGCATGCCAGTTGCTTTTACGGAACTACAGAACTATATAAGAACAATAGTTATAGTTTCTAGCAGTTTTTCATGAAGGACAAACAAAACCGTAAGTAGACCAGTAGATTTTTATTGCCAAAACAAATCAAATGAATAAAAAAATAAACATACATAAACACTTAATCATTTAACAATTCAAATGTTAAACTTGCTCAAATAAAAGTGCATATTTAATATAGCCTATATTTCTTAAATATAAATAGGCTATTCCCATTCTCATTCCCTTTTCTCCTATCCAAAGAAAGGCCAAAACCAGTCTGTTATAGCTGTCAAATTTGGAGTTTCAAGGGTTCTTATATATTTATTTGAACAACAACAACAATGATCCTCTCTTATCCATGATCCTCTCTTATTCTTCACTGGTGGAGGTGCGTTTTTTTTTCCTGGTCTTCATATGCACCACTAAAACCGTTACTAACATTCCCAACAGGCCAAAACACAGCACTGTTACGAATACTTGGTAATGAAGAGAAAGACCATCAGCACCTGTTTTTTTTTAAGGAAAGTTCAGTCAGTATTTTTCTATTTTTACTTAAATCATATGAAAAAATGATATTTTACATATATAAAATATTGTCTATTGTGTTTTTTAGTTTTATAGCATTTTTCGCTCTTACCTTGTAATTGATCAAAGGGCTTGTTTTTACTTTGGTTTGCTGAAAGGACCACAAAAAAAGATGAGCAGAAAAATCACACTTTCTATAATAATGCCCATAGAAACTCAGCAAAAAAAAAAAAAAAATTCAGGAACTGTATTTAAAGATAATTTGTACTCAAATATTATTGGAATTTAAAGATACTTTTGAAATCCAATTCAAATAAGCTGTACAGATCTTTATTGGCAAGGGTTTAAACAATATTACTTTTTAATTATTTCAATGAACCATAATCCATTATTGCACATGAACCTGTGGGATAGTCCTTAAGGCTTACGATTTATTGGCAACAGGAAATTAAGATCACAGTTAGGCTATAACTAGATACAAAAAAGGATAATCAACACACACCAGCCTGACCAGAAAGTTTTGAAGTAGTCTTAAAAGCTTTAGGTTCAAAGCTTTTCAGTTTGATTGCAGTTTTAAAGCTTGAAGTTTAAAGGTTTTGAAGGCATGCAGTCTATCAGAAAACAGACTGATATTCGGTTTGATATGGTTGCTAGCAGGTTGCTTTGCAGTTGATAGATTACTCCAGGTGATTGGTAAGTTATTGCTGTGCAGTTGATAGGGTATTCTGCCGAGTAGTAACAAAGTCCCTTTAAGGCCTAGTCCACACATGCACAGGTATTTTTTATAAACTTTTATGGGTTTTTCCTCCATTTAATAAAAAAAATAAATCTTGTCCACATGAAAATGCAAAAACACATCATGAAGCGCTGCCAAGAGTATGCAAAACCAACAGGTGGCGATATAACCCTAACCGTAAAGCCATGTTGGCCAATCACAGACTCGCCTCATGTAAACAAAGGAGATGGTGGCGCACAACCTGACCTCAAACAAAGGAGATAACAGCATGCACTCCGACGTCACAAACCAAAATCTACAGTTTCACCGGATACACAACACTGCAATCAGTTTCTGAAAATCTTCACCCCTGGCAGGAGTTTTCAAAAAGGGGTGCATTTCAGTGACCTGGATCTCGCCATTTGTGGGTGGACAACGGCCAAATTGCATAGAAAAAGCTGCGGTTTTGAAAATACCTGTGTTCGTGTGGACAGGGCCTAAGTCATTTCACTCTGCAGCCATCTTTGAAATGCCTCTAGGGCATACAAGTGCAGCTCTTATCTCTTTGAAAAGGGAAACAAAACAAAAGGTTACTGTTCGTAACCCCGGTTCTCTGAAACATCAAGTGGAGAGATCCACCTATGGGAAGGGCATCCATACCTGACCTCTGCAGAAGCATCCAATTGCACCAAGTCTGGCTTGACACCTTAACTGAGCGCATATAGCGCCTGCACGCGCTACCTTTCCTCTGTGAGCATATTCGCTTCTCATGCAGCAAGAGGGGCATACTTGGTGGATCTCTCCACTCGATGTTTCAGAGAACCGGGGTTATGAACAATAACCTATTTTTCTCTTTCATCATCTTGTGTTTAAGATCCACCTATGGGAGATATGGTCAACTCCCCGGTTGCCCAGTACTCTCACAGCGAGGCCGTGTAAGCCAGAGGACGGTAACCTGGCAAGAAAAAAAGCCGGGCAGGCTCGCAACAGGTTGTCCACGGTAACGTTAGTAGCCAGACTCGGTTTGGAAAGAGCCAATAACAACGGACAGTGGAAAAGGACAGGTAAGAGGCGGGCAGCCTAGTAATTAGTGCGAGCGTGGGTGGCTTGCAGAGTAAAAACAGCTGACCTGGTAAATTGACAAGCATGCCTGGCGGAGGCTGATCCAGAGATGTGTCCTCCTGTAGACGGTTAAGTGATGTCAAAACCAACGAGCTGTGAGTAAATTCCAGAGGTCGCGAGAAGCGAATGTCAACTGAGGAAAGGTAGTGCATGCAGGGGCTATATGCCCTCGGTTAAGGGGCGACCCCTTACCTGCCATTGGGCATGCGCTCCTGTCTGTTAAGACAGATTTGGTGCAATTGGATGCTTCTGCAGAGGTCAGGCACGGATGCCCTTCCCATAGGTTGATCTCGAACACGAGATGATGAAAGAGAACTCATTAGTGACTGTTTCTATTGACCACTATACACAAGCCGTCCACCATTCGAAGGGTCAACTTAAGTTGACGTCATTCACCATAACAGCCGATGGTCTGCGAAGTGCGAACCCTCGAGTACTGTTGCCGGAAGAGCTCAATGTGTTGTTGTGTAAACCTAACTAACACCATACAACAAGATGAGCACGTTAGCTAACACAACATTAAAAGTTACCAATGTTTCAAAACTTGTAATATTGAGTTAATACATTTACAAACACAAACCAACACATTCTCACCTGTGAAAGGTTATCCAGTTTCTTCGGGAATTTAAATCCCGGCGGGTTTTTTTTACAACCATTGGCTGTGCAGGATTGTGGCATCTTCATATGTTCATTGATTATTATGGTGATTGATGCCGCATCTATGTGCTTGCTTGGCGCAGTCGAATGGGGCATCTACAGTACTATACATATCTATTGATAGTTTTCACGTGACGTCACACCCTTACAGGAACGCCCACATGGAGGGCAAAACAAGGCTTTCCTCCACTGATCGCCAGTTATTTTTACGAGGTTTGCATTAAGTAGTAATGTAGTAAGACAGTGATATTTAAAGGTAAAAATTAAGTACACACCTTATTGATGCATATTTTGTACAGGCAAGCAGATGAACCCAGAATATAAACGCAATGCGCAAAGTTTAATATTAAATGTTTTCCCATAGAAAACCATTATAAAGAAGACGCTTAACCATTTAGTGCATTGTGTTCATATTCCGGGCTCATTTGCTTGCCTGCATAAAGCATGCATCATCAATAAGGTGTGTACTGAATCTTTTAATATCACCATTTTAAAGGCACTTTAAGTGTTTTCACATGTTTTTAATGATTGAAATACTGCGGTGGGTGATTTATATGGATTGCTAATGGCCAAAACTTGCATTTTGTTCACATATCTTTGTTTTGTTCTTTTAAGAGATGATCTAAGTATTTTTGGATTGGAACTGATAGAAAATCAACAGGCTTGTGCTGCAGTTCTATGGATGTTTTGCCTGTCAGGTCTTCGAGCCGGTCTCGTGACTGAAAACTATCAATGGAAACCACATTCAACTGCTCCAGATGCGTCCGCCATCTTGGAACGATCAATGTGTCGTCATTCACAATAAAAATCAATGAGTTTCAAGATGCCACAACATTGCACAGCCTCTGGTTGAAGAAAAAAAACGCCAAATTTAAATTCCTGACAAAATTGGATAAACTTTCACAGTTAAGAATGTGTTGGTTTGTGTTTTTATTATGCATTAACCTCAATATTACAGGTTTTTAAACTATGTTAGCAAATGTGTTAGTTTAGCAAAATCATCTGCTGAAGTCTATTGCAGATTTAGATATTCATACTTGTGTATAGGATTGCAGACATTGCTCTCGAGTGTTCATACACCGGCTTTGACAATTCCAATATGGCGGACGGTTTATGTATAGCAGCCCATAGAAAGAGCCGCTAATCTACCTATACTAGGGTGACCATACGTGCCATTTTTCCAGGACGCGTCCTGGCCAGGATTTGTTTTGGCTTTGTTAAAACAGCTGGTGGACACCCAACACTCACTGCTACTTTTCATACTGACCCCCCTTTCTTCAAGACTTCATTATTCCATTTCTGATAGTCAAATGCCTGCAAAAGTTGAGTTTAGGCCTATGTCTCAGTTGTTGAGCTTTTTATGTTAAAACAAATATTTACACATTAAGAAATTTGCAGGAAATAAAAGCAGTTGAAAGTGAGAGGATGTTTCTTTTAAATATAAATTTTTTTTCTGAGTTTATTTCTTGAGAGATTAAATGTTCACACTTACTGTATAGTTGCACTCCTTTGTCAAAGTTTAAGCGTTTTTGATATAATGTTGCACAATAGTATGTGGTGAGATCGCTGGTGGAAATGTGGAGAATTCTCAGTCCATTCGTCTGCTTCTCCATAAAACCCTCAAAATGAGTTTCATTATAATTCCAGACAACAGACAGTTCTCCAGTATGTTTCAGACTTGTGACCATCAGAGCCATCAGCTGCCCCTCACTCATCTTCAGCCAGTGGATGTCAGAGTAGAAAGACAGGTTGCACATCAGTGCCACTGTCTCTCCAAGTTTAACTTCTTTCAACTCTACTGCTTCCAGCTGCTTCAGGGGCGAATTGAGGAGAACTGCCAGAAAGCAAGCAAGGTGGTTTTATCCTGTTTGTTACTTTTTAGCTACATTAAGCCTTTTAATGTTTTATTAAATATGCATTAGAAATAGGATTGCAGTTGTTTAGAATTGCACAAAATATAATTTTTGTAACAGATATATTGAAGTGCCATGCCCTTGTTTTAGCTTTTTGATTTAAATTTTCTTTTTTTTAAAAGTTACCTTACCTGTTAGAGCGATTAAACACGATAAAACCATTGTGGATGTGTAGTC